>VDFB02270651.1:283793212-283924318 GCA_007258455.2 Sequoia sempervirens | reverse complement strand
CTCTCTGGCTTGGATTCCGCGGATGGTCCTGAAACCTGAAGTTCATTATGATCATTTTGTATGAGATTTAATAACATCTTGATTGTATGGGATTCATTTTAATGATGATTTCGACGTATTAACTTTGGTTTCCTTTGGTTTTTACTATGTTCTCTTTGTTGAATGCAGGTTGAGTCTAGCAAGACAGTGACTGGGTCTTCAATGTCTAAAGTAGAAAATATTAAAATGGAGATCAAAAGAAAAATCCTGGAGAGTAAGATCACTTTTGTCTAGTCAGAGGTAACAGATACGAACATTGGACTATGGGATTATAAGGAGTTCAAAGGAAGAATGGCAGTAGATGATCTTCCTGTGGTGGCTAGGAGAATGAAGGAGTCAGGCTTGTCACACGTAGCTAGTTTTCCTTCCACAGTCTAGTGCTATGAGCTTGTCCTCGAGTGTGCCAAACACTATGATCAGGACACACAAAGAATTATTGGTCCTCAAGGAAGAGTTGTAGCAAATCTAAATCCGGTTTCCATAGCCCAAAATTTTGATATGCCGGATAGGTCTCATGTGGTGGCGTTCAACATGGAGGCATCTAAGAAGTATTATGAAGAGGATACTATTAAATCACAATAGTTTATCAATTCCTGGCTGGAGAAGCCCAAGTCCCATTATTCCAAACTGCCTAAACAGTTGTATAGAGAAAAGTTCAAGAAGGAATACTATGATGCCATCACATTACTCAGCAAGGTGGTTGGATTAAAGAATGCATGTATGTTTGAGAATTGGATGTGCCACGTTATTGTGAGGATGGAACAAGAGAAAAATGACTATCATTGGGTTGGTGTGATTAGCAGGGTGATCCATGATCAGCTATCCAATGTGTTGCAAACCAAGACCTTCACAATGACTTCATACTTAGTCTATGCACTTGCGAGATTTCACCCCTACAAACGATTGAGCACAAGGGGAATCTTTGGACAAGATGTCATTTATGAGGTGTATCCTCAATTACACTTAGGAAGCTCAAGCTTCAGGAGGGTGAATGATGCCTTCACCATGCATATCACCAGGTTACTTCAGGGAGCAGAGCATGTGAGCATTTCAGACCAAGCCAAGGAGCTAATTAAGAAATATGGTGCTTGGTTCATTCAATTCCCAACCTTCTCATACATCCGGGTTGATGGTTGTCAAAGGGCTCCATACAGGCTTCCAAGGTATCCCACTGATCATATCATACTTCTGGAGGTCACTCGACAAATATGTAACTTTGATTCCATTGTTAAAAGAGACAAGCATAAGACTGGTTTTGGTGGAGACTTCCCCTTGAGGATAGGCACTAGGGAGGCATGTCCTTCCATTATTTCAGCCCAAGCTTCAAAGGAGGAAATGAGTATTTTCGGCTTATCCTTCCACTCCAAGAGATCAAGATTTGATATAATAGGTGAAGCCCAAAAGAGAGCTAGCAGGGAGTATAGCCATAAGGTTGATCTAGAGGACTACTGGGCCAATTGCAGTGATGAATTTGAGGTCAGAAATAAGAAGTTTTCCTGGCTCCTAGTTGAATCAGTCTGTTTATATAATGTGAAGGCAGTCCTTGATCAACTTGAAGATGATGGAAACCTGATTCAAGATCATTCTTATGAGGTGATAAAAGACAGGCCAATTGGTGATGTGGATTGGCTAGAGGAAGAAAAAATAGAACTAAAACAGTTGATGGATCCAGTCACCAAGTTTACTAGAATGTGGCTAAGGCATAAGTCGTGGGAGTTGGAAAATGAAGGTGTATAGTGCACCTACGATCTAATGGGAGACTTGGACCCTCATTCCACTTCCGAGGAGTCAACTGAGCAGGATCCTAAAAGAAAAGGTAAGATGGATTCCCCTTTTAAAATCAAGATAAAAGGCTTTCAGGAGGAGGAATTCCAAGAAACAAAAAAGAAGAAAAAGCCAATTGCTAAGAAAAGGTCAAGGACTAAGAAATCTGAACAGAAAGAAATTGAAAAGCAGGGTCCTAAGGTTGATGTTCATGTGCCTAAAAGAAGGAGAATTGTAAGATTATCTCAAAAGGCAGGTTCCAAGGATGGAAAAGAAGTGGATCCACCTGTGGTAAATGTAGAGAGCTCAGAGGAAAAGGCACGGGTGTACACAAGGAGGTCAAGGACTCCTTCTCCTAAGGATAGTGTGCCCAAGGAAGATCCTCCTCTAGTTACTTCTGGTAAGGAACAGCATGACGACATTCCTTCTTCCCATGAAGCTCAAAACGAAACAGGTGAATCTGAGAAATTTGAGGATCATCCAAACACAGAAGGAGAGGAATTTCATTAGGGTGACCTTTAGAGTGCAGAAGCAAAAGTTGAAAAAGTGATGCAGTCTCCCTTGGTTGCATATGAAGAGTCACCTATTGGAACTGAAGAGGTCAAATCACCTCCAAGAGAAGAGGAAGCAGAAAAGATCCCATCACCTGAGCATAAGGAGGAACATGCTAAAGAAAAGATGAGTAAGACAAATGAAACTCCTGAGAAGCAGATTTTGAATGAGGAAGCGCTTAAAGATCAACAGGAAGAGGTTGGACAGGGTAAGGTGTAGTTAGAATCCACTGCTCCGGATTGGTTGGACAAGGAAATAAAGAGAAAGCAGGTTGTTGCAAAGGATACTCCACCTAACTGGGATGATTTGCTAGCCAAGATTGGAAAAGATAAGGGTAAGAAGAAGGCGAGGGTCATCTCAAAGATTGAAAGAGATGAGGTGAGTAACAGGGTGGTCCACATTGCAACTCCTACTCCGGGTAAGAATAGAGATGAGGTAACTACAAAAGATTATAATGTGCAGACTTTCAATTTGGGACCCACTTTCGTTGAGCAGGACATTGAGGATTATCAGGGTTCTAGCACAGTTATCTTGGGGAGATTGAGGAAAGAAATTCAAACTAAGCAAGAGCTGAAGAAGGAAAATGAAAAACTCAAGAAATTCTTAGAGGATCTGATGAGGCCCTTGCAATCTATCAACCCCTTGGCCTCTGCTGCAAATCCCTTACCCCAGGAAACTATCACTGAACTTGAGAGGATGAAGGCTTCCACTCTTGCTACTGCAAATTGGCTGCAAGGGGTGCGGACTAAAGGAAATGATGCTATCAGGGACATTCTGTCATCTGGAAAGGATGCTATGAGAGAAATTTATTGGTTGAAAGAAGTACTGGCTAGGGATAAGAAAGATACAGATCTCATGTTAAAGAAAATGAAAACTATCATGGAGTACACCAAGGATAGGATTATAAGTGATGAAATTCTCCCTTCCTTAATTGATGATACCTTAACTGGTGTGTATAATGGATCCATTGCTTTCTTTGATATTATGACAGGGAGAAGGAAGATTGCCCCTAAATATTTGAGTTTAGAATAGTTGAGAAAGTGGTGGCAAGATGATTATGTTCCAGTCAGTGATGATTCTGTTACTGAGCACCAGTTGGATGATGCAGCCATCTACATTGTTGTCATTGAAAAATACCTAACATATAAGGTTGAGTGGGATAAGTCGGTGAAACAATCAAGGGAAGAAATTACATCAATTGAAAGTCGACTTAAGGTTTTTCCTTTACCACCTATGGCCAACTTGGATAGGGTGCTTTTGAAGGTGCATGAAATGTTGGATCGGAATAAAGACAAAGGGGAAGGTAGTTAATGATGGGCTACATCGAGATTTGTGCTTCCCTATTATTTTGGCATGCATTGGTCCAAGCTGCATTGGAGATCCCAGGCCGACCTAGATGAAGTTCATGCATTTAATGCAAATTTATCTAATTTTGAATTTCTCTTGGCCGACTTGTTTTGTGGCCAAGTATTATTGTAAAACCCTAACTAGGCTAACATGTTTTGGGGATTCTCTATAAATTTGGAATTTTCCCTCATTTGTAAGGGATAGACATAGATATAGATGAATAGAGAGATAGCTAGTGTAGAAGCAAATTAAGTAGAGAAAGATTTAGCAAGTAGTTGTTCTCAAGCAAATATTGTAACAGGAAGCTAGAATTGTTGCTACAATGGATAATTTGATGCAAGTAATGACATTGTGATTTGGTGCCATACTTGTGTTTCTTCTTATCTCGCATGGTTCTTGTTATTCTATCTTTAGAATTGCTTTGAGGAAATCTAATATTTAGATGTTTAGAGTTGGATTTGATTCAATAATGTTTGTGGTTTGATATTTGAAGTGTTGCATCAATCCCTGGTTCATACTTTTCACAACCAACTGACTGTTAGTTGCTTTGCAAAGTTAGCCTAGACTTTTATATTCATTGTGCTTAGTTCAATTGTGAGGGTTTATTCATTTCAATTGCAATAGGGTTGTTTGAATGAATGTTCATGATCTGAAAATCCTAACACCTTAGAAGATTGCATTGTTTCTATAAGATTGCAGATCCATCTTGGTTGAGTAGAAATCAGTTTTGAGGGATTGGTCCATTTCGAGTGTTTGTCATTTGCATTGTTAATCTTAGGTTTAGTGTTAAATCTAGAAATATCTTTGAAACCCTTATATCTTTTGTTATTTCTTTGATTATTGGGTTAGATTTAGGATTGAAGTATCATTACATTGCTATATCTGGTAATTAGAGATTCAGTATTTTTCTTGTAGTAAGGTCCCATTGTGATTACCAACATTTTCACATTTATCACTGAGTTGTTTATGCATTGTCAAGACCTGACATTAGAGACCTTGGGGTTATCTCTTAAGGCTTTCTGATAGAGATTTACCTTTCAAGAGAGATAGAATATTATATTTTGTCTAAGTTGTTGTGTAGAAAACATCATCAACAGTACCACCAAATAAGTATTTGTCAGATTTGTCTTCCTTGAGCAATGGAAATTCAGGAAGAGAAGAGGAAAGCGAGACATGTAGTAGGTCTAAAAGAGGGAGATCAACTAGAGGTCAAAATATTAGAAGAAAATTCTATAAACGCATGGAATTTTTTCTTGTTGAAGGGGGGTCATGTTCTTATGATGATGAGAGCATAGGCAACATCGAGGTGCCCTTGAAGTACAAACATCTACAGAAACAATGGGTGCCCAGGGAACTTCCTCCAATAAACATTGATTTTTGTGTCAACGAGAGGATATATCACATAGCACCATCATCATTACATGGTTTGGGCCTATTTTGCATAGACGGCATAAAGGTCTATTACAAAAAAGTTACTGAATTAATGGAGTATGTCAGACCCTATTATAGTTACAAAGATTGGATGCAGCTGGTTTGATATACACGAAGTATGCGTAGGTATGCACTATCAACAAATTATATACAACTAAAAGATAAGGATCAAAATAAAGGAGTGGTTGTGTACATTGACATAAGGCCAAAAGCATCAAGGAATATTGCAAGGTTTATAAATAGTACACGACTTGGGTCAACAAATAAGCAACCCAATTGCATATTTGAGGCACGTGAGGGAAACCGTGTATTCGTATGTGCGATAAAATCAATAACTGCAGGGGAAGAGTTGCTAATCGATTATAATTTGAATCTCTCAGATAAAAACACAATTACTATGGGGGTGGTATGTACTATATACCATTTTACCCAACCTCTAATTAATGACTCCAATATACCATTTTATTATTATGTTTTTTTTCATAAGTCTATTGGTTTAGTAATGTTTTTTTATATTTAATTTTTGTCACAACAGGACATTGATCATACGGGGACGGTTAAGGCCCAAACCACAGATCATGATACATCTTCAAGTGCTTCTACCCGACAGGTTTACCTCATTGTAATTGTACAAATTAGATACAAGCAAAATGTTTTATTATTATGTTTTTTTCATAAGTTTATTGGGTTAATTTCGATAATGTTTTAAATATTCTTGTTGCAGACAGCTGATCAGGAAAAGGCACCAGCAGTAGAGGAAAGCATCCATAGGGTCGAGGTGCAGTCACAATTATTGGATGATGACATCACATATTCAACAAACCCTATTGATATGATAAGGAAGACATACAAAAAATGCAATGAAGAAATCCTTCAATTGTTATTCATAGTGCCTCAAACAGATGAGATAAGAGAGAGGGTTAAAATATTGACTAAGAGAGTAAAAAACTTGCAAGTAAGTTGTCATGAGGTCTTTAATTATAACATAAGTTCATTCATGGTTTTATAATTTGTAATCTTGTATGTCATGAACTAAATATGTGTTGTTTTTATAGGATTTTTTGCATCCTCATGATGTTGTTTCCCATCATCAGGGTACTGCAGGTGCTGCCCGCGGAGTAGGGGTTGGTACAAGTGTCCATCCTGATCTTCCTGCACATACATCACATGATCATCTGACCCCATCATTCGTGCCTATATTGTCGACTGAAATGTCGGCATCACATAGCATGCATGCATCGGGTAGTACTCGTGATGTAGAGGCCACTAGTGTTGGTGATGTTTTAGCAGCATTTCCTGGATCTTCCCGTATTACTAGTACGGGAACATTGCCAGTCACATTTGTGGTGACCGAGGATTTCATTCCCATAAAGATAGAGAAGGTCCCAGGTAATTTAAAATGTTTTAATTATTATTATATATAATCCAATTGAAATTTATTTATTGATCACTCTTTTTAGACTAATGATCCCATGATCATTTTGTAGGAAATGATGTTTTTATAAACATCTAGGTGATATAACATTGGAGCTCTTTGGGCCCACCATACGTACACAGTGGAATGCCCAAAATCAAGATTTAAAGGATGAGCTCATTAACCGTTTAGTTGTGTTGTTCGGTGATAAAACATTCAACCGAACGAAGGCCCTTAAGAAAGTTGTACATATCTAAAGTATGTGAGGGACCAATATAGGTCACATTTAGAGAAGAACAAAAAGTACGAGCGTCCCCCCATGATTTCGAAGAGGGAGTGGAAGGACCTAGTGTCGAATGGAAAGGAGAGGGATGAAAATAAAAAAGGAAAGACACCACCGGGCCAAGGAAGGTATGTGATACTATCAACAATGTAATTATATACTGATTACTCTTTCTTTTTACATAATATAACATATTTCAAACTTTTCATAGGCTACCCGACACATCGAAGGCAACAAAGGAAAGACTAGAAAAACATGGGCAGCACAAACTTGGCTCTAGTGGTTATATGAAATTAGCCACAAGAATTGTAAGTATCAATATATGAAATATTGCATCCAAATAATAAATTGCAAAAAAATTTGGTTTTATCACACCATAGAAGCAAAATTCATGATCTTATGCAAAAATGCAGGGCTCTGAATTCAACAAAGCGCCCACAAAAGAGGAAATGAAGATTGCCTTCCAGCATGGCTATGAAGCCATGGTTGAACGCCTAAGAGTCTTGACTGGGCAAACACAATCTTCCACTGAATCTGACAAGTAGGTAAATAAACTCAATAAAGTTTATTTAAAATTGAATACTTGTGCAATCTATTCAGGAACATGATGTGGCCCCATCAGGTAAAGAGGACCACTCTAACGTTCTTTTAAACATATTTAATTGAAATTGGTGTATTCAGTAATGTAACCTTTCATGTTTCAACTCCAGATCCAGATTTAGAGTTTGTTTAGCATGTTGAGCATGAGGCTATACGACAAGATCAGGAACATGATGTGGCCCCATCAAGTAAAGAGAACCACTCTAATGTTATTTTAATTAATAAAATACTTGTAACAATAATAACAAAACATATCAATTTAACATTTCTTTTTTATTGTAGCAGACCCCCCCTTGAAGCGGCCTCCACGTTGTGATCAGTACATGACTAGCCATGCATTAAGATTATGAGCAGAGGGCAAAACAAGTGAAGGGGGGACAGATGATTTAGAAAATGATACTCCACTTCAGCTTTTTTAGCTTCAAAATTAAAGAAACAAAAAAAAAAGTGATTGTAATCATATTATGACAACCATATTTTTTATAATATGTAACTACTGAATGAATGAATGTTATATGTTATTAATGGATGAATGAATGAATGTGAAGATGTTAATGAATGAATGTGAAGATGCTAATGAATGAATGTTATATGTTATTAATGGATGGATGAATGAATGTTATATGTTATTAATGGATGAATGAATGATTAATGTTATATGATTGAGTATGGGGAATTGAGAGTGATGTGAGGGGGGGAGGGTCCAAATGAGCTTCCACCATCACGTGGTTGGCCCTATTAAGTAGATAATATTAAAATATTCTCAAAACAAAGAGAAGCTCAATCCAACTACATGCAAGCATCTTTTTAATTCCTCTATCTTTCATCAATCTCTTTACTATTTGAACCTCGTACATATGTTTTACATGAAGAACCCATTATTGTGAAATGTGCCTTCAGTTGAGTAAACTGAATCCATGCTCTACATCATAATTTCAAGTTGCTTCCATTCTAATGTTCTGAGTTTAGTTTGTTTATATGGCTTTGTATGAATACCAAATTGTGTTGTGTGTGGATTTGGTTTCAAAGCTCTGTTTCTTTTGTTTTTAGTGGTGACATAACTCTAAAATTTTACTTTTTGTGCATAACAGGTTAGTGGAAAAATTGACAGCTTTGAAGGGTTTAGAGGCTCGATTGAGATAGATACACAGATATTTGGATCTTGTTGTTGATGGGAGGCTTCCACTTAACCATGAAATTTTGTACCATCTACAGATATTGAAAAATTTATCTACTTACATTCATTCAACTTATTGTCTTCCTCTCAAATTTATGCATTCATGTGTCATTTGAGAGGGTAACTCCATAAAGGTTTTGTCACAATTGAAGAATAATGCATTAGCTTATGTCCATCACAAAAATAACAAGGGTTATTATGGGGAAATTTGATAGGAAATGAGTAGATCCCAGAGTATGCTACAGGCCTTCATACTACAACCTTGTTTATGATAGAAGATTCTTGTTTTGTGACATGGAAAGAATACATTAAGTGATTGAAAAAACACGGATAGTGAACTATGTAGGAATAAGTGATTGAGAGTGAAAAGGGGAAGCTTATTTAGATGATCAACTAGATGATCAAACCACCAACTTAGTACAACTCTCTCAAATACTCTTTAAGTGGACCTTTCCAATCCATGATTCCTTCAAGGAAAAGACCCAACTCACCTAGGGTTCTTGTACTCTCACAACCAAGAGGTTTTGTAACCACTTAGATCATGTCAAATAGGACCAAACCAAAACTTAACACCCTAATTTTCACTTAGGAAACTCCATTTTCTCATTGCTCTAACCTTTAGGCCTCTTTACCCTTTTAACCCTTGTAGCCCTACCCGGTAGGACAGTCAGAATAAAATCCACATACAACCCTGTACCAAGCCCAAACCACTGAACTTAAACAGGTATTATATGCCCCTACAAGGCCTCAAAACCTTTCTTCATGACAGTGAATAGAAAAAGAGCAATGTACCAAAACAACGCTGCTCCAAGAGGCCTAATTGGTTGGCTACAACAGGACAGTTGACTATCTTGTGGATAGCCTTTTGTTGTGTGTACTTCTTCCTCCTATCTTTTCTTTTTTTCATTTCTAAATTCGTTGCAACAATCAACAAGCATGAATTCAAATGTTCTAGTTCCTCTTCTAATTCCATTTAACTTCCATCAATGGAAAACTAAGGTTCAACTAATACTAAAGAACAAGAGGTTATATAGAGTTACAATGGGGGTAGAAAAAAAACGTATAGATGAAAGTGCTAAAGTTAAGTGGTTCAACAAGGGTAATCAAGCTTTTGGATTCTTATTTTATATTGAAGCGACACAGGCCACCTTCCGACCTGAGTTCATAAATCGTATTGATGAGTATATTATCTTCCAATCTTTGGACCGTGAACAAATAAGTAGCATTGTGAGATTACAGGTATGTAGATCATTTATTTTTTTGAAAATTTTATCATTTCTAAAGTAAAAACAAAGGTAGAAAATTTGTCTATTTAGTTAATAAATTGGTATATGTTGTCTTTGTCTTCCTCCATTTGTTGATGAGAGGAACCTACGGGAAGACCTACTAAAATGGCATAGCACGCAAGGTGTTCATACCCATGGCAAACCTCAACTGGATAATGTGTCTTATCTTGCTCCATTTATTCATGAGATAAACCTATTAGAATAGATACTAGAATCTCATAGGGAGTAAGGTGTTCATACCCATAGCAGACCTCAAATGGAAAAAGTGTCTTATCTTGGTCCATTTGTTCATGAGATGAACCCTACTAGAATCTCATAGAGAGCAAGGTGTTCATACACATAGCATACCTCAAATGGAGAATTTCCTATAGATACATGGATAGCTCTAATCTAGGTAGTTTGAATGTATGGAGATATGTGTCCCAATGCTTATTTAATTGATGATCGATGAGAAGAGGATGAAATGGGAAGAGATTAACTACTTCAATTTGACCATTAGTTTTCCAATGAAAGGATATAAAAAATATCAGTTGACAGCCTAAAGGCTTCTACAAAGTTTTCCAAAATTGAAATAAATTAGGAAACACAATTACAAACAATTGTGATTTTTAAACCAAAGTAACATCATATTTGCTAGAAAAAAAACATAGTTTTAGACGCATCAATAGTTTTGTTTCATGGAATAAAATAGAAATCTTAGAAAGATGACATACAACAACAAAAATAAATCATTCTTAAAGAATTAATTACGGGTAGTCCACTAATAAAGTTTATGGCGATAGAATATTGGAAAGAAATAATATATTGAGATTGGAAAAGTATTCTAGGATAATTTAAGAATTTTTTTGATCTGTAAAGTACAATGGATATTCCATATGATAGTCATAAACAAACAAAATTTAACTTGAGAGAACCATATGATTGATTTTATTTTAGCAAGAAAAAAAAAGATGTAGGAAAACAGAGAGAAATGATGCCATCAAAGAGCAACACCAATATATTCTAGAGAAACCCACTTGTAGGTAAAAACTCTAGCAAATGTGAGCACTTAATCACTTAGAATCCTTCAAATGGCACTTGAAAATATTCTAATCCTCTAAGGTGTGCATTGACAATACAAACCAACTATAGTCTATCCTCTATGACCTCTCAAATTTCTCAAAACCCCATAGCCCTGCTAAAAAACTTGAACCATCACTAGGAACTTAGGAAGCTTGCAAATTGCCACTCTAAATTCCTTCAAAATTATCTCCTTTCATGGGTAATTCAAGCTTACAATGACCATATAAAGCATTACAATGCTTTAGGAAGCTAAAAATATTGAAGAAAACCATCAAATGAATAATCATCCAAAATCAAGATGACATGTAACACCAATCTCACACAAAGCAAATTAAAAACTTTTTATAAGCTTGTGATTTTTTTTACCATGATATTTTTCAAATTGCTATAGTGAATTCACTTCCATTACCTATTGCAACCAATGAAATCACCACAAAGACCGAAATAAATCCTTTTTTGAAACTTCTCTCTTTTTCCAAAGCTTGCACATCGATGTCCTCTATCATATAATGCACACTTTAGTGTCCAAGAGCCTATCTCCTATTCAAATATTTCTTAAAACATGCCATGGAGAACAAAAATGAATGCTTTTATAGATCACAAATCCCCAAAATAGAGGACTTCATCCTCAAAAGCTATAGATAGTCAATGCACGAAAAAGGATGAATCCCTCAATTGATTGCACAACTGCCATCTTGCCTTGTACCCCAAGGAATATTAGACATAATCTAGAGCATATTTGTCTCTAGTTATCCATGTGATGAGATGATAAAGTGTTTGACCATGGAGTAACTTGATCAACATTAGTTTTCTTTGATGAGGATGATTCTTCTGTTTCAACTTAACATCTTCTCATGAAGATTTAGGACCTCACTACACTTCTCTTTCTTACCTCTATAAGCATTAAAATGAAGCTTATTCCACTCTTCATGAGATTCTAGTTGTTTTCCCTTCTATAGAACACTATTTCTCAATCATACACATAGTAGTTACCGAAAACAACACCATAGGCAACCAAAGGAGCAACATCTAGCAATATCTACCACTAGATCATTTCCAACTATAATATTTGACAAAACCCCCCCTTCCATTATGTTATGATGGATGTCCATACCCTATTCCAAAGCTCCCCTTTTGACACAGGAAGGGAGGATGCTCACAAAGGTTGTTGAATTTGGCTTTACACAAGCCAATTACATTTGCTTTAAAATTTCTAAAGCCTTTTGAACAAATCTATTTTGTGCATATCCTGCAATCATTGTAGTCCATGAGATGACATTTCTTTGAGGCATTTTGTCAAACAGTTCACGTGCCTTTTCTATTCTTCAACATTTTGCATACATGTCTAACAGGGTAGTTGCAACTACAACTAGTCAAAATCCTCTATCCTTTATGTTTTGATGGATGTCCATACCCTATTACAAAGCTCCCCTTTTGGCACAGGAAAGGAGGATGTTGGAAAAGGTTGTCGAATTTGGATTTACACCAACCAATTAATTTTTTCTAGAATAGAATGTTTGCAAATGGAATACTTTTTTTTCAAAAAAAAAATTGCACAATTTCATCAAAATTTTGACGAACATGTTCGACAAAACCTCAAAAATGACCGACGAAATTTTTGTACCTTCAAGGAAATTTCTGACGTTATGACATGCCCCTTTCATCGCTATTTCGATTATTTTCTGGTGGTGTTCTAATGTTTTGGCTGATTTGTCCCACTTGTTTTCTAGCTAATTTCTGTCGTTAGATCAACACATGGTTCGTCGGAAGTTCGACGAACACCCGATCACCTTTACCATGGTGACTACTGACGAAGTCACGTCGTAAGTTCGACGTTTCAAGGTTTGTCGAAAAAGCGACGAAAATGTTCCGACAAAAAGTAGTGCAGTGATTCGTCAATGATCCGACAATAGTTTGTTGAAATTTCAACAAACGTTCGTTGAAAAATGGAGTTGAATACAGTAGTGCATCTTTTAGCACATATGCAACCTATTTTAGCGCATCCATCTGATTCACAAATAGAGAGATAAATTTACCTTCTCTCTGACAATTAGAATCACATTTAGGGATCCTTTCCAGAACAAAGATCATTCCTCATTACAATATTGATTTAAACTTGAAGAAATTGGCATTTGCAAGTCAAATCCTTTTAACTAAACTTAGATCAAACAACTTAAAGTGCCTAATCACCAATCTCATCTCTGATTGTTAGTTGAGTTTCACCATCAGGATCTATCATCCTTCATCATGAAACAAACATTGCACATCATATTTATCCTAGTCTCATCAATAGGACCCATCATCCTATTTGACTTGGGTATTTCATTGGCACTCTCAAAACGAAGATCAAAGTATAGAAAAACTATATCATTTGCATTCCTATTTTAACAAGATCCCAAAAACAAAAACTTAGAGAGAAGGAAATAGAAAACCATCATGGCAGAAGGAGAAGAAAATCCTTTTCACAAATTTCATCAACCTGAAACAAATGAGATAACTGATGAGGACATTCAACAAGCTCAACAAGACCCTAAATTACACAAGTTCATGTAGAAAATTTTAGAAAAGGATGGAGAGAAATACTTTTTGATGTTGGCAAACCAAGGTGTGAAAATACCCAATGATTTTGATGTAAACCAATTGAAGGGAGCTCCCAAGATAATAGAATCTGACTCACGAATCACAGATCCAATGAATGCTTTAACTCAACAAATGAAAAATATTCAACAACAATTCCAAGACATGCAAAGAGGAACAACCAAAAGATACAAGCTGCAAGACATTTGTCCTTATCCATTTGATAGAAATTTGAACATGATACCTTTTCCACCAGATTGTGATCTTCCAAAATATGACAAATACAATGGCAAAACTGATCCCCAAGATCATGTAAGAGAATTTTGCACCATGAGCTTGGAATTTGCACATGAAGATACCTATCTAATGAGATTATTTCTAAGAATTTTGGGTGGTCAATGCATGGAATGGTTTTCAAAACTCCCACCAAGTATTAGATCATTTGAGGAGCTAGTAAACAAATTTATCACCCAATATTCATACAACATTCAACATGAAATAACCATGAAAGATCTTTGTAACACAAAACAGAAAAAGGGTGAATCATTTCTCACATTCCTACAAAGATGGAGAAGATTATTTGCTAGATATGCTCATCCTATACCTGAGAAAGAGAAGATGGAGATCTTCATTGACAATCTCAACAGTGAAATGAGTTATAGAATCCAATTATAGTGTCCACCCAACTTTAAAAAGATGATTGAAAATAGACTCAAGATTGACGAAGCCTTGGTTAAAAGAGGAGTATTAAAAATATATAACGGAGGAAAAAACTCGATTAACTCTTCCAATCATCATAACATCAATGAAAAAACTAAATTTTGGATAAGAAACAAGACTGCAGGTAATGATGGTGCAACTGACACACACAACACAAGACCAGTCTTTAATTTATCAGGTGTTATGCCCAAAAATAATCAAAACAACAATGAATCTAAACCAGCTCCAACACCACAACACAAAAAATTTGCACCTTTGGGGTAGTCACTTGAATCAGCATTAAAAGAACTTCTTGCAAATAAATGCATAACATTACCATAGGCACAAGATTTCAAACCACGAGTGAAACCATCATGGTGGAACGATGCATATTACTGTGATTTTCATAGAAACAAAGGTCATAAAATAAATGATTGCATGCAGTTAAAACATTTGGTGCAAGACTTGATAGATAGACGTGAAATATCGATAGAAGGACCTCAAACAAATGTTGATCATGGAAAAGGGGAATCCTCTTCAACAAACACCAAAGGGAAAAATGTGAATTATGTTTATGATACTACAATCCTTCACATTGTTGAAGCTGATAATCAAGTTAATGA
Organism: Sequoia sempervirens; assembly: GCA_007258455.2. Taxonomy (NCBI): domain Eukaryota; kingdom Viridiplantae; phylum Streptophyta; class Pinopsida; order Cupressales; family Cupressaceae; genus Sequoia; species Sequoia sempervirens. Next base: position 283,909,464 of record VDFB02270651.1, on the reverse strand, counting down.
CATCAAAATTGAGCATAAACAAGACATTGTTGCAGTTGATAATCAAATAAATGTCATCAAAATCAATGATAAACAAAACAACCTACCAATAAATGTGACCACAAGAGTGCAGTCCAATTTTGTATTGAAAGGAAATACATCTAAAACATTTGTTTCTCCTTTGAACCAATACAATATTTTAGACCAATTGCAAAATATCCTAGCACATATATCCATACTAGAACTTCTCAAAATTTCACCAACCCATAAGGATATCCTAGAAAAGGCTTTGGTGGACACCACAGGACCAACCAATTTGGAAGTTTTTCAATTCCAAGCCATGGTGGGACATTTGACTGCACCCCATTGTTTATCATTCTCAAAAAATGATGATGCATCCCTCACTCATCCACACAATGCTCCGCTCCATATTGAGGTTTTAATCTATAAACATCGAGTCAAACATGTTTTAATAGATGGAGGAGCTAGTCTAAATATATGCACCTTAAAGCTTATTTGTGCATTAGGATATTCAAAAAATGCAATAGATTCCAGAAGAAAGATCACCATAAAAGCTTGTGATGATGAAGAAAGATCCTCTCAAGGACTAATAGTATTACCAATTCAAGTGGGACCAGTTGTAAAAGATATAATCTGCCAAGTTTTGGACAAGGATTTGACCTACAACATACTCTTGGGATGACCCTGGATCCATGAAATGCAAGAAATGCCATCAACATATCATCAATGCTTGAAATTCCCCTACAATGGACAAGAGATCACCATTTTAGCTAATTCCAACAATCCTCAATACTACAACACTCTCAAGACAGTCCAATATTTTTTTGTACCACACAACAAGAAAGCTCTCACTTCTATTTCCTCAAGTAATGAAAGCCAACTAAATTCTTAGTCAAAACAACTTGAGAAAAAGGTTCAGGTGAAAGATAAAGGCATCGATGATTCTATTTCCTCAAATAATGAAAGCCAACTCAATTCCTTGTCAAAATAGTTTGAGAAAAATATTCTATTGAAAGATAATGGCATGAGTGAATATTCTTTTGAGCAGTCCTTATGTCTCTCACAGCTTCTACCTTCTCCAAAATCATATGGATAGCCATCAACATCTAGAAAACAATCTTCACAACCCATCACAATATTTGATAGTAAATTTGTAAAAGCGGGTACTCTAGTTGATGAATTTGAGGACAAAGACATTCTAAATTGGATTTACAAAGATGAAGAAGTATCACGAGCAACAACTTCCAGCATACCAATAGAGAAATATGGTAAAGGATTCACAATCTTAGAAAAGATGGGATATGAAGGAAAAGGTCCTATTGGAAAATGAAAATAAGGTATTATGGAACCAATTCAGCCTATCACAATCAATGTAAAAGATAAGACAGGATTGGGGTACAAAGAAGAGACAAAATATGAAGCCACTTAGAATATTTGTGAGCGAATCCTCCAATTGCAAGCTAGTTCTGAAACAGACTCACATGAATATGAATGGGATTCACTATCTGAAGTATCTTTTGAAGACAAAGAAATTGATGTGATAAAGAGGTATGCACCCATACATATGGAGGGACAAAGTTCAGGGTCTAGACCACTTCAATTTGGATCACTACATATTGATTACTCTACTGAGGATGATTAGACATTGAGCGAGATAGATCATTCGGAGGGGAGTAACATTATAGACCTTGACATTGCTATCGAACACCTTGAAAACATTTCCATCATGACCCTTACCTCCTTTGACCTTGACCAATCCGATGATTCCTTATTGTTGGTACATCCTAAACTCATTGACTGAGAACAAACTGAGCTGCTTGATATCCCTATCTTTTCAGATGATAATGCCATTGTCAATTTCCTTTATTCTAAAATTCCAGAAACAAGTTCCACCAATGAACTTCATAATGAAGATTCAAACCAGAGGAGTGCCAAATCTCTTAGCTACAAAATAAAGAATAAAAAAAATTGATCTAATGGTGAAAACCATGCAATGACAATATTAGATCATGAAAAAGTATAAAGAAAGAGCATATCCAATGGTGAAAACCTCTCTAAGGTACTGAAGGATGAGAGATTTGAAACTCTTCCTGAGCATTATCAAGAAATATCTTCAATATTGGTTGAGCCTACGCAATTCATAAACATTGGTACTGTAGAAACAACAAAGACCATACACCTAGTGGCATCAATGACAAAGCAAGAAAAGCCAAATTTCACAAAATTCTTTGAAGAAAGGAAAATCAATTTTGTTTGGTCCTATGCTGACATGCCAGGAATAGATCTAGATCTAATAATGCATCATTTATCCATAACATTGGGAGTGAAGCTAGTAAAGCATAAATTGAGAAAAATGCATCCACACATCGCCCTACTAGTGAAAGCAGAATTGAAAAAATTATTAGATGCAGGGTTCATCTAACCAATTGATTATGCAAAATGTATTTCAAACATTTTACCAGTCTCCAAACCAGACAATAGCATCAGAATGTGCACATATTTTAGGGATCCGAATAAGGCTTGTTTGAAGGATGACTTTCCTTTGCCCAATATATACATCATGTGGATTTAACAATAAACATGCTATGCTATCACTCATGGAAAAATTTTCAGGCTATAATCAGATCAAAATTGCACTAGAAGATCAAGACAAAATAGCTTTCACATGCCCATGGGGTACATTTTTTTGGAATGTCATGCCTTTTGGATTAAAGAATGCAAGAGCCACCTATCAGCGTGCAATGACAACAATCTTTCATGACATGATGCACACATTCATGGAGGACTATCTGGATGACCTGTTAGAAAAATCATTCACCAAGGAAGGACATCTGGAAATCTTAGATAAAATCTTTACTCGATTGGAAAAATTCAATGTGCGTTTAAATCCAAAGAGTGTGTATTCGGAGTAACATCATCAAAACACTTAGGATACATAGTCTCAGCTAAAGGAATCAAAGTAGATCAAGCAAAATTCAAAGCAATCATGGAAATTCCACCTCCTAAGAACATTAGCCAACTAAGATCTCTACAAGGAAGATTCCAATCCATCAGAAGATTCATCACACAACTGGCAGAAAAAAATTATCCTTTTACTCATTTGTTACACAAGAATGTTTCTTTTAGATGGGATGAAAGATGTGAAGCTACCTTTAATCAATTGAAACAATATCTGATGAATCCACCTATATTGGTACCACCAATAGAGGTAAAACCACTCCTACTCTACATAGCAACTACTGAGGTATCTTTGGGAGATCTACTAGCACAAGAAGACTCTAAAGGAGAAGAAAGGGTCATCTACTACATCAACAGAACACTGAATGGTTGTGAACTTAACTATACATTCATTGAAAAAGCTTGTTTGGCAGTGGTGTTTGCTACTCAAAAATGGTGACACTATATGTTAACACATACCATCAAACTAATAGCCAAGATAGATCCATTAAAATATCTACTCAACAAAGCCAATTTAATAGGAAGATTAGCAAAGTGGGTGATGATATTGAGTGAATTTGACATTCAATATGTGGATAGAAGAGAAATCAAGGGCAAAGCAATAGCAGACCAGTTAGCTAAAGCACCATTGCAAGATGACCTTCCCATGCACATTGAATTTCTAGATGAAAATGTCCTCACAATGACAGCACAACATTGGATATTATATTTTGATGGGTCTTACACTCAATATGGATCGGGTGTCAGAATCCTATTTGTTACTCCTCAAGGACACACTATCCCAAAATATTGCAGGTTGATGTTCCCTTGCACAAATAACATGGATGAATATGAAGCACTCATAATTGGTATCAAGGTAGCAATGGAATGGAAAATCACAAAATTACAAGTTTATGGAGTTTCTCAGTTAGTCATTAATCAGGTTAATGATGACTATCAAACAAAAGATGAGAAGTTGATACCATACAAGAGAATGGTAGATGACTTCAAGAAATACTTTGTTGAGATCAAGTTTGAACAAATTCCAAGAGCAGACAAAAAAGTTGCAGATGCCATGGCAACCATTGCTTCTCTTTTACAAATACCAAAAAAATGAACTCGTTATGAATTCATGGTGGAATAATTGTTTGATCCCGCATATGAAAATCTTGAATCCCAAGTCATGTTCCATCTAGTTGATGTTGATTCTTCCATCTATGGGAAGATTTATACCTATCTGAGAGACAATACCCTTCCACCTAATCTATCCCAAAACCAAAAATGCAACTTTATCCATCAAGCATCCTAATACACCCTAATAGCTGATACACTTTATCAAAGAGGTCTTGATGGTACTCTCCTCCAATGTCTTGAACGTAATGAATTTGAAACCGCTTTATGAGAAGTTCATGAAGGTATTTTTGGTACTCATTCAAGTGGTCTTACTCTAGCTAAGAAACTCCTATGCTTGGGATATTATTGGTCGAACATGGAGAAAGAATCTTTTCAATTTTTTAAGAAGTGCAAGAAGTGTCAATTCCATGGAAATCTCATACATGCACCGGTGCAAGAGCTACAACCATTCACTTTGACCTGGCCTTTCTATCAGTAGGGACTTGATCTTGTGGGTAAGATTCATCCATCTTCCTCTAATGGACATAAATTCATAATCACAACCACAGAGTATTTCAAAAAGTGGATTGAAGTCATCCCATTAACCACGATCACTGGTAAACAAATTGCCTCTTTCATCCTGAACTACATTGTCTGTTGGTATGGCATCCCTAGTTCCATTGTCACTGACAATGGTAGACCCTTCAAAAACCAAGATTTCCAAGAACTTTGTGAAAAATTCCATATCCAACACCGATTTTCCACACCCTACTACCCTCAAGGGAATGGCCAAGAAAAAGCCTCAAATAAGACCATTTTGAAAATCTTGAAGAAAACTGTCAATGATGTTGGACATGACTGGCACATTCAACTAAACCCTACCTTGTGGGCATACCATACTAGCATTTGCATCCCTATAGGAGCCACACCATATGCCCTTGTGTATGGATCAGAAGCCATCTTACCTATTGAGGTTGAGTTACCTTCACTCCGGGTATCATTGAAAGGAATCATTTCAAAGGAAGACTATCGAGTATCCATACTACAAGAGTTGGAATTTTTAGATGAACGTCATCAACATGTTATTGATCATCTCAAATCTTATCAACAAAGAATTTCAAGGAGCTATAATTTCAAAAGGTAAGACCAAGAACATTTCAAGTTGGCAAATTGGTCCTAAAAGAGAATCCTTGCAATCAAAAAGATCGAGAAAAGAAGGGAAAATTCAAACCTAATTTGCTAGGTCCTTTTGTCATCGTATCAATATATGGATCTCGAGCATATCAATTATCTACATCTGAAGGGGACCTGTTTGAAGAACCTATCAACAGTATTCATCTCAAGAATTTTTATACATGACTCATCCAATGCACGGTTCAAAAAGTAGAAAAATCCAAAAAAATCAAAAAAGCTAAAAAATCCAAAAATAAAGCAAAAAAGATAAAAATCCAAAAAAAGTAAAAAAGGAAAAAATACAAAAAAAGTGAAAAATCAAAAACATTGTTACCTTGATGAAAACCTGGCAAATAGGCGTCTTGGTGACAACAAAAAAATTAGAAAATCAGAAAAAGTGCAATAAAAACTAGTGAAAACCTGGCAACAGGCGCTATTTGTGAGAGATTAGTTTTTCCATCTATTGGAACATGTGTCAGCCATCTACTTTTCGCCATCATTATTCATGTTCATCATATGAACCTCATGTACATATCTGGGCGTTGTAGTTGTGTTTCACCTTGGCTTGGCGATCATTGTGCATATTTGCAATAAATGGTTGGTTCTCACTGGGGGAAAAATCTTGAACTCACTGGGGGCAACCTGCTTTGAGCTTAAAACAACAGATAAACAACAATCATACAACATAGCAAACATAACAATCACAACAAAACTCAACATTGAACATCAATCACAATTTTTAGAAAACCAACCATCTAAATCAACAGCAAGATTGATCAAAAACAAATCTAACTAGATGATGTTCTTTTCAATCATGATTTAATCATTTTAGCATAAATGTTCAACTATTGTATTTTGATTGTTGTTATCATTTCTCTAGAGCAACTCGAGGATGTCATGAACTAGAGAAGCTACGATGGAGTATGATATTTTCTTTGTTTGTTGTCTATGAGTTGATCATTACTACTATGTAAATTTGTTGCGATACGTGCTCTACAAAGTATCACTGATGACATTCTAGATTCATATAGGAAAAGGATTAACTTATGTCTATTTTACGCAAGCAATACTCAGGTCATCTCAGTTCAATTATGCCTAGATGCTTGTATTACCTTGCAATATCAAAAATCAATGGAAGTTGTACTCGGGTCATCATGGTCTAATTATACCATCGATGTTTGTACTAACTTCATAATCCATGCATCATCATTTCATTATTGTATCCATACATACCCATGGCATAATCATATAAAACATCACATGTCATATGGAGTGGAAATCAAATGCATTCACCATAAGAATTCATCATAAAAGCATATAGACAACATATAGATCAATAGTATCCATTGCATCTCATATAATCTCAAAATAATTAATGTCAAGTGTACAATGATATCCCAGAATGTGGAGAGATACATCAATAACATGGTAGAAAATTATAAAGTCTCTAATTGACTAAATGTATACATCTAGTCTCAGTATATCAAATATAAGCACAAAGCTATGTGTTGCTCCCCCTAGACAATGTAGGCCTCGTTGTGCCTGCTATTGCACCACTAGATGGACCTACACCTGGATCCCTGCCTAATGGATCTTTGGGAGGTGGCCCAGTCACACCACTGCTCGTAGTCCAAGAATGACTCTGACCTAATCTGGCACTGACAGACTATGCATAGCTAGGGGCACATCGCTCTGTAGGAACTGCCTCATAGTATATTGGCCTGTAGTACTATACCTCTCTGGTTAAATGTCGAACCTCTTTGAGCATATCCCCTATAGTGGTCCCCTTAGACACTCTCTGTAACCTCTCAGCTAAGGCCTCTGCATTCTCACATCTCTACCTCGTGGCATCTCTCTCTATTGTCAGAGAGGCAATCTATGTTTGTGCCTGCACTAGTTGTCCTATAAACCCTACACCTGTACCTATAAGGCATCTATCTATGCTTGTTGCTAATGGGAGGGAACATGAATCTGAATCTGAGATGGTCCTGACTACTATTGTCCTAAGAGAACCATAGATCTCCTCCTCCAGGGTACTCTGAGATCCAATATATGTCTACCTCTTCCATCTCTACCTTCTCTTCCATCTCCATCATCCCCGCCATCTCCATCATCTCCATCATCTCCATCATCTCCATCATCCCCACCATCTCCCTCCTCATCATCACCATCTCCCCCACCCCTCCTTTATCTCGGTGCCTGCTCATCATCCAATATCAGTGTTGGATCATCTAGACTGGATATCCTTAGGAAAGCATGTGTGAAGAAATACTAAGCATACTCATCTTTCATCAAAGCATATGCGATCTCTGGACAGTAATCCCATATCTATGGCTACAATCCAAAATACTCCTCACAAGCTGCATCATAGGATAGCGTGGGTCCCCACTCTGGAATATCTTGTCATGTCCGAGCATATAATACAACTCCCTGGAACATAACCTGAACTTCGCCATACTGGCGAAGCACCCTCATGAGCAAGAATCTCTCAATAAAAAATTGTTTCTGACCAATCAGGTACCTCGAAGTGAAAACATATGGTATCTCAATATCATCCTCGGGCCACTACTCATAATCTAAGTAGGCTCTCCATGTGACAGTCTCCAGATCATCAAGAACACGCCACCAATACTCCAATTTTCCTAGCTTGTGCTAGACAATCAGACCTGTGTATCCAAAGACAGATGGCTGACCAACTGGACGAGCTCTATCTACCATAGGATGAGTAACAGCTATATGCTCACAAGCCCAAATCTGAAGCAATGTCACCCTAGCTGATAAACTCGCAACTCTAAGCTATACCACCTGATGCAAATCATGATACAAATGAGCTAACATGTAGGAACCCCATGCATATTGAATCCCTTGCGTGATCATACTCTCCAATATCCTACCCCAACCAATGGAAAATCCCTTCTACCTATGGTTGAGACATAAGAAACCTCCAACAAATCTAGCTAGAACACATGGTAAGGGCTCATATGAATCAACCATCTCCTACCATGGGATCTCATACCCACTAATCTCATCATCAACAAAGATCCTCCTCAATGCCGCGGTACCGCCCTGCTCTTTCTAATCATATATGACTAACTCACCAACCATGGGAATACCCAATATATGGTACACATCCTCAGGAGTAACTGTCATCTCCCCAGTGGCCAGATGGAAAGTGTTGTGGTCACTATTCCACCTCTCAGCTAAAGCAGTCAATAATCCCCTGTTTATCCTATATTGGGGCATATCAATCAAGGAGGATAGACCACATCACCCAATCACATCTAAATCTTCCTAAACTAAATGTGGAATCATATCCCAAGTCTTTGGGAAGTGCTCCTGAGACTGAAGGACTCTAAAGTTCTCCTATAATCATAACATATCACAAATCAGTATTTTATCAATCAACCTATCAATCAATCTAATCAACTCTAATGAGATTTTGATCAAATCTCATGGAGCGTCTATCATTGACTCTCACCTATCATGAGGTCAATCATCATCTATCCTATAATTGACTCTCATCCATCATGGGGTCAATCATCGTGTATCTTATCAAACATCATCAAAACAATGGCTAACGTGATCATCACACATCAAAAATAAGGAGAACAATCACCATTTTATCAATTCTGGTCTAAATGCGCTAAAATACTGCTTCTATGCGTTGAAATCATGGATGCATTAAAAACTTCCATCTATGCACCAAAACAGTGTCTCTTTGCACCAAAACCCTAGATGCGCTAAAACACAAACCAAATGCGCCATTTTGTAGCACCTATGTGCTAAAAAAAATCAATCTATGCACTAGAAAAATAAATCTATGCGCTAAATATGGGCATAAATGTGCTAGAAAAATTAATCTATGTGCTAAATTTGGGCATAAATGCACTAAAAAGCTACATGCGTTGAAATAGTTCATCTATGCACTATATCAAGTACTCAATGCGCTAAATCGCTATAAATAGATTTTAAAACATCAAAACACGTGAAAAACAAATTCAAATTTTAAAAAGTAGTTTCTCGGGGTACGTACCGAAGGTCCATAAGCGGTGGGGCGGTTGTGTCGTTGAACTCACTCGAACTGATGAGTTTGGTATGGGATCACCATTTTTGCTCAATTGCTTAATCAACTCAATCACTCCAATGCAAATGAATTCAAATGAGCTCCTTTTTTCACATTTTTACCTTTTAAAGGGGTAATTGGAGGGTAATTAAGTGGGATTGTTTTTATTTTTTCAAACAAGGCATCAATTAATCACTTGGCAGGATAAGTCTTCTTTATCGGGAGATAAATCATCTCAAAATCTTGGAAAATTTTGAAAATCATCAGAAAATCATAAAAATTCCAAAAATTCAAAAAAACCTAGAAATTTGAAAATTCTTGATTTATCTCCCGAGGGGGCATACACGCGTCATCACTTGAAAATTAGTATCTGGGGCATATCAAAAAAAATTATCAGCACTATCAGAAAAATTTTCTTTGAAGCAATGTGTTGCAAACACATCACTTCAAAGAGGGGCAAAATGTATACACTTAAATTTGGTCTGGAGGAATTAATTAAATATAAGTTATTTAAGTAATGATCTTTAATTCTTCTACTTATAAATAAATTGAAAATTTTATTTATATATTTCATTTTCTCTAATTCTTCCTATTCTAAATCATTTTCTTCATGTTTTAATTAAATGAACAAATGTAATTAGTTTGTTTTATTTAATTAATCTCTTCTCATTAAATTTGAATTTTAAATTTGAATTTAAGCACATTTCTACTAACTTCTTCTCACCTTCCACCTCATCATGTTTCTCATAAAATTAAATATTTCTAGTATTTAATTTGGCATTTATCGTCAACAAATTCTAACAAATTTGGGACACTTGGCCTTCATCTCCATTTGATTCCTCTTCACACATGGAAATTTGTTCTTCTAAAGGGAACACACTCCCCTTTTCTCTCTAACCTCTTCATCTTCAACTGTCCATTCTCCAAATCGAATCCAAATTGTTGGTTTCTACCACCTAGGCTCATTCCTTGGAAAATCTATAAATAAGCCTTCATTCTACAGCAAAAAGGATCCCAATTCTAATCCTTGAGCTGAGCATTTGAAGTAATTGCATTCTATAGCATTTTCATCAGCATTGTCATTTTAGAGAGTATTTTAGCATTTGCATTTTAGCATCAAATAGGTTCATCATGGAATTTTCATAAGCAGCATCTTAATTATAGTAGTTTCATCATATCATTATCATAGCATAGCATTAGCAATATCATAGCAGCAGCAATCATCTTTGCATCTCATCTCTAGCTATTTTAGCAATCAATCATGTAGGAAAGATCTCTTGCATTTCCAACATCTCATTCTTTAGGTTGTCATTTGGAAATTCATGTGCTCAAACAATCTGAGAGCAAAAATGACTTAAATAATCCTTGGAGATAGAGGACAATGAGACGCCATTGAGGGATTTGTTTGTTTCAATTTGATTTGTTATTTCAATTCCTTGATATAATGTTTTATTGGTGTGTTGTATAGGTTTTAATTGCTTATTCACATTATTCATACACACAATATAAATTACCCACCCTCCTTATCCCCATTATTTTTGTGGTTTTCTCCCAAAGATTTGGATGGTTGGTGTGCCTATAATAGATACATGTCCCCAACTAGATCCAACGTTGGAACCCTAATTTTATGTGTTTCATTTATTTTTGTTCTAATCCCATGTTATACATTAGACCTTATGCACCTTATATTGATAACCAATCTGATAAATCCAATTGGGTCCCCTATGTTGAGTGATTAACTAAGGGTGTTCATTCAAATTGTTTTCATCAAATATCCTTAGTAAAATTTGTTAAAAGGTATTTTTATGATCAATGCATAGTAATTTGATCTCCCTTTAGGTTATTTTAGATAGTTTTGAGATTTCAAACTTGGTCATCTTGGCATCACTATCAATTTTTCCCTCCCAGCATGCCTTTCCTCCAAATTCCTATTTTCTCTTCATGTCCCCTTTCCTTCAATTTTAGGTTTTCAGACTTGCTCATCTTAGCATTCTTTTCCTTTTCCCTCTAAGTCCCTTTTCCTTCAATTTTAAAATTTTAGACTGGTTCATTTCGGCATCCCTACTAGAGTTTCCTTCCCTAGCATTATTTTCCTTTGAACTCCCCTTTTTCCTCTAAGTCTATTTTCCTTCAATTTAAATCTTTTAGACTTGCTCATCTTAGCATCACAAATTTTGGAATTTTGGACTTCCTCATCCCAATATCCTAAATTTTAAGTTTTTAGACTTCCTCATGTTGACATATTTGTTGGATTTTTCCTCCCTGGCATACATTTCCCTTGTACGAGCCCATTTATCCTTTAATTATTTTTTCCTTCAATATGGGGATTTTGGACTTGCTCATCCTAGCATCCCAAAATCAAGGATTTCAAACTTCCTCATCCCAACATCCTAAATTTTGGGATTTCAGAATTCCTCATCCTAGCATCCAAAATTTTGGGATGTCACACATCCCCATTTCGGGATTTTAGACTCCATTATCCTAGTATCCATTTTTTTTAGATTTTGGACTTACTTGATCTTGAGATCCTAAATTTTTATATTTCAAAATTTCTCATCCGAACATTCCATATTTTAGGATTTTAGACTTTCTCATCTTAGCATCTCAAGTTTTAGGATTTTAGACTTCCTCGTTCTTGTAAGGCCCCAAGCCACACAAACAGTGCATTAACATACAAAGTACAGACCAACATTTTTTTGTGAAACAAAAGAAACATAAAGAAATCCACACAACATTAATAAATGCTCAAGATATCATAGCAACATATGATGAAACACTTGACACATACATCAATACATAAGGAATGATGACACAAGAGGATGACTTAAAGCATAATTGTATAGAACATTGTGGTTGGAATTGAAAATGAGGCATGTGGATGAGTCAAGATTCCCAAAATCATTAAAAAATTCTCCACTACTCTCTATAAAACCACCCTCCAAAAACCACTGGGACCCAACACATAGAAAACTAACTAATAAAGTCTTAACATTCTATCAAAGGTCATCCAAAATACTTGACCCCCCAAAAGGTATCAGGATTCCTACAATTTTGATGTTTGATTGAGCTTCTCCTAGGTCCAATAGTTTAGTATCGAACTTAGCAAGGTTCAATACATTGGTGTTGCACTTCAAGAAATTTTGACACTCGACAACTGGTATTAGACTTCACTGAAGTTTGACACTCGAAAATTGGTATTAGACTTCACTGGAGTTTGAAAATAAAATATGGTATTAGAATTCATGGAATTTTGATACCCCAAAGATGTTATCAAACTTCCTTACCCTAGACCTAGTATTAGACTTCATTAAAGTCCAATACCCTAGTGCTAGTATTAGAATTTTATGAAGTTCAATACTTCGATGCTAGTATCAGAATTCTCTAATGTTCAATACCCCAAAGCTTGGTATCAAACTTCTCCCAAGTTTTATACCATGGCATAATGCACAAAAAATCCAACAAGCTAAACTTTCATACTTAATTAGGATAACTTCTTCAACTTATGAGTTATTAAAAAATGGTTCAAGGAAATAATTCAAGGGACTATAGACAACATAATGGCCACATGAGAGCATCCCAAAGGACTCAAATCCCAAGAAACATAATACAAGGATATAATATATCCTTAAGATAAGAAAGGAACTACAACTTGTTTGATACCAATGTCGAGATAGGCTAAGGAAATAATAGGGAAATTTAAACCATTATGATAAAAAAAAATGTAGATTCACCCATAAACATCCATAAACATGATTATAACATAACACAATTCATTCTATGCATGCCCAATCATTATGATTCCTTAAGGGTAATCATGGAAAACATCCAACAATGAATTTAAAAACATTGAGAAAATGAGGAGAATTGCCTCAAGTTTGATCTCTTAAAATTACTAATTTTCCTCCAAGTTTGAGGAGAAAATTAAGATGCAATCCAAGCATACCTTTTTTCTTCCATTTTCTAGCAATCCCACTCATTTTCTAATTTTGGGAAGAGAGAGTTTGAGAGATAAAGAGAATAAGAGATTTTCCAACATGAAAGAATCAATAAAAGAAGAGTCTTTTTCCTTTTTCTATTTACTATTTTCCCTTCTTTTTTTTTCATTTCTTTCTCTATTTTCATTGCACAAAATATAATTTTCATTCAAATAAAATGCCTAATTCATTTCTTTTTTCAAAGGAAAATAAAATTATTCAATTTAATCTCTTTCTAGACAATTTAAATATTTCAACTATCTTGTACCATATAATGAAATATTTTTTGAACATAAAAAATGAATTGCAATAATTACATAACATTCCTAATGTAGATTAAATTATAATCTTCCCTTTCTTTTATTTCTTGATTCCCAATTCATTGAGTGTTATTAACACAAAAAAAAAAAAAAATTAAAACATGATTGCATGAAAATGGGAAATAAACAACCACATATAAATTACACATTTACTAGCTTTCCATAGTACACAAAGTCCATAATCATCACCGATTTGGATTTGAAACAATAAGGGAAAATAAGGATCATATTGCACTCAACTGAGTGCAATAGTGACTAACAAAAACATAAGCTTAAAGTGACATCTCTGATATAACCACCGTTAGGGAAATAACTTAGACCTACCATAGAAATCTAAAACTAATCATTCGTGTTTGATCAATTTATCTAGATTCTCTCCATTTCCAACTTACATATTAATTAAATGATGTTCTAATTATTTATTTAATATTTCCTTGATGATCCCACTATCCCATTCTTCATTCAAAAATTATTTTCCCATTTCCCCTAAAATTCAACCCTTGATTTAAATAATTATCATAATTATTATCTAGCCTAATGTCCCTACTTCCAAAAAATAAATAAATATGTATATTTATTTAATTTTCCTCTTTAGTAACTTTTCATAACCTACTCCTAATCTCCCACTATCCTCTAATCATCTTCTAATCACTTGCACATGGGATAATAAATCATTAAGAGTGGGTTTGACCATCCCAAACTCCCACAAAATCCACTTGTCATGTCAAGTACCCATAAGTAGTACTCCAAAGAATGGGTCAAACTTATACTCCTTAATTTTTAATTCATCCATGGTATTTAGGGCCATGGGACAATCTACCTTTTTTCATAAAAGGCAATTTAAAATTCTCCATGTACCCCCAAGATATGGCTTATGACAAAAGCCACATGTTTCAAAATCTTCTTCAGGTACTTCATAGTATTATCAAATCCTACCCCTCCATTAATTCCCATGCCAAATCCTACCCCTTAATTTTCCTATAAAATTGAACCCACCATCTTCATTCAATCTCCTTTTTCCACTTGTCAACCCATCCATGCTTGATAAATCTCAAGCATTTTAAGCCCTTGATCCTCCAAATTGATCTCCACCTTCCATTCAATCCTTGTAATTTCTCTAAATTGGAGCTCAACCAAAGCCATTGGAAAAACACACTTGAATGCAATGTTATGTTGTTGGACTATGACATGCATCATCAATCAAGGGAAAAACCACTTTGAGTGCAACCATAAGAATGGAGATAGTTCATTTTGTGATATTCTATATTTATTTGATCTTCTAATTTTCCTAATCTTGAGCATGTTTTGTGTTTGGGTAGAGTGGAATAATATTATGTTTTTTCTCTATTAGACTCAAAAGTGTAGGTACACATCTCTAGCACACCCAATGGGATCTGTGTCCCTTCTATTACTAATCAAATTTAGAGTTTTTTTTTAGTTTTTCATGTGTAGGTCATGATTAGGTATACTTTTTCCCAATTGGGTGACCCTTTCATCAATGTGTTGGGATTTTAGTCTTATTTATCTAACTTGTTTTTCCTACACTTTTATTAATAACTCTTCTCTGTTTTTTAATGAAACTTGATTTTGTAGGCCTCCATGTTGTCCAAATTTCCTCTTAACACTTAAAATTGACCTATAACTAATCAAAAGTTTGACTTTTTTATACAATTTCATGCTTGGGCAGCCTTGTGTATCTATTTAGGTGGCCCTATGGCATAAAGAGTCAAATCTATTTGATATTCACTAATGTGTTTTTTAGCTCTTTTTTATTGTGTTTTAACTTCTATTTTCTAACAAAAACTGGAGTTACAGGTCCATATGCTACCTAAAGAAGCTCCCAACACCATAAAGTTAACATAAAACAACTTTTAACTAACCAAACTTTGTTTCTATGTAGGGAATCACAATTGGGTAGCCTTTTGTTTATTTGGGTGGTTTTCTCACCTATTTAGTAAGCCTTACATATAAGGTAAAAATATTGTATCTTTTTTCATTTGTTTTTTTTAACATTTGACTTGATTGTAAAGGGTTTCAGGGCCCCTTCAAAACCCTTTTTTCCTATAATCAAAAACATTTGACTTGATTTTATTTTTATCCTAACATTTTATCTTACAGCTTACATGCAAATCAAATATTGAAATCCCTAAACTACTAATGTTTTTTCTTGTAGCCTTACTTGTCAAAGGCTTTGATTTCCCAGTAATCTTAGCCACATTAATTAAAGCAGGAGGAAATAACTTTTGTGCTTTGTTTTGAGAGCCTATTGAATGTATGCTCTCCCCTCGCACCCTTGGGTGATCTTTAGAATCAAAATTCTTTTATCCTCTCCTTTTTTAGTTATAACTCAAGAGCACTAGTACCACATATGCTCTCTTCTCATGCTTCAAGTGATCTTGGAGATCAAAAGTGCCTAGTGACTCTTTCCCTTTAGGAGGCCTACTTGGTGATTTCATCACCCCAAGAGATGACCTCAACCATGCTTTTTGGTGGGGTATAGAAAAGGAGGAGAGTGAAAGTTATACCTCAAAATGGAGCCATCATCATGTCTAGCTAAGCCTCGAGACCCTCAACTCACTAAGACTTAGAGGTTAAGGAAATAGGAGAGACCCTCCTAGTTCCATGCATGTAGATAGGATCTTAGCTCACAAAATTCCCCTAGTGAGTTTTTAAATATAATCTTAATACCTTCAGTCATTTTCTAGTGTGGTGCAAGGGATACATATCAGACCTTGAAGTTACCCACAATGTACTTCCATATGGTGAGATAGAGCTAACCAAGGTAAATTCTTTGACCACATTTGGTAAGAGATTTCATGAATATGTAGTTATCCTTGGCTATCCATTCATACTTAAATAATAATAGTAGATTAATTTATATTGTGGCCCCACACTAGGATATACCCCCACTTGAATAATCATAGGAATGTAAATTGTTTGGTGTGTCTTCTTATTACATACCAGTGCTTTTCAAACATCTAAATATCCCTTAATCCAACCAACATGTATTCTTATTTGAAAAACACATTAGAGTCACTTTTTACCAAAATTTATTCCCAATTCAACATATATGATTCAATCGCGGTGTCTTTGTCACTTATTTTGGTGGATTTATTATCTCTATCAAAATCTTAGTCTATACAAGTTAGAATCAATGAAACTAAATCTAATAGGGTATCTTTATTCTCTATTTGGGAAGTCTTGTATTGCTCAAATTTAGTCTAAAACCCACTCTATTTGTGTTTAGGCAGCCTTGACCATGTCTGGGTGACCTTGATCTATATTTAGGAATTTTTGAACTACTCAAATTAAGTCCAAAATCTAGTCAGTCTCTATTTGGTGGCCCTCAACCTATTTGTGTGATCTTATTTTGTATTTGGGTGGTTTTGTTCTAAACTACTCAAATTAAGTCAAAAATCAAGTCAATATTAGTTTGGGCAGTCTCGATCCTATTTGGGAATCCTTGTCCTATGTTTGGTAAAATTTGTTCAACTCAACTCACAATCCATTATATTTTTTCATTCGATATTTTAGTTTTAGAATAGGTATTTCTATACTATCATTTAGTTGTTTTATTCCCCCATACAAAAACTAGAGTAAAATTCCAAGTCAAAACATAGTCATAGCTCCCAAAACATTAAAGCAGCAAGCAAGAACCCTTTTTCCAACATCTTCAGACACAACAAATCCTATCTTCCACCTCAAACATCACACATCTAATAAAACATCATGTCTCTTTGAGCAAGGACAAAGTTCCAACACAACACCCCTTAAACACATCCATAAAATTAACAATATACTATATAAAATCACAAATCAAACCTTAACAACTTAAATCACAATTCAACACCTCTTTTAAGAATATATCCTATCTTAAGTTGGAAAATCCTTGAACCAAGCTATCTGCCTTGAGCCAAAGGTATAGCTAATATCCACAGCTCCCTTGCTCAAGAACTTGGCTTATCTCAAGTAAGGAATCAACATCAAACAAGCATCACCTTAATATCTTGACTATAGTTGAAAAGGAACTATATATAACCAACCATCTATACATCACTTGGAATTAAGAGACACATCGACTTAATCACATCTGTACATACTAATTTCATGGCTCTTACACATTTGTAAGAAAATGAACAAATGGAACAACTACCCTTCACCAAAAGAATTCTTGGGTATGAATACCATTATTTCTCTTACCTGAGAAGGTCCTCAACTATACCAAATCCACAAAAAAAATTAAACAAGAAGGAATGGTGTCACAACCAAAATTCTACCCTAGGTTCCAATACTTTATGAACAACTTTGAAAATATATACATGATTGATAAGATAATAACCCTAAACAAAGATTCCATTCTTGAACAAGTTATGAACCAAGGTGCAAAACTCCCCTCTATTTTTGAGACATCCAAATTGAGAGAAATTATGAGCCCAGAAACCCCTAAGTCACCCTTCAAGAATTTGTGGGGTAATCTCTATTTGCAAGAACCAATCCTTGGTAGTAGCATATTGGTCATGTTGGCAACTCAAGGGCAGACAACTAAGAGGGGGGTGAATCATTTGTCACCGAATTTCAAACTTATTCAACTTATTAACCTTATTCTCATATCTGATCATTAATCATGAAAACATAAATGAACCACACATCAGAATCACACATAAAACCAATATTTTTACGTGGAAACCCTGTTAGGAGAAAAACCACGGTGGAGGTCAGTCCACAAGATTATACCCTGTTAAAAGTATAAGGAATTATGAATGGTGAATGCACATGTATTCAGGCACACTACCTAGAGCTCACTACTTAAATAAAAAATAGGCTAACTTCCCAAAGGAAGACACACTGTCTTATAGAAAGGTTCTGATTAAATCCATCAGAATTTGAACTAAGAAAAGTAGCATCTTCTAATGCCTGGTTATAGTTTTGGTTAAGCACATGAACACTTCTTCACTCTTCTTCTTTCTCTACTATGCCTTCAAATGATTTGAACTTTATTCGCACATAGGACTCTTACACTTTGGACACACACTCACATGCATGCCTTCAAATGATAAAACAATCACTCTTATATATCTGCAACAAGAAATTACATCACTATAAGTCGACTCCAAATAAATAATAAAATGAATATAAACAGTCAAACCAAATCAATAAAGATTATTCATGTGAATCAACCAAGGTCAACCACAACATAGTGAAGACCGAAAATAACATCCTCAAACATGAACCACTTCAATTAATTACTCCTCGAAGATCCTCAACACCTTGTCGGCCAAGAACATGAAAAACATGAACATGCAAGAGAAAATGTCAGATCACAAGCACAATGATCAATGCGGATGTGCAACACAGATAAAGCAAAAACTAGAAACATCCACAAGCATCATGAAACATCAGAGAAGCATCCGCAGCAACTGAACATATTGGAATCACATGATCTTCATTCAGGAACACAAACTAAAGTAACAGAAAAACTGTCAGAATAAAAATATTCACAACTTAATCAAATCTTCATGTGGATCTCTAAATCTTGACATGGATAAACTAGATATACTCAACAAGAAACCCTTTATTCCACAACCTCTGAACAGCAACGTACTAATCACACCGACAAAAATAACTTCAATTCACCAATGACAACCTGTAGCACTTCTTATTACAATTTTCTCAATATCCTCGACATATACAGTTTCTAATGCAACAATGCTAATAGTGTTGACATCAATGACAACCACATATCAACAACACAACACAACATCCAAAAATATCCCCCTTTGGAATTGATGGCAACACATGATGTGAAAAATACCATCAACACAACTACGCTTACTACCCCTTAGGTTTTGACTCTTCTTTCCTCAACTCTTCTCCCCACAAATATTTTTCACATTTCTCTTCTCCCCCTTTTGACATCAATGGAAAAGATTTCTTCTATACAAGCTCTGAACCACATATCTAAACACCTAAACTTTTGAACATCTGACTACTCCCCCTGAGTAGCAGGCACCACAACATCAATCTGGATCAAAATATGATCATAAAATGCACATATTGATGCAAATCAATGCACCCTTAGTTCTGCTTAGGAGGGGTAATCGCCCCTAACTTCCCTCTGAGATACTCAAAATTATCCTTAGGCAACGGCTTGGTAAATATGTCTACACTCTGCTCCTTAGTAGGCACATACTCCAATCTAACTTCCTTTTCACTTACTTTCTCTCTCAAAAAGTGAAACTTGATAGATATATGCTTGGTCTTGGAATGCAGCACTAGATTCTTAGAAATGTTAATATCACTTGATTTATCACAAAATATAGCAATAGGCTCATCATACACAACTTTGATATCCTTCAACATTTGTTTCATCCATAGTAATTGAGTACAATTATTAGCAGCAGCAATGTATTTTGCCTCTGCAGTAGAAGAGAAATAGCATTCTTCTTTTTGGTTAACCATGAAATCAGCTTCTTTCCCAAGAAAAATGCTCCACCACTAGTAATTTTCCTATCATTCACATCTCCTACCCAATCAACATCAGTAAAGGCACTCAAAGTAAGATCATCATCTTTAGGATACCATAAACCAAAATCAGTTTTTCCCTTCAAGTATCTGAAAATCCTCTTCACAGCAGTCACATGAGATTCTTTAGGATCAGCTTGAAATCTAGCAACAATACATATAGCATTCATGATATCAGACCTAGTTTGAGTCAAATAAAGCAATCCACTAATCAATTATCTGTATCTAGTCTGATTTTCCTTCAGAGAATCATCATCAATTGTCAACTTGCATCTGGTCACCATAGGTGTACCAACTAGCTTTGAATCTTCCATACCAAATTTCTTCAGCAATTCTTTCACATACTTGGACTGAGATATAAATATCCCTTTATCTAACTAATTAATTTGCAATCCTAAGAAGAATTTCATCTCTCCAATCATTGACATCTCAAACTCATTTTGCATCTCATTAGCAAACTTCATACACAAGTTATCATCTCCTCCAAATATGATATCATCAACAAAAACTTCCACAATCAAATCTTTATCATCATTCTTGAAATAAAAATTACTATCAGCATTACCTTTGTTAAATCCAAGCTTCACCAAGTACTTATCCAATCTGGCATACCATGCTCTAGGGGCTTGTTTGAGTCCATACAATGCTTTCTTCAATCAGCAAACCATATCTTCATGACTAGTCAATTGGAATCCATCAGGTTGTTCAACATACACTTCTTCCAATTCACCATTTAGAAAAGCAGACTTGACATCCATTTGATAAACTTTGTAGTCTCTATAAGCAACATAAGTAGGAAACAATCTCATAGCTTCAATTCTAGCAACAGGGGCAAAGGTTTCTTCAAAATCAATACCTTCCATCTGTGAATATCCCTTACATACCAGTTTTGCTTTGTTTCTAACCACTTCACCTTGTTCATTCAGTTTGTTTCTAAAGACCCATTTAGTTCCAATTACATTCTTATCCTTAGGTCTGGGAACAAGAATCTGTGTATCATTCTTCTCAATTTGTTGCAATTCCTCTTTCATTGCTTCAACCCAATGTTCATCTTTGCATGCTTCATTCACATTATTAGGCTCAGTCTTTGAAATCAAACAGTATTCTTATGCAATCTTTCTCCTATTTTGGACACCTTTGTTCTTATCACCAATAATTTGTTCTAAATGATTCAACCTTACATACTTCAGAGTCTTCTTAGAATGTTCTTCAATTTTAGGCTCTTCTGATCCCTCTTTTGTTCTTCCACCAATTTCTCCTTCCTCTTGATCTTCTTCATTCACCAGAATGATTTGGAATTGACTTGAGTTCTGACCTTTGTTTGTACTATCATTTTGATCATCAGAATCATATCCACAGGTTTTGGATAGTGCAGTTATGTCTTCATCAACCTTAACATTTGTACTTTCAACCATTTTCTTCAATCTATTATTGTAACACCGGTAGACCTTACTTTTACTAGCATAACCTAGAAATATTCCTTCATCACTCCTAGCATCAAACTTTCCTATATCTTCATCTCTTTTGATATAACACTTGCTTCCAAAGATCTTGAAATATCTAATAGTAGGTTTTTGACCAATCCATAGCTCAAAAGGAGTCTTACCAGTATCACCTTTGATTTGTACCTAGTTAAGTGTGTACACATCAATACTCACAGCTTCTCTCCAATAGATATGAGGTACATTTCCTTCCCACATCATGGTTCTAGCAACGTCTAAAACTATTATGTTCTTCCTTTCCACAACTCCATTTCGTTGAGGGGTCTGTGGTGCAGATAACTGTCTCTTTATTCCATGCTCTTCACAAAAAGAATTAAACTTACCGGAAGTGAATTCACCACCTCTATTTGATCTCAGACATTTAATCTTCAGACCTGTCTCTGTCTCAACCATAGCCTTAAAGATCTTGAAATTTTTTGGACCTTCATATTTCTCCCTTAAGAAAGTAGCCCACATCATCCTTGAATAGTCATCAATGAGCAACATGAAGTACTGGTATCCTTGTAAACTTCTAATTATAGGAGGACCACACAAATCAGTATGCACGAGATCCAACAATCCATTTGAATTTTGTTGTTTACTCCGAAATGAAATTCTTGTTTTCTTTCCTAACTGACATTCTTTGCATATGGCATTAGTAGGTTTCATCAGCTTAGGAAGATCTCTCATAGCCTTAATGGAACTTATCTTGAAAATATTATCAAAGTTAACATGACACATTCTCCTATACCACGACCATCTTTCATCAATTTGAGCAATCAAACAACTTTTACTAGCAGCACTCAGGTGGAAAATATTACCTTTTGTTTTTGTACCTAATGCAATCATATTTCCATAATTTCCCAATATTTTGCACTTACCATCCGTGAACTAAATATTGTACCCTTATCAACCATCTTCCCAACATTTAAAAGATTATGCTTCAAACCTTCAACATACAAGACATCATCAGTATTATGCTTACCATCAAGACAAATGCATCCTCTTCCACGGATCACACCAGTTGTATTGTCACCAAATCTCACAACACCACCATCATACTTTTCCAAATTCACAAACTTACTTTTATCTCCTATCATATGATGAGAACAACCACTGTCAATTACCCATTCATCTTTCTCTTCAACTCGAGCAGCTAGGCCTTTCTCCACATTTGTACAACTAGCAGATTCAGTAGACACAAGATTATTTTCCTTGATAGAAATAAACACAAATTCATCTTCACTTTCATTTCCTTTGTTAGATTCATCATCTGTCACACCTTCATTAGTATCATAGTAACACTTCTTTTGGAATTTAGGCTTGTTAAATCTTGGCTTGGAAACTCTCTCAGAACACCTTGATGCAAAATGACCTATCTTATTGCAAGAGAAACATTTAATAGGAAACTTTCCTTTATACTTACCTTGTCCTCTGGCTTCTCTTTTCACAATCAATGTTTCAAGTTCTTCAAGCTCTCTTTCTTATTCATCGAGTTTTCTCATTCCATCCTCATACTTGAATGTCTTTCTAGATGAACCTTCACTCGAATCATATCTTTGTCCATCTCTTCTAGAAGTAGTGGCCTTGAATGCAAATTCAACCTTAGGAAGTGCATCACCAAATTCACTCAACTCAAAAGTAGTAAAATTACCAATTAACATATCTCTGGTAACATTTGTTACAATCTGAAGCTCTTCAGTAGCACTAGCCTTGACTTTGTAAGAATCAGGAAAGGATCTAAGAACTTTAGCAACAATTTCTGATTTGTTTATCTATCCACCAACACAACTGATACACACAAAAGTTCATTCACTCTTTGCATGAAAGTAGTAACATTTTCATCATCACCCATTTTCAACTTTTCATATTTCCCTTTCAGACTTTGTAGCTTAGCAATCTTCACATTAGCATCACCTTCATACAAGGTTTCCAACCTTTTCCATATCTCCTAAGGAGTCTTCAGATCCATCACATTTGTCATCTCAATATCAGTCAAAGCACTCAACAACAATTCCTTGGCCCTGATATTATACTCAGCATAAGTACTATTTGGTGGAATAGCATATCTATTACTTGCAATGCTCCAGTAGGGTTCACCAATGCATCTCAGATGGCACTCCATTTGATTCTTCCATAAAGAATAATTTGTTCCATCAAATCTAGGACTACCCTTCTTATAATTTTCCATCCTAGATCACCTCAAGCTGTTAAACTTCTTACAAGGAACCACAAGCTCTGATACCAATTTTTGGCAACTCAAGGGTAGACAACTAGGGGGGTGAATCAGTTGTCACCGAATTTCAAACTTATTCAACTTATTAACCTTATTCTCAGATCTGATCATTAATCATGAAAACATAAATGAACAACACATCAGAATCACACATAACACCAAGATTTTTACATGGAAACCCTGTTAGGGGAAAAACCATGGTGGAGGTCAGTCCACAAGATTATACCCTGTTAAAAGTATAAGGAATTATGAATGGGGAATACACATGTATGCAGGCACACTACCTAGAGCTCACTGCTCAAATACAAAATAGGCTTACTTCCCAAAGGAAGACACATTGTCTTACATAAAGGTTTTGATTAAATCCATCATACTTTGAAATGAGAAAAGTAGCATCTGCTAATACCTGGTTACAGTTCTAGTTAAGCACATGAACACTTCTTCACTCTTCTTCTTTCTCTGCTCTACCTTCAAATGATATGAACTTTATTCATGCACACGACTCTTACACTTCACACACACACTCACATGCATGCCTTCAAATGATAAAACAATCACTCTTATATATACACAACAAGAAATTACATCACTATAAGTCGACTCCAAAGAAATAATAAAAAGAATATAAACAGTCAGCCTAAATCAATAAAGATTATTCATGCGAATCAACCAAGGTCAGGCACAACATAGTGAAGACCAAAAATAACATCCTCAAACATGAACCACTTCAATTAATTACTCCTCAAAGATCCACAGCACGCTTCAACACCTTGTCAGCCAAGAACATGAAAAACATGAACACGCAAGAGAAAATCTTGGATCATGAGTACAATGATCAATGCGGATGTGCAACATAGATGGAGCATGAACTAGAAACATCCACAAGCATCATGAAACATCAGAGAAGCATCCGCATCAACTGAAATTATTGGAATCACATGATCTTCACTCAGGAACACAAACTGAAGTAATAGAAAAACTGTCAAAATACAAATATTTATAACTTGGTCAAATCTTCACACGGATCTCTGAAACTTGACATGGATAAACTAGATATACTCAACAAGAAACCCTTTAGTCCACAACCTCTGAAAAGCAATGTACTAATCACACCAATAGAAAGTGTAAGTGTGAAATAAGTAAATAACTAAATAACTAAAACACTTCTTAATGAAACATTATATCAAGATTTTAACAACAATTAAACTAATTTAAAAGCACAGAAAACTTGAAAGCATCTCATTGTCTCCTATCTCCAAATATTTATCAATTCATGGAGGGCTCTCAAATTTGTAAGCACCGTAACTGTTAAAATTCCTATCTAGATAATGGAATTGATGCTAAATGCAATGATGTGATGATTGATTTCTAAACGAAACTAAAAAGTTGTGATATTACTGTAATCTATTCTGACATGAAACTTGATGAATGAAAGCTACAGTAAAGCTATGATGCTACGTGATGTGAATTCTACTGATGCTTATGATTGCTATGATGCTAATATTTTATTGCTATTGCTATTGATATGATTGGTTGATTACTAAGAATGTTGCAGAGTAAGTTTGCACAAAGATTTGGGGTCCATTTCCTATGAAGAAAGGCTATATATAGATTTATGGCAGCAATTTGTGACGGGGCAGCACAACAGAGGCTTGGATTCAATCTTGAGATTTGAAGGGTGAGAGATGAAGAAGATGGAGCTGATGAAGGGAATGGTTTCTCCCCATGAAAACATCAGGCAAGATGATAGGAAAGATCAGAGGAAGAAGATTTGAGAAATTGATTCAAATTTTTCTCCAATTTGTCTCCACGGCTTCCCGTGAATGCTAGTTGAAATAAATTGGATTTTGGAATATCAAATTTGGTAGGTGAGTGAATAGAGAAATTTTCTTTATGCCTTCATTTAAATATTTTTTTGATCTATTTAAATTAGCCAAAAGGGAATAAATAATTTAATAAAACAAACTATAGAAGTTGTATATTTAATTAAATCTGAAGAATAGAAGAAATGAACTATAAATAAATATTTCTATTTATTTAATAGTAGAGGAAATTAAAGTAATTAATCAAATAAAGTGTATTTAATTAATTTGATTATCCAGACCATTTTTAGGTGTATACATTTTTCCCCTCTTTGAAGTGATGTGTTTACGCATTACTTCAAAGAAAATTTTGTGTTGCTGCTGCCAGTATCGACGGAAAAAATTTCCAGTATGCCTCAGACATGATTTTTAGGTGATTGATGGATATATGCCCCCTCGGGAGATAAATTGATGAATTTTTATTTATTTTTTGAATTTTTTGGAATTTTTCAATTTTTTATGATTTTGTCGATGATTTTGATGTAGATTCGATGAATATTCAATGATGAAATAATTTTTCTCCCGATAATTGATGTAGAAAGTTCCCCGAGATGTTATTGAATTAATCTCCTTTTTTTTAAAATTAAAATAACCCCACAAAATCCCACCTTCAATAACCTATAAAAGGTCAAGAGGGTCCTTTTCACACTCATTTGTACATTTTGACTTTTGAAAACTTGGTGAGAGAGACCTATTTGAGCCACTTGGAGCAAGATGTTGATTCCTTATCACACCCACCAGTTCGAGCGTGTACAACGTCACCAACGCCCAACCGCCTACGGACCTCCAGTGCATACCCTTCATCCCATCATTTTTCGTGCATTTTTTAGATTTTTAAATTTTCAATTCTTTTAGCACTTTTAATTTATGTTGTAGCACTTTCATTAGGTGTTTTAGCGCTTCAAAAACTTTAGTGCGTAGGGCTTCTATTTTAGTGCTTAGGTAGGATAAACTAGCACTTTCAAAACTTTAGCACTTATAATAGATTGTTTAGCACTTAGGCCTTCTGTTTTAGCACTTTGACCCGAAGTTTTAGCACATTGACCCTATAGAATGGTACTTTTGGTGAAATGGTGCTTTGACCGCCTATTATAGCACTTTTGACTGATGAAATAGCGCATTTCATGATTTTAGTGCTTTAAATGCCTATTTTAGAGCATTCAAATTAAATTGATGAAGTTTGTCAAATTTTTCTTTGATTTTGTTGATTTTTTATCATGTCAATCATTGGTTTGATTCGATTGATAATCCTGATCAAGTAGATGATGTTTAACCTCATGATAGGTGAGGTCTGATGTTTGATTTGATAATAATTATCCTCATGATAGGTGAGGAATAATTATAATTTGATTGATGAACCTCATGATAAGCGAGGTTGATTTGATGCATGGATGATTGACCTCATGATAGGTGAGGTTCAATGATACTTGATGATTTAACCTCATGATAGGTGAGGTTCAACGATGCTTGCTCATGAGGTTTGATGAAAATTCTCATCAAGAGCTAATTAGATTTGATAGGATATTTGATGTTTTGACGATTGACATGGAATATTGACTTTGATCTTTTCATGATAATAGGAGCGGTTGGAGAACCTTCAGGTTCGAGAGAGAATCCTATGGACATTCGATATAATACCATAGTTGGAACAGCCTGACACGGCTATTATTACACATTGTTGATTGTCTCCTCTTTTATTCATGCCCCATATTAGGATTAATCGGGGTCTCTTGATAGCGTTAGCTAAGAGGTGGCATAGCGAGCATAACACCTTTCACCTTCCTACTGGTGAGATGACAGTCACCCCAGAGGATGTTTGGTGGATTTTGCAGCCTCTCATTGTTGGAGATGTTGTCATTTATGATTCTACAGAGCAGGGTGGGACCGATGCTCTCCGCAGAGTGTTTTAGGATGATCAGATTGTTGGAGAGTGGATTCCATGGCGTGAGATGGTTGATGCATATGCCACTTTTCCCACAATGCTTGTTGGTTTTATCGAAGGATTCCTTGTCTTGATCGCAAGTCAAAGGGATTCTCTATTGGTTGGGGCCGAGGATTGGAGAGTATGGTCATTCATGGGACCATATTTTCTAGGGGCATGTGCATGCTTGCCCACCTATATCATGATTTACATTTAGTTGTGTATCTTAGAGGTCGGAGTTTATCTGTCGGTGTCACTTTGCTTCAAGTATGGGAGTGGGAGCACATAGTTGTCATGTGTCCAATGTCAGTTAGATAGAGACCACCTATGAGACCATATGTGTTTAGATATATCAGTTGCCTTACTCAGTCCAAACTGGGTAAGTTAGAGTATTGGAGGAGAGTGATCGATGACATAGAGTCTACGACATGGTGTTCGTACCTAGATTTTGATCATTGGGATGAGGATGATATTCAGGTTCCTTTTCTCTGTCAGTCGATGATATTGATTGGTCGAACTCGTTGGGTTCTAGAGATATTTTTTATCAAACGAGTGTATAGACAGTATGGTATGGTTCAGAGTATGCCCCAGGGTGTTTCCCATTATGCCCATCATCAGTCAGATTTTGCAGATTAGGGGCCTAGTTTGTCATATGATGTTCAGGAATTTTAGTCTTTGTAGCTATTTGAATGGGATATCCATCCTGACATTATTGAGCCACTGGTTACAATAGACTATGCCAAGTATCTGGCTCTACATCATTTTCCATGTCTTACCATTCCATATGAGCCTGCCCCATTACCCGCAGAGGAGGACATTCATGTTGTACATGGTCGTAGGTGGAGGAGAGAGGAGGTTGAGGTGGAGGATGTTGATGTTGAGGAGGATGTTGGAGAGGAGGACGATGTTGGTGAGGAGGAGGATAGTGGAGAGTAGAGCAGCGGAGATGAGAGCAGCAGTGATGACTATAGATTTGATAGTGGAGAGGTTGCAGGTGGGTCGGGTCGTGCCTTAGATTTGTCAGAGGAGAAAGTGCCTCGTAAGAGGTAGGAATGAGGGATGTTTCAAATCAACTATAGATAGCAAGCCTTCAGGTGCAGTTAAAGACTATTCAAGAGCAGCTTCTTCAAGATCAGGTTTTATTAGAGCAGACTCAGGCTCAGATGCAGGCAGAGGCCCAGTTACATGCAGAGGCTTTATCATCAGTGCAAGCTCAGTTGGCTATGGAATAGTCATAGATTGCAGCATTGATAGTCGAGAGGGATGTTGCTAGGAAGATTGCAGGGGCAACCTAGGCTCAAATTGCATCCTTGATAGCCAGGAGAGATGTCATCGGGTTTACAGCAGAGGGTGCTCAAGCCACAGCCGATAGATTACAGAGACTGGAAGATGGTACTTCCCTAGCAGATTATATGCGAGAGGTTGCCCATATTGGTGGGGAGGTGGAGTACTACAAAGGTAAATATTATGATGTCGTCCCTTCAGAGTAGAGAGTGAGCTACAGGAAGTCCCAATCTAGCAGGACTCATTCTAGGACTATTAGTGCGGGTGTGACACAACCTCTTCAGAGAGACCCCAGAGATACTGGTACATCTGGTGGTGGTGGAGGGACCCATCCTACTATGCCTGCACCGACTGGAGCCAGCAGTACTTAGATTCTGATGTGATTTCTCTTTTGTATTTTAGATGATGATGTACATTTCGATTACAGCCATTTTTTGATGATATATCTCTCTTCATTTTAGACATCATTGTATACTTGACATTATTATTTTGATCTATATGATATGCAGTGGACTCTTTGATCCATATGTGTTCTACATGATTCGCTGATAAATGCATTTTCTTTCATGTTCTTATGCTATGTGATGATCCTTTTGTTATGATGTTATGGATGCAGTTTATATCTGTAGACACCGAAATCTGGTTTAAGCCTGCGATTTCAATATTCTTAATAATTTGTATTTCTTCCATGGTCATGATTAAATAATGTCAATTATTTAATTATTCTCTAAGGTCTTCATTTCTTCTATTAATTAAATAATCTTAATTATTTAATTAATTCACACTTTTCTTTATTTCATCTGATTAATTAAATAAATGCTTTTTTTATAATTATGTTATTAATTAACCTTATCCCTTTTCTTCAATTAAATAAATTCTTATTTAATTTACCTCTATCATATTTCAACTATAATTAAATAAATCCTTTATTTATTTAATTATTCATTTAAACCCCTTGATCACTTAAATTAAATAAATTTTATTTATTTAATTATTCTTCAAATATCAAATCTTGAATTAAATGAATTATTTAATTCATAAATCCTATTTTAACACATTCCTCTATATTTAGATAATTGTGCTAATTATCTAAGTATTCACTTTTACTCAACTCAAAGATCTATTTTAATTGCTCAGTTAACACTTGATTTAATGTTTGAGTGGCTTTCTCGAGTAATCTCTTCATCAAATCATTCAGTCATCTAGTGCCAACTCAATTGCATGTACATGCATATTAATTAAATATTCCTATTTAATTAATTAAACCTTGTGCATGCATTCGAAACAAGAATTGCTTTAATCAATCTTTGTCTTTGTCATGCAAAGATAATTCTTTTGTTTTCGAATACCAAACTCGAAGATTAAATCATTTATTTAATCTTTAATTCTATTTCTAATTTGTATCACTCATGTCACTACTAACAGTTATCAGAATGTATGTCTAATCTGTCGATCTCAATAGTCCGTTGATCTTTCAATCCTGACCTGTCGTTCGAATAATCAAATTTCTATAAATTGATTTGTCTTTCATCATTCCAATCTCTCTTGAAATCTTATGACTTTTTGGAGCAACTATCTTGAATCTTCAATGTTTTGCTAAATCACTATCATAGGCTATACTTGCACGAACTTTGAAAATTTGAGGGCAATTATACTACAATGGAAAAATGGAGAAGGGAAATCAAGATGATACATGGAATTACATACATATTGGGTGAGATTGTTCAATTTATTTACGTTTTGACTTTCCTTTGTTCTTTGTTGCTTAACTTAGATTGCATTAGAGCCTTAGATTTGTATTGCATGTTTGCTCTGATCTGTTTCTTCTGCATTTTTCTAGACATTACATTTGGTGAACCCAACGTGAAGACACCATCTTTGCATATCCGTAGATTTTTATTCGATTTTGCAGGTTTTTGTATGGAACGACGCATCTGCTTGATGAAATTACGCAATTGACATTCGGGGATGCATTAGCTTGACAAAACGATGCAATTGACATTCTTGGCCGCATCTCTAAACGGAAACGACGCATCAGAAAAGGAATCACACATATGTCATTTTCTGAGCCGCATCTTACTAGTAAAATACCGTGATGCATTTGACAGAGAAAATGACGCATCCGACTGGTATATTTTTAGGTTTAGACTTTTTTTACAATTTCCTTTCGTGTTTTTATTTTCGCTAATCTTCTATTTTCAACATGTGTCTTCAAGAGTTAATGAGTTTTTGCAGGACGATTGACGAAGACAATACTGAAAACTACTAATGAATCTTTCTGCAGAACGCATGTCGAAGACCCTAGTTAATTTTTGAAACAGATTATTTGGTAGTGTAGCAAATATTTCATTTGGATTAAAATTAACAAGTGTCTACTGTGGTTTTTTGTGAAAGCACGATTGTGTAATTACCCTCATGATTTGGTACATCGAAGTATCCTCTCCCCTTGCGCATCCATGCGATCCTGGATATAGTACCCCTCCATTTATGCTTATGTTTTCTGCTGTTATTTTTTCACATAGTTAGACTATGATACTTTGTTTGTATATTTTGATCGCTAGTTTTGAGCGATAGTGGATTTACTCTATGACATGATGATACATTGTATTGCAATATTTGATTTTTGATATGCTTTGAGATAGCGTAGATGTTTATTTCCAGTTGATTATTGCTATGTACATGTTTTGATGGACTAACAGTTATTGAATTCATTAGTCTGATGTGATGTGTATTGGTGTGGAGAATGGAATTGCATCACTTGCTTGCGAGTGCCCTGTGATATCCGTGATTTTCTCTGCACGGTGTGTCTGTTCAATGGTTTATATATATATGTGCATGTTATTTGCTTGGTTGCAAGATTGCAGGTACATGACACCGATGCCACCTGGTTACTCAGGTCTGAGCGTGTCAAGACTCAACGGAAATGTTGATTGGGAGGTAGTAGTTAGGTTCATCCTAGTCTAGTCTTTAACCCGATCACTGTACTTTATCAGTTTTAGTTTGAGTCGTGGTTGTCTTGTATTTTTCTGTTTGGTTTAATTGTTTGAAAGGAAAAATGTTAATTTTAATAATAGTTTATTATGTTTTATTTATTGTTATTTAAATTAAATTTTAATGTTAAAGAAATTAGTTTTGCAAGTTATTTAATTAATTAATTAGTTTGTTTGGTTAAATGGTTTGATCATAAAGATTAAATTTATTTAATTAAATAAACTAATTAATTAAATTAAATTGTTTAAGTGTGTGAATAGTTTTATTTGAAATTAAATATTATTTTTGTGAAAATGGCATGCTTTATTAATAAATAAAATTTGCATTGAAAATTGTAAATTTAAAATAAATTAATTAAATGCATGCAATTTGAAAAGAAATGATTGCCGAGAAGTGGTTAATAGATATTTTGCACTTCTCGACATGTGTGCGAGTGCAATTATGATTTTTGGTTGAGGAAATTTGTTCATGGAGGTTATTTTGGATCTGGGGAAAAACACAGAGGTTATTCAATTTCTTCGCGGGAAAAATATCGGAGCTTTGCAAAAAAAAAAATTGTTTTATGCTATTTTGGAAAATTTGTATACTTGTGGAAGATCCCTTTGGTGGGAAATTCTTGGTGTTGGTTGTAGCTTTCCTTTGATTTGGGTTTTTCTTTGGAGAAGCTTTGGTGGGTTGTGCGCTACAAGCAACAAAGGCAACAGACGTTCTCATCACCAGTTAGTTTTCAGAAGCAGGGGAACACAGGTATTCTTCTTGTGAATTTCAATTTGTTGTATTTGAAAAGATTGTCTGAGAAAAGAAAGTTCCAATTTAATTAAAATCTTTGTAATTCTCGGGAAATTAAATACTGTTTATTTTCTGAAGAATTTGTAGTTTTCCCTTAAATCTCTGTAGAATTATTTCTCTGTAGAATTTAAAATTGGTGTAGGGAAAAATTATATGATTAGAAAATGGATTTTTAAATATATGGGGTAAATTAAATTTTAGATGTAAACTTCTGTACGAGTTATTCTTTGAAAATCCGGAAGAAATTTGTTTATTTCCCCAATTTCCCTGTTGTTACTTCTCTGTTTAAAAAAAAATCCTCTGAAATTTTCCAGAGAACCCTGAGGGATTATATATATAAATATATATTTGTATATATATCATATATTTTATATTGTTAAATTGAATTGTGAAAGACCTTAATTTATTTTTATTAAAATTGTTTTGAAAGATTTTTAATCTATTAAAGTCGAATTTCGTACGGCGATTTTGAAATAGGCGGATTAAAAATCCGCAGGAAATATTAAAAAAAATATATTTTAAAAAATGCAGAGTATTGGGGAGGGCCGAAACCCTCCCCACTTCCCACGGAGGTGGGCGCAGCCTCCATGGCTGCACACAGCAGCCGTCGGCTGCTGGGCGCAACCCTAGTAAGGGCCGCGCCCTCTCCCCACAGGGAGCCACGGCCGGGGGCTGCATATTTTATAAACTTTGTTTTGTTTAGTTTAAACAATCAAAATTTTATAACATGTAATTGTTAGTTTAAAAGTTTATTTTTAAATACGACTTTTGGTAATTATTATTAATTTGGATTTTATTTAAATATATATATATATATATTATGTGTAAATAAATATAATTATTTGTATATATATATTTAATAAATATATATATATATATAATTATATTTATTAAAAAAAAAAAAAAGTTAATATTTTAAAGATATATATAATATTTTCTTTAAATTATATTGCATGTGAAATTCTAGATTAATTGGAAGTGAATTTTAATTAAATTGATTTAATTGCATGCAAATTATATTGCTTGAAAGGATTTAGTATATCCAAATATAGATGTATTATTTCCTTTCAATTTGCTTTAAATCTTGTTTCTTGTTGGGCAAATTGGGAATTGTAATAAATGTTCAAGTCTTCCAGACCAATTATAAAAGTGGGGATTGTGATTGTTAAAGTGTTATGTTTAGAGGAGTGGCTTTTTGTAAGGGCCGACACACAAAGTGTTGTCAGGGTAACTTACAAAGAGTTAGTAAGTCAGTGAAAACTAAATAACACAGTAGTTAAAATTAAAACTCTTAACAAGATGATTATGCCTCGCTTATGACTCTTGAGCTACTTCAGTCTTGAGTATAAGATGAGAAGGCCTGGAATGGAAAATCAGTGTCTTGTTTCTTCAAAAGACATTCGATTCCGCAATGATTTGCAATGGGGCCGGGTTTTGTAAGAGGTTGCCAGGGTAACCCATGTTGGGGGCTGGAACCTAGGAAGGAACACGAGGGTAACCTTTGCAATATTGTGATGACACTCCACCTAAAATAACAGTTAACCTTGTGTATGTAGTATATTCAATTGTCTAAAATCTGGAAGCAATGTAACCATCAGTTAGTTATGTACTAGTGTCTAGGGTTAGTAGATTATGTCTAGGTAACCATATTACTATCTCCTAGCACGGGGGGTGGACCTACGGGTACCACATGGTTGGGTGGAACGTGCACCTTACTTTGTTGGGTCCCTAGTTTTGTGATCATGGCATCGAGAGCTTCATGGATGGAGAACTCACACTTGGAAACTTATATGTACTTCTTCTTTGTTAATTATAAATCTTGTATTTGAAAAACATCCCTCAATTGTATATGAGGTGAACATTGTAAATGTAATTGTAATTATTATTGAACTACCTCATCAGGTGGATGAGTATTGTAATATCTTATCAAATGCAATGTATGAAACATGTTAGTACTTTATGTTATCTTGAAATGAGTTTCAAATGAAATGCAATGTTTATTTTTATGTTAATGATAATTAATATGTGCAATGCGAAATACTAAAGTCGTCTATGGAAACTCAAGTAGTGTAACGTCGCGTAACTTAATGAATGTATGCAATTAATTAACTTAATAATTATACTTTAAAAAAAAATTATTACACTTTTATACTCAATTGCAACATTCCTTAGGTTATTATGACGGGGCATTACACTGGGTGTAAGAGAAACGGTTACCAACTCTAGAACTTGGGCCTGTTCTGGTGGGACAAAGTACTCACCCCAGGACGACTCAGACTGGTAGTACCCTGAACCCGAGGGACTTCCAGTCGGTATATAAAAGTGGATTCTTGGGGAAAACCCAAGAATCACGTGTATGGTTCTGACGAGATGGATTCGAAAGGGGACTCTCGCCGAATGGATCATGCCCTACGAACGGAATTCCTTAATTAAACACCTTTGTTTGTAGTTTCCAAAATCCTTCTATTTACTAGTGCAGCAGGGCGGACCTGTGAAGCCGTCTCATATTCTTGCGGTTCATGTGTAGAGATGAAGGTATGCCATGGGATGTTCATGGGTACTGTAGCTTGGCTGCCCTAAATGACGTTAATGAGCCGTGGAGGGGAGCCAAAGGGGTCAAGCTACTAATCATCTGCCTTGAATAAGCATAGTTGGGGAAACCCAAGTGAGAACTCAGTAAATATTGTCCTTCATAGCCTAG
This sequence comes from Sequoia sempervirens, assembly GCA_007258455.2. Classification (NCBI taxonomy): domain Eukaryota; kingdom Viridiplantae; phylum Streptophyta; class Pinopsida; order Cupressales; family Cupressaceae; genus Sequoia; species Sequoia sempervirens. The sequence goes on along the minus strand of VDFB02270651.1, from coordinate 283,874,097 downwards.
GATGTGCTTGTTTGTTGTCAAATTCAACGTTCTTTGAAGTCCAAAATCAAACTGAAAACACTTTGTCTTATGATTGTCTTTGTTTTCCAGAACTTGATCATAGAAAATAGCATTAGTTTTATATCTCAATTCACTAAAAATATAATAGAGTCATAATTGTTCACTAGAAAGTCGCAATTGTTTTGTCGAGTCGCATCTATTTACCTTAGAGTCACATCTGCCAAATTAGATCACATTTCCTTTTTCAAAAACTGCATCTGTCTTTAAAAACCGCACTTGTGATATTTTGTGATGCATGTGACAAGGTGAGCTGCAATTGCAGTCTCAAACAACGCATTTTTCCACTGTCTTAGAAATTTTACCAGTGTGTAAGTTTGGGAAAACTGCATCTATTACAATCTGAGTCACAACTATCATTACTAGTCGCATATGTGAGAAACTTAACTGCATCTGCCAAATTTAGACATTGAACTTTACCAGAAACACGCAACTGATTGACAGAAAACCACAACTGTGAAACATAACCGCATTTGATAAATTTTGTGACGCATTTTCCAGATTATTAGAAAACCAGAATTCATAGTCACTATCCAGTCAACACTATCATACTAGTCTTTGATCTATCTTACTTGTCCTTGGACAGAAACCTGAAACAATTTGCTCAATTTTGCATCCTTTAGGTATCATTTAGTCATTACTATAGTTGTTTCGATTCTGAGTTTTACTTTCATCTTTGAGTACATATTGCCTTTGGATTTAAACTTCTAGGAAAGTCAATTTTACAAACTTTAGGATAGGTTCACCATCTATACTTTGGAAAAATCATAGCGTCAACGAAATCTATCATTGAACCTAGTCCTCTCATATTATCCTTTGTCCTACAGCAAGTCCTCCTAGCTCATCAATCTAGTTAGGAAACTCAACTTGTCTTTGATCCTCATCCTACATTGGTTCCTTGACTTAACTAAATTGACACCTTGGTTAGACTCTAGGTAGTTGGTCCCCCCGTCTCGGGTTTACAAAATTGATTACCTTAGAAGCTTGCTTAGACTTTGCATCTTTAGATATTGTCATTTTAGACAAGCGTCATCTTAGAACATTCCTTTTTGCATTCAGAAAATCCCAAAAACATAGACTAGAGTCATATTGTCCATAGACATAGTTTTGCATTCCTTGCATATTGCGCTTATCTTACATGGTTGAAACTAGGTCTAAGAAAAGAGAGAGAGAAAAGATGTCGAACCCAAACGAATTCATCAATCCATTCTCCACAAGACCTCACAGGACTTTATTAGAAAAATTCACCACTAGAAACAATCAAGGACATATTATAGTAGAGGACGTATAGGTTGCGGCACAGGACCCTGAGTTTTCCTCTTTTGTAGATGAAAACCTAGCAAACGATAGTCAATGATACTTAGCCAAACTGCTAGCTAAAGGTGCTACTTTACCCACAGGATTTGATATTAGCACCTTACAAACTCAACCTACACAAGGGAAAAATACAATGACTGCCAGTACTACTATACCTCAGGTAAATACAACTATACCATCTGGCATACCTACACAGAGTACGATAGTCCATACATCTCCATTTGGTACATCTGGCATGACATTAGGATTTAATTTCACTATAGGGGCATCATCGTCCACTCCCTTTGGTCCTCTTTTTGGGAGTAAAAGATCTAAAACATCAGCTTCTACACCAAATTTCAGTGTCATGAGTACCATACCACAGTCAACAGCCATACCTAGTGTTCACGTCACAAGTACCATACCTCAGTCAACGGCCATACCTAGTGTTCAAACCACTAGTACTATACCACAGATTGCACAAACAAGAGGTATTCCCTCATTCCAATATGGCAATCAGAATCAATCTTCACAAATCGGCAGTCAGAATACATTCACACAGATTCTGAATCAGAATTCGTTCTCTAAGATTGGTAGACATAATCCATGCACACAAACTCCAAGTCAAAACCCATTCACACAGATTCCAAATTAGAATCCATTTTCCCAAATTCCAAGTCAACACCAATTTACATAGATTCTAAATCAGAATACCTCCTCCTAGAGTGGTACTCAGAATATGTTCACACAGATCCCAAGTCAACACCAATTTATGCAAATTCCATACCAGAACACATTTACCAACATTCTGATTCCAAACCCACCTCAAATACCGGCATTCAATCGAAACCCATCACGAGACATAGGGTTTCAAAATACCTACATGGACTCGCATAATCCATCCAACACATCCTTAACCTAGGTTGACGTCTTGAAAACACAAATGCATGCACTACAAACACAAATGGACAACATGGTGGTGTCAACTAAGAAATCCTTTTCAACAAAGGACATATGCCCATTTCCCTTTGATAGATCATTGTACATGACTCCTTTCCCTCACGGGTATGTCATATCGAATATCCCTAAGTACAATGGAAAACTGAATCCAATAGAACATATAAGGGAATTTTCTACCATATGCATAGATGTCACTTATGAGACTATTTCCAAGAAGTCTTGTAGGGATTGCACTAGAGTGGTTTTCAGGTCTAGACTATGGCATCAGATCTTGGGGTGAACTGGCTGAGAAATTTGTTGAGAAATTCTCCTTCAACATAGACCATGAGATAAATATAGTAACCTTGTGTCACACAACACAAGATGAAGGTGAAACATTCATCACTTTCTTCCAGAGATGGAGGACTATAGCTAGTCGGTGTCCTGTCGAAATACCTGAAAAACAAAAAGTTACTATGTTCCAGGAAAACCTTCATGCAAAACTAAGGAGTAACTTAAGGGTATATTGTTGTACATATTTTTCGGAACTAGTGGAAAAAGGGGTTATAATAGAAAATGATCTCATTGAAAAAGGTAAACTTAAGACATCAACATCCAATAGAAATCCGATCATGCAAAACACCCCCAATGACAGAAACAGATTTTGGTCTCACAACAAAAACATCACCAATGATGGGGTAGTTGATGCTAAAATTGTACAAGCAGGACGAATCATCACATTACAAGGACCTAACACTTCTTCCAACACACTTAATGTTGTCAATCAACCTCCCAACATGGTCCAAAATACTCAACATCTGCAACAACAAAGAAGATTTCAAAAACGTGAGTTCACTCCCTTAGGGGAACCCATTGAGTCTGTATTCAAGCAACTGTTACAACATAATCTCATATAGCCTCAAGAGCCAAGACAATACGATCCAGGACAATTTAAACCCGTTTGGTGGGATGACAATGCCTTTTGTGATTATCATAGAACTAAGGGACATAGCCTACAAAATTGTCACCAACTAAAAAATATCATACAGGATCTTGTCGAAAGGAGAATAATTTAAGTTAGTGGATAGAAACAAAAGTCATCAAACACTAATCATCAAGTCTTTTATGATCCGCTACATGACCATGGGAAAGGAACTTTTCCCAGTTCGAGTACTAAGACCAATATGTTAGCCAACTATGTGAGTATCAAGCATGATTATAATAGTGGAAAAACCATTCATCACCTTCGTGCCGCCGATGAGAATATCAATACCATTACTAACAATACAAATCCTGAGTGTGCAGTCAATACTCATCGTACTAAGATCACTATCCAAGGCCCTCCATCGCAGCAAACACCACAGCCTTCCAAGTCACAATATAACCTACTTGACCAGTTGGGGAAGACCCTAGCCCAAATCTCAATCTTGGAACTGTTGCGTATTTCCCCTAAGCATTGATCTATCTTAGATAAAGCTTTACAAAACACCACGGTCCCCAATGATCTTGATGTCAATAGTTTCCAGGAAATGGTGGGCTATTTGACCAATAACCATCATGCCACATTTTCTAAACAAGACTACGCAACTAAAAATACAAATCATAATGATCCTTTGCATCTTGAAGTCCTTGTTGATGACACCAAAGTTAGACGAGTTTTTATAGACGGGGGAGTGGGGTTAAATCTGTGCACTTTAAAATTGATTAAGGCATTAGGTTTCTCAGAAGCATGCATAGACACAACCAAAATTATTGTCATTAAAGCTTATGATGATGAGGAACGAAAATTAAAGGGGGTGGTAACACTTCCTATCAAAATTGGTCCTGCAATAATGGAGACAAAGTTCCAGGTCTTGGATCTCACCCTTCCTTACAACCTTCTGCTAGGCAGACCATGGATTCATGCCATGAAGGCGGTCCCTTCCACATATCATCAATGTCTCAAATTCCCTTACAATGGCACTAAAATAACTATAGATGGTGACCCAGATCCATTCCAATATTGCACCAATCTAAAAGAGATCCCCCAACGCCAAGTGCCAGTAAACCAAGAGGCTTCATCATCCAATCCATCTCCTTATGTCGATCCATCCACAATCACTCAAACATCTATTTCACCATCAATTCCTACCACTCCTAGGGTTGAGATCCAAGACAAGGGTTGTGGAGAGTATTACATGAAGATATCTTATTGTGTTAGCCATCAGATTCCTCCTAAGTCATATGATTTACCTACATCAAATAGGAGACAATCTATGGTCACTATACACGTTCCTCCCACAACAACTTTCACTAAATGGTGAGAATTAAGCAAAGAGGCCGTAAATACAAAAGATGTCACCTGCTGGTTGTATAAAGAAAATGATGAAGAACCTCTCTCACTTGCTTACATTCCTACAGATCTATATGGAAAAGGTTTCACAATCATGTGGAGCAAGGGATATAATGGACAAAGTGGTTTAGGCTTAAATCAAGATGGGAGGATTGAACCAATCTTTGTTTCTCAATGGCCAAAACACGTGGGACTTTGGTTTCAGCCGATTCAAATTGGCGATCCTAGTACCACATTACCCTTAATTGAGGAAGTAAGTGCTTCAGAAGATATTAAGACACCTCACGAACCATCAGAACAATATCATTGTGACTCCCCTAACTCCAACGACTATGATTGGGATTCCCTATCCTCTACCTCTTCCATGGACCTTGATAAGCTATTTGGAGACATTGACTTAATGTTAAGATCCTCACCAAATCCATTGAATTCTTTTCCACCAAAGAATATGACAAAAGAGGAATGGTTTAAACACTACTATTGGGAATCACTTGATCCTACCTCTTGGCAACCTGATACATCTGTTTCAGATAGCCAAACCTTGGCATTAGGCCCACCTCTCAATCCACCTAGATCTAAACCTAAGAGAAAATAGGACTTAGTACAAGACTTTTGTGACCATATGAACAACTTATTCCTTACCTTGACCCCATTAAACTTTGATAACTCTGACGATGACATTCCCTTAGTTTATCCCCAACTCATTGATTGGGACCAACAAGACACACCCGTCTTAGACATTTTTGAGAACGACAAAGCAATTGTTGAGTTCCTAAGATTACGAGAAGGCATACCTAGTGGTGATCACAAGGCTAGTTTTACCATTGACTTGGACAACAAAGCATATTTTGGGGAATATTTTCAACCCTCCAGTCGCAAAAATGAGAAAAATAATAAACAAAATAAAAAGGACGAGTCTCTAGGTGAAAACTGAAAGGTGCCTCTAGACAATGAAAAAGTAAAAATAAAGGACGCATCCAAAGGAAAAAACCTCTCTAAGGCACCTACAGATGGAGCTTTGAACATTCTCCCCGTTGCATAGGAAAATTCACCCATGCTTGTTGAAGAATCAGTAGAAGTCAACATAGGCACAGAAGAGAATCCTCGACTGGTTTATTTTGCAGCATCATTGACAACAGAAGAGAAGCCAAAATTCCACAACTTCTTTGCACAGAGACAAATAAATTTTTCCTAGTCATATGCAAACATGCCTGGGTTGGATCCTGAAATTGTTCTACATCACTTGCCCTTACAACCAAGTGTCAAACCAATGAAACAGAAATTGAGGAAAATGCATCCACAAATTGCTTTACTAGTTAAGGTAGAACTCAAGAAACTATTGGATGTTGGTTTCATTAGATCAATTGACTATGCAGATTGGATTTATAATCTTGTACCAGTCACTAAACCAACAAGGGACATCCGCATCTACACTGATTTAGAGATATCAACAAGGCTTGTCCTAAGGATGACTTCCCTTTGCCTAACATAGACATGATAGTGGACATGGTAGTAGGGTATGAGATGTTGTCTCTTATGGATGGATTTTTAGGATATAATCAGATCAGAATCGCAACTGAAGACCAACCTAAGATAACTTTCACTTGTCCTTGGGGGACATATTGCTGGAATGTTATGCCCTTTGGACTCAAAAATGTTGGAGCAACCTATCAACATGCCATGACCACCATCTTTCATGATCTAGTACACACTCTTATGGAGGATTATTTCGATGACCTTATAGTTAAATCCAAGACAAGGGAAAAACATTTACAGGTTTTAGATAAGATATTTCAAAGGCTGGAGAAGTATAAAGTGAGACTCAATCCCAAGAAATGTGTGCTTGGAGTCAAGTCAGGAAAGCTTTTAGGCTATATCATTTCCAGACGAGGCATTGAAGTGGATCCAGCCAAGGTGAAAGCAATCATAGACATGCCTCCACCAACTAATCTCAGTCAACTAAGGAGATTACAAGGAAGACTACAATCCATCAGAAGATTTATAGTGCAGTTAGCAGATAAGACACATCCTTTTCAACATCTACTAAAGAAAGGGGTACCCTTTGCATGGATAGCTAGGTGCGGAGAGGCTTTTCAACTAATTAAAGAATATTTACTCACACCACTAGTCTTAATGCCACCTGTTGAAGGATGACCATTGATTCTTTATATTACAGCAACCCATTCATCACTCGGAGCATTGCTTGCACAGAATGATGATGAAGTTCATGAAAGGGTAGTCTATTATATCAGTCATACTTTGGTAGGTTATGAGCTAAACTATAGTACCATTGAATGTTCTTGTCTTGCAGTAGTATTTTCTACCCAAAAACTAAGGCACTATATGCTAAACCATCAAACAATGTTTATTGCCAAAATAGATCCTTTGAAATATCTTCTTAGCAAGGCAGCATTAACAGGGCGACTGGCCAAATGGGTTATGATACTTACTGAGTATGATATCCAGTATGTGGAGAGAAAGGCTATTAAAGGACAAGTCATTGTTGATTAGTTAGCTGACACACCAATACAAGCAAATCACCCATTAGTTGCAGACTTTCCTAATGATTTTATATTCACCATCGATACAAACACAACATGGAAACTATACTTTGATGGCTCACATACAAATCATGGCTCAAGGGCTGGTATACTGTTTATCACACCATAGGGTGATTCCATCCTGAAATCATTCAGAATTGCATTCCCATGTACTAACAACATAGTAGAGCTCTAGTGACAAGGTTATGCATGGCAGTTAAGTGGAAAATTAAGAACCTATAGGTATATGGCGATTCTCAACTAGTAATCAGACAGGTAAATGATGATTATGAGACTAAGGATGAGAAGCTTGCTCCATACAAATGCATGGCTGATAGCTTTAAAGAGTACTTTGAAAAATTCAAATTTCATCAAATACCTCATGTTTTAAACAGGGTAGCAGATGCTATGGCTACAATTGCATCACTTCTGGACATTCCTAACAATGTGCCTAAGTTTGAGTTTTTGATAGAACAGCTTTTGGTCCCAGCCTACGATATCCCAGATTCTAAAATGGTATGTGACATTGTTGGTCCTGTTTCCCCATGGTACAAAGAAATCTATGACTACCTTCATGCCGAAATCATATCCACTGGCCTCTCAAACAACCAACGTAGGACATTCCTCCGCAAGTCGGCCACATACACCATTGTCGAAGACACCCTATATAGACGCGCCTTAGATAATACCCTACTGATATGTCTTGATTCTAATGAAACACAAGCAACCTTGTGTGGGGTGCATGAGGGTATATGTGGTTCCCATTCTAGCGGTCCTACCTTAGAGAAAAAGATTATGAGACTGGGTTATTATTGGCCTACTATGGAAAAGGACTCATATGTCTTTGTAAAGAAATGTCGTCAATGTCAAGTTCATGGAGACTTGATACATGCACCAGCACAGGAGCTCCATCCTATAATGTCACCATGGCCCTTCACCCAATGGGGACTTGACCTCATAGGTAAGATCCACCCCACATCATCTAATGGCCACAAATTTATCATTACTGCCACTGAGTACTTTACGAAGTGGATCGAAGCTATTCCTATGACATACATTACCGGCACACAAATCTCTAAGCTTATCCTAAACTATATCATCTGTCAGTATGGCATCCCTCAATCCATAATCACTGATAATGGCCGCCCATTTAAGAATCAAGAAGTCTGGCATCTTTATGATGAATTTCATGTTCAACATCATTTTTCCACTCCATACTACCCGCAAGGTAATGGCCAAGCAGAGGCATCTAACAAAACTATCATTAGAATCCTCAAGAAGACTGCCAATGATGTTGGCCGTGATTGGAATTTATAGCTTAATCATGCCTTATGGGCCTACCGCACAAGTATTTGTACTCCCACTGGTGCCACTCCCTATTGACTATTATCTGGTTCTAAAGCCATTCTTCCTATTGAGGTCGAGATTCCTTCCTTGAGGGCATCCTTGAAAGGGCACATTGATGATGTAGAGTACCGAGTATTGAGACTCCATGAGCTAGAATTCTTGGATGAGCGAAGACAGAAGGCACTAGACCATCTCCAAGCATATCAAAATCACCTTCGTCATAGCTATAAAAAGGTCTTGAACAGAAACTTTGACATTGGTGACCTGGTTTTAATGGAGAACATGAAGAATCAAGCAGAAAGAGAAAAACCAGGAAAGTTTGAATTTGTTACACAAGCCTTTGGATCAGGAGCATACCAACTCTCTACTCCTAAAAGGGAACCATTATCCTTGCTAATCAATAGTATTCATCTAAATAATTTCTACGCATAGCTTCTAAGGGCCTTGTCTTAATTAGCCAAAAATACAAAAAAAAAATATAAATCAAAAAATCGTTACCAAGGTGAGAACCTAGAAAACAGGCGTCTTGGTAACACCAAAAAAAAAATTATAAAATCCATAAAATAGTAAAGAGAAATAATTCATCCAATAGTGAAAACCACTTCGGTGGCTCTTTGGAAAAGTACCATGGTGAAAACCTGGCAAACAGGCACCATGTGTAGTTGACTCTGCTCCTTTGTCTACTATTATTTTAATCTGGCATACCCTGTACATAGTCCTCATCCCTGTACATACACCCTATCCCTGTACATACACCCTATCCTTGTACATACTACCTATCCCTGTACATATTCCTTATCTTTCCCATCCATCACTTGTACATACCATTCGTAATAAGTGGTAGTCTTTCCCATAACTTGGACCGATTGACATCGAGTGCATTTCATATGCCCCATTTTACCCTATTCATAATCAATTGGTCTTATACTCGACTGGGGGAAAACACTTGACGTGTGTCATATTGGTTCTTACATTGGCTGTGTTGAAGACGTAAAACCATGGAAAAATCCAAAAACATCACAAAATGACCTGAGAAAACACATAAACATCAGAAAACTTCAAAAAGACAAAAAAATCAAAATATGTCGAAAATCCAAAAATAGAGTCAGAGTCAGTCGCACTTGTTAGTCTTTGTCGTTTGTCGAACAACGTTGCCTCTGTGACTGGACGTAGGCAAGTCCATCTACCGATGTGCCCCTGAGGCATTAGGTCAATCTGTTTAGGTTTGTCTGTATAAAATCATGACTCAATCCATATGCCTATATGACAAGGTCATTGGTCGTGTCGAACTACAAGGTCTCTGCGTGTATAACATAGGCAAGGCCATCAATCGATTAGCCCCCGAGGCCACACTAGGTTAGTCCATTAGGGTTTGTCACATTCACTATCACACACTTCTATTTTGTAGTCAATCTTGTCAATCAAAGTCAAGTCAAACTACGAGGTCTCTACTTGTATAACGTAGGAAAGGTCATCAATCAATGAGCCCCCGAGGCCGCACTAGGTCAGTCCTTTAGGGTTTTTCATCACACACAATCAATTATCCACACATCATATTAAGTCACGCATCAATCTGGTGAACAATTCAGCAATGTCTCTAAGTCAAATCAAACAACTTGCCAAACGAAACAATCAAAACAATCAACCTTTGTCTTATTCAGGATGAGTCCTTCCTGAGTATTGATACCAACAAAACAATTTGTCTTATACAAGATGAGTTCTTCCTACATATCGACATTGTCAAACAATAAAACATAGCCTTACATAGGTTATCACATCAACGGCATCTGACTCAATGTCTTATATGATACATGTATTTCTGAATCCAGGCTTAGTCATGCCTTATACAGATAGTCATAACATCGAAACAAGACTTAAAGTCTTGTATGGTATGTGTATCTCTTGAAATCAGGCTCTATCAATCAATCCTTTTATCAATCAAAATGAATCCAACAAATAGATCAAGTTTTGGCAAAAAAATTATTGGCTTTTTGACTTTCTGACTTATTTATCTTATCTTTTCATTTGAATTTATGATGGGAATTATGTTACTAGATTTCTCAAGGATGTCCCATGAAGGATTTAGAGAAGCAACAATGTATCAGAATTCTATTTTCTTTGACTGTTGTATGTCAACTCTCTTTTAAATTTGGATTTTGAGTCATGTTACTAGTTTCCTCAAGGATGTCCCATGAAGGATTTAGAAGATTGGTGACGTCTCATGACCCATCTTTTATTTTGTTTGTTGTCTGTGGTTTTTCTTGACAAAAAGACTGGGGCAACTTGTGCCCTTAGTATGAGTTAATGACACTCCTTGTCTGCGACTATCTGTTGTTAGCAAGTGGATGACCTTGCACACCTTGATCTATGTCATATCATGGTGTTTTTCTCCATTTGTATTAGTCCCACCCAATGACGATGAAGTGTAACACCTATTGTGATACAACGAAACATCGAAGATTGCTAATACTAACATCCATCTCATTTCTTTCAATATTCCTCAATCTTTCAATATTCCTCAATCTTTCTTTCCGCACTAATAGTTCTTCTTTCTTGCATTATGACGGAGTCCTATGACCCACAACAATATAAATCATCCTGCATACACATTCATGTTAGAAAATATCATTTCCAAATAATACATCACCAAACCATACATACATCTTGCATTTGAAATATAAAAGCATCTAGGCATTTATCAACTCTAGGACATCATGGCATAATAGACATTTCTCATCATAGATTACATATCATAAGCATTCCATGTATATAACAAATGTAAATACATGCACCATATTACATTTGTATAGCATCACATGTAGAGAGCATTGTACATATAACATCATATTGCATCTCATAACTATAAAATGCATACATCCAATAGAATCAACATTACATAGAATCAACATCATATCATAGGTTGCATAAACACATCATAAAGTAGATGTGATCATCTATCACAAGGCATATCATATAAACATCACATGTACAAATAAACGACTGCATAATCAATAAATAGAAATGCATATCATGAGAATTGCCGCCAAAATCATATATATATATATATATATATATATATATATATATATATATATATATATATATATATATATATATATATATATATATATATCGCTCAACAGTGTCACATCACAATGTCATAATGTATCAATAAATATGGAAGCCAGCAGGCTATATAAATATAATACAATGTTTCGGTACATATCAAGAAGTGTCTCTATGCTGAACTTCCACTGCTATCATGGCTAGAGTGTGTGGATGACTGATGTCGGGAACCTGATGACCTGTGACCTGAGTGGGGCATGTCATATGGACTAGCTCTACGTGGCTGCTCAACACCCTCTGTGCTAACTGTCCTAGAGTGGGTCCTAGTCTGGGACCTCTCATTACATGCCTCAGAAAAACTCAGAGCCCGTCTCTCTGGAGGAACCATTTTCTCATATAAATCTCGATAATAAGCCTCCCTCTCCCCGGCTCTACTAACTCTCTAGCAAATGCAATTGTTGGCCTCGTACATAGAGCTCTAATCTCTATAAATCTATGCTCAGTATCATGCCTCTGAGCTATGGCCCAATCTCTATCCATGACGGCTTTGTCCCTCTCCATCTATAACAAATCTCTCTCAGACATCATCACCCTCATCTGCTCCTCCAAGGATGCAACCTGGGCCTGAAGTGTGGCAATGTCGGAATCACCTACCTCTGTGTCAACCTGTCTCACCCTCAATACACCATCATCCTCATCCTCCAACTCCTCCAGAATCTTGTCTCGGATCTCTTGCTCATGATCATCATCCTCCTCATCATCATCCTGATAAGCACCCAGTAGGCCAAGGGCATCAATCTCCGCCTCCTCTATGTCTGCCTCCTCCTCAACAGGAACCTCTGGAATGGCCTCCTCTGCAGGATGCTCCTCCTCTCTACCAATCTCAACATGCACCTCCTCCCCACCTTTGCCAATATTTGACATGGCCACATCCTCCTCTCCCCGCCTCTCCTCACAAATCGGTAACAATGGTGGCCCTCGTCCCCTTCGTCCACGCCTCCCTCTCCTACCACCTTGCCAACCACCTCCACCATCATCTCCATCATCACCACAACCCCCTCCACCTCTTTGACCTCTACCTCTGCCATGCCTGTCGCACGGTCCTATCCCTCGCCGCTCTATCGGCACCAACTGATCTGGATCTATCAGGGGAATTGGCCTATGCACATCCCACCACTGATCGTAAGCCTCTATCATACCTAGGTCTGTCGCACAATCTCTCCATCCCCATGGAACTACCTACAATCCATCAATATTTTCCTCCGCAATGGCTACTGGAATCTCTGGACCCCATAGGGGGATCTCTCGCGAAGACCTCACAAACTCGGCCCGTCCTCTCAGCACATCCTGTCTCTCTCTAAACTGTCGCAATACACGATCTGGAAAATAGCGCTCTATAATGTGGACATGTGAAACAGTCCACCCAATCAGGTACTGAGTCTGGCAGAAAAAAGGAAAATGCTCGTCCTCATCTGACCACTCTGCACATCCCAAGTATGGTCTCCATGTAAACTACACCATAGTGTCAATGGCATGTCTGAAATACCCAGTATCTCCCATGTGGTGCTGAGTGTTTTCCCCCGCATAATGGAAGGCATAAGGAGCTTCGTGTTGTACATCGACTATAACTGGTGGCCAAAAAATGGCAATGTGTTCCCACACCCATACCATCAGGAGCATGGTACCACAACTCATAGACTGAGCCTCTCGATAGGCTATATCATGCAAGTGAAAATATAACATGCCAAGGAGACAAGGACCCCAAGCATATATCTCTCGTTGCTCTAGCATTCCTACCAACATCTCCCCCCAACCCACAAGAAAACCATGACCTCAACGGTCAGGAAGCACTATCCCACATATCAATGTACACACTAGACAGTCCAGCCATCTATACCTATGTGCCAATACATGCAAGCTAATCTCATAATGATCAAACCCCAATTGCCTGACATCGGTGTGAGGGTAGTATCTACACATCTCAGCAACACCCCTCTGGGTATCGTACCTCACCCTTGTGCCTCTGATGGGAAGTCTCAAAATCCTGTAGACTTCCTCTAGGGTGACTGTCGCCTCTCTAGTAGGCAGGTGAAAAGAAGAAGTCTCTGAGTGCCACCGCTCGCACAATGTTGTCAGCAAACCCCAGTTCGCCCGAATCTGGGGCATGTTTGTCACATGTAGAAGACCTAGGTTCCATAAGAATCATCGCTCTGCACTTCGCAAGCTATCTCGGAAGCAAAAAGTCGTAGGTCTCGACTCTCGTGTATATACAGTGTCTAAAATAACCTGCAATGGCATTATACATGCCTCATGTCAACATCAAACATGTTTCCTAGTGCGAAATGACTAAATTAAATGATATTCAAATGCGTCATTATTTTTCAAATGCGTCATTCTTTTTCAAATGTGGTGAAGAAACCCACATGCCTAATTCAATTTCACACATGTGTCATTCTTTCTCACATGCGTCACTTTCATATGCAAATGCGTGCAAAATTACAAATGTGTTTGCATAAATCAAATATCATTTGCAACTGCGTAAACCAAATAACAATTATGTAAAAATAAATGCAAATGCGTTGAAAAATAAACACATGCAGCTATTTTAAATAATATGCGTTGAACTAAAATACAAATGCGTTGAACCGCAAAATCCCTACGCTAACTATCTATGTGATTTTACAAATGCGTTGATCTGCATGCAAATGCGTCGATTGCGCACTCACATGCGGTTTTTCAATAAAATGACACATAACAAAAAATACAAATAAATGCATAAAAAATTGTGCAAATCGAAAATTCAAAGGTCGAGATTAAGGTACATACCAAGGGGTTCGCGTTGGCCGGCCGCCTGAAGGTCTGGATCCTGTATGTTCGATGGTGGGTGTTTGGAATAGGAGACATCTTCGCTATGGGTGCAGAGAAAAATCTCAAATCTCAAAGCTAGGTGGATAAAAATGAATTGGTTTTTACCCCAATTTCTATTTATACCTAGGGTTTCGGTGGCATTCTTTTCTACTGGCCGCGTCAGCTTCCAATTTCAATCGACCCGTACCGGTCCATACCACTTCCAACTTCAATTCCGTCAACTCCACTGCATTTCTGGCTATCCAATGGACTAATCGGGATCATTTCCAAAAAAAATTGAAATTTTTTGAAAATTTGTCAATTTTCCCGAGGGGGCATACCTTCACCTGTTAACACCAGGGCATGACTAGGGCATATTTTTATCGATTTTCTTTGACACAACATTGAAATGACATTGTATCAAAGAGGGGCAAATGTAGACACCAAAATCTGGTTTAAGCCTGCGACTTCAATATTCAACACTTTTTATTTAATTATGTTATTAATTAACCTTATCCTTCTTCTTCAATTAAATAAATTCTTATTTAATTTACCTCTATCATATTTCAACTATAATTAAATAAATCCTTTATTTATTTAATTATTCTCCTTCATCACTTAAATTAAATAAATCTTATTTATTTAATTATTCTTCAAATATCAAATCTTGAATTAAATGAATTATTTAATTCATAAATCCTATTTTAACGCATTCCTCTATATTTAGATAATTGTGCAAGTTATCTAAGTATTCACTTTTACTCGACTCAAAGATCTATTTTAATTGCTCAGTTAACTCTTGATTTAATGTCTAAGTGGCTTTCTCGAGTAATCTCTTCGTCAAATCATTCAGTCATCTAGTGCCAACTCAATTGCGTGTACATGCATATTAATTAAATATTCCTATTTAATTAATTAAACCTTGTGCGTGCATTCGAACAAGAGTTGCTTTAATCAATATTTATCTTTGTCATGCAAAGATAATTCTTTTGTTTTTGAATACCAAACTCAAAAATTAAATCATTTATTTAATCTTTAATTCTATTTCTAATTTGTATCACTCATGTCACTACTAACAGTTATTAGAATGCATGTCTAATCTATTGATCTCAACCGTCTGTTGATCTTTCAATCTTGACATGTCGTTCGAATAATCAATTTTCTATAAATTGATTTGTCTTTCATCATTCCAATTTCTCTCAAAATATTATGAATTTTTGGAGCAACTATCTTGAATCTTTGATGTTTTGCTAAATCACTATCATAGGGTATACTTGCACGAACTTTGAAAATCTGAGGGCAATTATACTACAACGGAAAAATGGAGAAAGGCAATCAAGATGATACATGGAATTACATACATATTGGGTGAGATTGTTCAGTTTATTTACATTTTGGCTTTCCTTTGTTCTCTTTTGCTTAACTTAGATTGCATTAGAGTCTTAGATTTGTATTGCATGTCTTCTCTGATCTGTTTCTTCTGCATTTTTCTAGACGTTACAATATCATGACAATATGCTATGATGTATTATCTATTATGATAATGTATAATGATGATGTATGGATGATTTATGGATGTTATATGGATGCATGATGTATGGATGATGTATGGATGCATGATGGATGGAGGCATGATGTATATGTATGATTTTCTTAAATGATATACGATATGTGTTGTGAATGTGATGTGTGTATTTTTATTTTTGGTGTAAATGCAAATATATGATGTAATAAATGGATGAAAATGATGTATGATATATGATATAATATATGGATGGATTAATGATATATTATATATGATGTAGTAAATGGATGTATGATATGTGATATGATAGAGATTTATATGTAGATGAAGATGATAAATGATATATGAATGTTTGATGGATGTTTGAAAATGCAATGATATAGATTTATGTTTTTGAGATTTTCTTTATGCAATTTTTATGCGATATGGAAAATGTGATATGATAAATGAAAATTTATTTGATTCAAATGTATGAATGTATCCAAATGAATATAATGATGCAACTATATGATTATGATGATGTTTTTGTTAACATCAAGTATACTCAATCTATTTATGAGAAAAAGATCAACATTAATTTGTATCCCCCATGAGCTTTTGTAACAAACACTCTGTAGATGTAAAAACTATTATAAATGCAATCTAATTTAACCATGCAAATATTGGAATTTTAACAATACTTTTGTGCTTTGTATCATCATAGAGCTTTTAAAAATGTTGAAAGTGAGTACGAGCACTAATGGTATAATTTAGACCATGATGACCTCAGTACTACTTCCATGATTTTTGATATTGCAAGCAAACACAAGCATCTAGGTATAATTAAACCAAGATGACCTGAGCATTTCTTACATAAAACAAACAAGAATTAACCACTTTCCTATGTGAATTGGAATGTCATACATGATACTTTGTAGAGCACTTCCCGCGGAAATTCACACAATAGTTATGATTAATTCACAAACAGCAGATAAAGAAAATATCATTCTCCTTCCTTGCTTCTCTAGTTCAATACATCATTGAGTTGCTCCAAAGAAATGATAACAATGATCAAAGTACAACATATCCCACATTTTCTTAAAGTATTTCAATCATTATTCAGATTAGATCGTTCATCCTGATTTTATGATGTTTTTTTTTATTTTTGAGATTTTGACCAAAGACCTAACCTAAAGACCTATCCTAGGGGCCTCGGGGGCTGATCAAATATTAGCCTTACCTACATTATACACATAGATACCACATAGTTCAATTGACACAGACTCCATTTTTTACTTTTTGACTAATTTTGGCATGTTTTTGGATTTTTTGTTATGATATGGATGTCCAATGCGTTTTCGATTTTGATTGATGTTCCATGTTGGGTTGTGTTTCAATCATTGTTTTTTTTTTAAAAAAAAACTGCAGGAATCGGGTAGCACGACCCCCTATAAACTGCAGTGCGCCTAGTAAACTTTTTAACGTGACCGGTAGCGCTGGCGCGACACGCCCTCCGGTACCACGGGGGTGGGGGAGACTAGACCTCGTGACCAACCTCCTGCAACATGAAAGATTTAGCCAACCGAGCTAGGGCCCCAACCCCATTGTTATTGTTATTTTGTCCTATCATTGTTTTTCCATTTGATTAAGCTCGATGTTTTATTGCCCCCAATGATGTTCAGATGTTTCCCCCAAGTGAGGGTGAGATATGACCACGTGATATGATATGATAATGGATGTAAAAATGATGATGGTGAAAGTAACAACCATGACATGCATCCAAATAGATGGGAAAGCTGATTTGAATCACAAATAGCGCATGTTTCCAAGTTTTCACTACATCTTTTTATTGCACCTTTTCAGTCTTTTTTTGTTTTCTTTTTTTTGTTTTTTTCTTCTTCTTTTTTTTTGTTATGTCACCAGGACGCTTGTTTTCCAGGTTTTTATCAAGGTAACCATTTTTATAAACTAATTCATGCATTAGGAAATTCAAGTATAGAACTTTCTGAGATGGATACTATTGATAGGTTCATCAAACAAATCCCCTTCTGGTGTAGACAATTGATATGCTCTTGATCCAAACACTGATATGATTACAAAGGGACCTAACTAGTTAGATTCAAACTTCCCTTTCTTTTCTCTATCCTGTTGATTCCTAGGGTTTTCCTTTAGGACCAAGTCTCCAACTTGAAAGACTCTAGGTTTTACCCTTTGATTGTAGCTCAATGACATTCTTTGTTGGTAGGCCTTCAAATGATTGATAGCTTGCTGACAATGTTCATCTAGTAATTCTAGTTCTTGTAGCCAAGATACTCTGTAATCCTCATCTGTAATGATACCCTTCAGTGAGACAGAGTGATGGTATTTCTACCTCAGTGGGTAGGATGGCCTCTGATCCATACACCAAGGCATATGGTGTAGCTCCTGTTGGTGTTTTGATGTTGGTTCTGTAGGTCTATAGTGTAGGATTTAGCTGAACATGCCAATCACGTCCAACATCGTTTACCATTTTCTTTAGTATTTTTAGAATTGTCTTGTTTGAGGCCTCTGCTTGGCCATTTCCCTGAGGATAGTACGGTGTTGAGAAACGATGTTGGATATGGAATTGTTCACATAATTCCTGGACATCCTAATTTTTAAAAGGCCTACCATTGTTTGTGACAATGGACTGAGGTACCTCGTATCGACAGATGAGGTAGTTGAGTATAAAAGACGAGATCTGCTTTCCAATGATAATTGTTAAAGGAACCGCTTCTATCCATTTTGTAAAATACTTTGTTGTTGTGATGATGAGCTTGTTTCCATTGGATGAAGATGGATTTATTTTTCCTACCAAGTCCAGTCCCCACTAACAAAAGGGCCATGTTGATGTGAAGGGTTTTAACTCTTGTGCTAGCGCATGAATTAGATTACCATGAATTTGGAATTTCTGACACTTTTTAACATATTGATAACACTGCTTCTCCATGTTCGACCAGTAATACCCTAAATAGAGGATTTTCTTAGCTAAGGTTAGCCCACTTGAATGGGTTCCACAAATACCTTCATGGGCCTCTCGTAACGATATTTTAGATTCGTGATGTTCTAGACACCGAAGAAGAGTACCATCTAGACCTCGACGGTATAGGGTGTCAGCAATCAATGTATGTCAAGCGGATTGACATTATGCTTTTGGTTTCTAGAGAGATCAGGAGGAAGGATATTATCCTTGAGGTAAGTATAGATCTCTCCATATAGTGAGGTTTGAGTGTTGGTTATTTGGCATATGGTCTATGAATCAGGATTGTCGTATGCAGGGTTAGATAGTTGTTCCACCATAAACTCATAACGACCTTGCTTTTCTGGTAATTGCAAAAGGGAAGCAATTGTCGCCATGGCATCTACAACCTTGTTCTCTTCCCTTTGTATTTGTTCGAACTTGATATCCATGAAGTACTTTTTAAGATCATCTATCATTTTCTTTTAAGTCATGAGCTTTTCATCCTTTGTCTGATACTCATCATTTACTTAATAGATGGCAAGCTGTGAGTCCCCATACACTTGCATTTCTGTGATTTTCCATTCAATAGCTACTTTGATGTTGATAATCAATGCTTCATACTTAGCTACATTGTTGGTACAGGGAAACATTAGTTTATAGGATCTTGGGATGGTGTTCCCTTGAGGTGTGACAAATAGAATTCCCGCACCAGACCCTCTTTGTGTGTATGATCCATCAAAATAGAGCCTCCATTGTTGTGTTGTAATATTCAGGATGTTCACATCTATTCAATGTTCATTGGATGATGATCCTGTAATGGAGCTTCAACTAGTTGATCTGTTATTACATGTCCTTTGATGGCCCTCCTATCGACATAGTGGATGTCAAACTTGCTCAAGATCATGACCCATTTTTCCAATCTCCCTGTTAGAGTAGCTTTAGTGAGTAGATATTTCAATAGGTCTATTTTTGCTATGAGCCTAACTATATGAGTCAACATGTAGTGTCGCAACTGTTGGGTTGCAAAGACCATTTCCAAACAAGCCTTCTCTATGAATGTGTATTTTATTTCATATCCGTTGAGTGTCCTGCTGATGTAGTAAATAGTTTGTTCTTTTCCTTCAAAATCCTCCTATGCCAATAGAGCTCATAAAGATATGTTAGTTTTTGCGATAAAAAGTAACAGTGGTCTCTCTATCGTAGGTGGCATGAGTATTGGAGGTGACATCAAGTATTGCTTTATCTGGTTAAAATTTGTTTCATAGTCATGATCCCACTTGAATGAAACATTTTTATGAAGTAGATGATTAAATGGGTGGCTCTTGTCTGCCAACTGGGAGATAAATCTCCTGATGGATTGCAACCTGCCTTGTAAGGACCGTAATTGACTGATATTTTTAGGTGGCGGCATCTCCATTATTTCTTTAACCTTAGTCGGGTCCACTTCAATACCTTTTTCTGATACTATGTAACCAAGGAGTTTTGTTGATGTTACCCCAAACACACATTTCTTTGGGTTCAACCTGACATTGAATTTCTCCAGTCTAGTAAATATTTTTATCAAGGATCTCCAGATGTCCTTCTCTGGTGTATGATTTTGCTTAGATTTCATCCACATAATCTTCCATGAAAGTATGCATCATGTCATGGAAAATAGTGGTCATCGTCCGCTGATATGTTGCACCTGCATTTTTCAATCCGAAGGGCATGACATTCCAACAAAATGTACCCCAAGGTCAAGTGAATTTTGTCTTTTCCTGATCTTTAGGCGCTATTGTTATTTGATTATACCCTGAGAAAGCATCCATTTAAGATAGCATGGCATGCCTCGTTAGATCAACAATTATTTCAATGTTGGGTAAAGGAAAATCATCCTTTAGGCACGCCTTGTTTAAATCTCTGAAATCCATGCATATTCTGATGCTATTATCAAGTTTTCATACTGGCACAATATTTGAGATCCATTCTGCATAATCTATGGACCTGATAAATCCTGCATCCAACAATTTCTTTAGCTCAGCTTTAACCATCAGGGTAATGTGGGGATGCATCTTTCTTAATTTTTGTTTGACTAGTTTGATTCCTTTTGGTAGTGATAGATGATGCATTAGAAGATCTAGATCCAATCCTGGCATGTCAGAATAAGACCATGCAAAATTGATGTGTCACTCCTCAAAGAATTTTGTGAATGCAGGCTTCTCCTATTTTGTCATGGATGTTGCTAGATGTAGGATCTTTTCCTTTTTAGTTGTTCCCAGATTTATAGACTGTGTTGGTTCTACCAGTACTAATGATCTTTCATGGTAATGCTCTAGGAGGGTGTCAAATATTCCATCCTTCAATGCCTCAGAAAGGTTTTCATTGTTGGATACGTTCTTTATTTTTTCTTTTTCCAAATCTAATGTTGCCTCAGAAAGGTTTTCACCATTAGATTTATTTTTTTTGTTGTCATTTTTGTAACTGAAATATTTGGCACCCTCTCATTGTGAAGCATCGTTATGAGTGTTATGGATAGAACTCATATCAGGTTCATCACTATAAACATAGTTTATGACGGCATCATCATTTGAAAAGACTGGTAAATGAATAGGTTTGGTGGGTTCCCAGTCAATAAGTTCGGGATGCCTCAAGGGTAATAAGTCATCAGGTTGAGTAAGGTCAACTGTTATAAGTGTTCTAATGGCTAGGTGGTCAAATTTGTTGGTAGGAAGGTCGATTTCTATGATAGTACTCACCTCCAGTTTGTCTATCTCACTCGATGTTTGATCATCCTTGCTTGAGTCATCGATATTTGTTGATCCCATTACAAATGGTCTATTTTCTAAACTTTGTCCCTCCTCTCATGAGGGTGTATATGTTTGAATTACATCAATTTTTTTGTTATTGTAGGATGTAGCAAATAAATGATCCCATTCATACTCATTGGAATCTGTGTTAAAACCATCTCTCATTTGTAAAATCCTTTCTACCACTTTCTGAGTTTCTTCCTCTTTTGCTTCACCTATGTAGCCTAATCCTATTTTGTCTTTAAGCTACAGAGTTAGAGGTTGAATAGGTTCTATAATACCATCCTTTCTCTTGCAAATTGGTCATTGGCCTTCATAGCCCATTTTTTGTAAGATAGCCTTCCCTTTTCCATACTAATCTATTTTGATGTTGATATTCGCTGATGTTGAGGCTTCTTCATCCTTGTATAGCCAATTAAGAATGGCTTTGTCTTCTGACTCATCTTTGAGGGTACCTAATTTAACAAATCTTTCATTAAGAGTTGTGATTGGTTGTGATGAACTTGGTGTGTTTGATATGGGTTGTCCATATGATTTTGATGACGGTAGCAATTGTGATAGACACAAAGATTGCTCAAGGGAATATTCTCCTAAGCCTTTGTCCTTTAACTGAACCTTGTCTAAAAATTGTTGTGATAACTCATTCATAGGACCTTCAGTGTTTGATATAGTCATGTCCGCAACAGTTGTTTCCTTTACCTGATCCTTCTTCTCAACCCATTTAGATATGAAACTGGGTTTTCTTTCACCACTAGATGAAGTGGAAGTGTTGACTTCTCTGTTGTGGGGTACCAGAGTGTCTTGATTTTCTTTTAACATGTTACAAGTCTATGGATTATTGTTGTCAGCTAATATGGTGACCTCCTGTCTATTTACTAGAAATTTCAAACATTGATGGTATGTCAAAGGTACCGCTTGCATTTCATGGATCCATGGATGGCCCAATAGTATGTTATATGTTAAGTCCTTGTCTAACACTTGGCAAACAATGTTTTTGACAATCGGTCCTACTTGAATTGGAAGTACTATCATCCCTTTGGAATACCTTTCCTCTTCATCATATGCCTTTATTGTTATCTTTCTTCTAGTGTCTATGGCATTGTCAGAATAGCCTATTGCATGAATTAGTTTCAAAGTACAAATATTTAATCCAGCTCTGCCATCTATTAAGACACACTTGACGCAGTGTTTATGGATTAGAACCTCTCTATGCAAGGCCACATTGTGTGGGTGATTTAGTGACACATCATCTTGTTTAGAGAATTACAGACAATGAGGTGCGGTAAGATGTCCCACCATGGCTTGGAATTGACAAACATCCAAATTATTAGGCACCATTGTAGCTACTACAGCCTGTTCCAGAACTTCTTTATGTGATGGTGAAATTTTGAGAAGTTCCAAAATAGATATTTGTGTGGGTATCTTTTGTAATTGGTCCATGATGTTGTATTGATGTGATGGGGGAGTAGTGTTTTTGGAGGAAATTCCTTTCAGTATCACTTTGGACTACACCCTTGTCGTTACATTGACTTGTTGATGGTCTTATGTTTCCCTAATCTTTAGGACATTGATTTGATTGTCAGATGTGTTTGTGTTGGGTATCATGTTCATGGATTCAATGTCATTGATGTTTGTGTCATCTGTTTGATTATCAATGTCATTTGTCTCAACCTCAGAAAGGAAAAGAATGGTGGTGTCATAGACATAGTTTATACTTTTTCCTTTACCACTTGAAGAAGACTCTCCTTTTTCATATTTGGGTAATGGATTTGTAAATGCACTATGATCATTGTTTGTTTGATGCCCTTTGACAAACACCTTCTTTTCTTCGATCAAGTCATGTATTAAATGTTTTAATTACATGTAGTCATTTGTTTATGTCCCTTATTCTTATGAAAGTTGCAATAATCAGCATCGTTCCACTAGGATGGTTTTACCTTCATCTCCTAATTTTGTGCTTCTGGTAGAGTAATCAGTTTGTTTGCAATGAGCTCTCTCATTGCCGATTCCAAAGTTTGTCCTAATGCGGTAAATCTTCGTCAATTGGATTATCTTTGATATGACAGTCGATATTCCCCATTGTTGGTGTTATTGTTTTGAGTAGTGCTTTGATTATTATTCTGATTTTCATTTTTATTTGTTTTAACAGTTGTTGTCGTTAAATTGAATACTAGTTTTGTATTTTGTGTGTCAATTATAGCATCGTTGCTTCCAGTATTTTTTTTTTTCTGCCAAAATTTAGGCTTGTCATTGTTTCCATAGTGATTTGAGAAATTTGCATTGTTTGAGGTATCATTGAAATGTTTAATCACTCCTCTTTTGACTAAAGCTTCTTCAATCTTAAGCCCATTCTCAATCACTTTTTTAACTGTCGAGGGACATTGTAATTCTAGTCTATAACTCATTTCACCATTTAAGTTGTCAATAAATGATTCAATCTTTTCCTCTTCAGGTATAGATCGAGGATATCTAGTGAACAAATTTCTCCAACGTTGTAAGAAGGATAGGAATGTCTCACCCTTTTTTTGTTTTAGGTTATATAGATCCTTTATGGTTACGTCATGTTGTATGTTGAAGGAGAATTGAGAGATGAATTTTTTGACTAGTTCTTCGAAGGATCGAATCCCTGGTTGTAACTTGGAGAACCATTCCATACAATGGGCTCCCAAACTCCTAGGACATAACCTCATTAGGTAAGTATCTTCTTGTGTGAACTCAAGGCTCATTGTTCTGAATTCTCGTACATGGTCAATTGGGTCTGATTTTCCATTGTATTTATCATATTTAGGAAATTCACAGTGTCTATGGAAAGTATCATATCCACACTCAGATGAAAAGGGTAAGGAAAAATGTCGTATAATAAATATCTCTTAGTGGTTCATGTTTGCATATTCTGAATCTGTTGTTGTAGATTTTGCATTTGAGTTGTTAAAGCAACCACTTGATCTGTGTCTTGAGTGTGGAGTGGTTTTGTTTCATTTGTTCTAGGTGTTTCCTTCAATCAATTGATGTCGAAATCCTTTGGAAGTTTGGCACCTAACTCTGCTAACATCAAGAGATGTTTCTCCATGTCTTATTCTAAGACCTTTTCCATAAATTTATGAAAATTTGGATCCTATTGGGCGTGTTGTATATCTTGTGTTATTTCATTGGTATCATTTTGTTGGAATCGGTAAAAGGGGTTTTCTTCAATCATGTTTGGATTTTCAATTTCTTTCTCTCTGAGTTTTTGTCTTTGCAACCTTGTCAAGATTGGCATACAAGTTTTGGTTTTTTTCACTAAACTTGGATCATCTGTGTTGTGATTAGTGTCAATTTGATTTTTAATGAATCCAAATAGAATGATGTATTCTATTGATGAGACTAAGTTGAAAATTTGATTACTGATTTTTTATTTCGTGATGGTAGGATGTTAAAATCCTGATGAAGAAACTTGATTCAATAATCTAGATTTGTTTTGATAATTTGACACTTTGTATTTTGCAAGATCTAGGTTTATGTTTGAAAACAATTTGACTTGTAAAAACCTACTTTGTTTCAGGTTTTTAGGACACTGTTTGAACTATGAAATGTTTTTGACTGGTAAAAACTTGAGTTTTTTATGGTAACAAATCTAACAGATGTTTCCAAAAGGTCTCTATTTTTTCAATTTTGTGGAAGTGTTAATACAAAGGGCAGACGCATTGAAACAGAATGCAAAAGCGCTAAAAGGTATGGTAAAAGCATTGTCAAACAAAGTAGAAGCACTAAAATAGACCACTGATGCGCTGAAAGATTGGTGAATTCTGACACCAGTAATGTTTGCATTGACATAAGTGCTATAAAATGTATCAAAAGCACTGAAACAAATGGTAGAAGCGTTGTTTTGACTGTAGATGTGCTACAAGATAGCGCAGAAGCGCTAGAATAGACTATAGAAGTGCTATGACACTGATTTTCTGACACTGAAAGAGTTTGGTTTACTGTTGAAAGAAGCACTATAATATGTGGCAGAAGCTCTGAAACATATGGCAGAAGCGTTGTTTCAACTGTGGAAGCACTAAAATAATGCGCAAAAGCGCTATAACAAATGGTAGAAGCATTGTTTTGTTAATTGCCAAGTGAGGGGTGGTAATATGGGTCTCAGCTACTATGTCTGCTTTCTCTTCTTCATCATCTAAGACTATGCATGTTGTGATAAATTGATGGGGTGTTCCATTCTTCTCAAAAATGAATATTCTCAAACTGTTGATGATGTCGGTTTGGGTACCTTCAATGTGTACGTTACCTGGCTGAAATATTGGTGTGGTTAGCCCTAGTTGTTGAACAGGAGTTGTGGGTCACCAAATGGTCATAAGGTATGTTGTATGGTGGTCTCAACACTTTATCACAATGTCATTCACTACCTATTTCTAGGCAAGAGGTAGTAACATGGGTCTTCCTACTACTATGTTTTCCTTTTCTTCTTCTTCATTCAAGATGATGGATGCTGTGAGAAATTGATGGGGTGTTTTGTTTTCCTCAAAAATGAATGTTCTCAAATTGTCGATGATGTTGGTTTGGGCACTTTCAATGTGTGTAAGGCTAGGTTGTATAATAGGTGCTACAAGGCCTAGCTATTGAATGGGAGTTGTAGGTCGCCAAATGGTCATAAGGTGTGGTGGTAATTCCCTGATTTTGGATGACAAACCTAATGTTTCTAAGAGTCTACTGTAAGAACTTATCAGGTTTGTTGGAGTATTCTATGGTGGGTTGTGGGATGAAAGATTGATGAATAGGTTGACTATAGTTAGGTTCTTGTGAAAGAGCTCTTCTCTGAGAATAGGCTTGTGGATACAAGGGCTCTAAAGCATAATCATTAGTGTAACCCCTAGCAAAATCCTGAAATCTATGAATGAAATTTTTATGATGAAGCAAAATCTTCCTACTTTGATATAAGAAATGTCTTCTTTTCAAAAGGTTTATGTAACTAAGTGGTTTCTTTGGTTTTTTTATTCTCTTGGCAAGAGATTTCTTGAAAAACTTTGTGGTTTTCTAATCCCTAATCATATATTTCTCAGTTTGATTTTTTCCAAGTTGTATTTTTTAGGATGATCTTTTATCTAGATTTTAATGATTTTGAAATACACAACAATCAAATGTAGATAGTTTTTTTAAGAGCTATAATCTAAACAAATAGTGTATGTTCAAAGAACCACTCATGGTCCTATTTTCACTAGTTTGATAACAAAAATGCACTTCAAACAGACTCGCTCTTAAAGTCAAAAGGTTGTCGTTATACTCAACAACCCATAGCTTAAAATTGTGTCGACTCACACAGTTGTGTCACCCCCTAGAGGGCACCCGTGTTTTTTTCTTTTCCAAGTGCGTACTCAAGGTTAGATTTCTTGATCCCTTGAGAAAACAGTCCATGTAAATTATATGGTGAGTGTCTTGGGGGCAGATTCTTCCATCCCCTTGCACTACGAGTATTACAATGTCTGGTTACTAACTCAACTGGATACCACACTATGGTTCTTAGATAGGGTTTTCATTTGGAGCGGCAAGTGATAAACTCCCTTAGGAGACCTCCCAACCTTTAGAACAAAGGTTTTGGGGATGGTTATCTTGCACACTTCTGGAAAAGGTGGGTTTCCCCAAATTCGCTTTAAATTTTAGAGGGGTAGAAAACCTGACTTTGGTTATTACCCACTTAGGTCGTTCCTGTAGGGTGAGTACTTTTTTCCACTATGGTAGGCCTTCTAAAGGATTTAATAAAGCTTGAAAATGCATAAAATAAAGGATGAGTCTGGAATTTTGATCACCCAGTTAAGGGGAGAGCATATGCCTATCACCACACAAATATAGAAATCAATTTGTTCAATTTTTAGAGCCCAAATGACAATTTGCTATCTATGTGAAGATGTTGCCTCACAAAAGAAATGATGTAAATTTTAAATCCAAATTGAAAGGTTTGGTGACTATCCTAGGATTGATAAATTTTTAATCAAGTGACTATCCTAGATTGATTCATTTTAATCCAACTGAAGAAGTGACTATCCTAGATTGATTCATTTTAGTCCAACTAAAGAAATGAAGTTACTGGTCACAGTCGCATCGGATCCAGATAACAATTTACACATAAGCGCTATAGAAATAGTTAGATGCGCTATAGAAAATGTCGTAAGCGCTACAAGATTCATTAGAAGCATTGTAGAATTTGGCGGACGTGCTAAAATAGATGTTGAATGTGAACTGTTGGATTGTGTTGAAAGCTTTTGATCGAAGCGCTAAAACAGTCTTCCAAAGCGCTATAGTTTTCTTTGGAAGTGCTAAAACAAGAAAAAGCACTATATTTTATGTCAGAAGTGCTATAGAATCTTCTGATTGCGCTAAAATAATAACACTAGATTCCTGTACAAAAGCTTTTCATAAAAACTTGTTAAAAACATGGGGTTCGGCACCACGGTGGGCACCAAATTGTAAGTGTGAAATAACTAAATAACTAAATAACTAAAACACTTCTTAATGAAACATTATATCAAGATTTTAACAAGAATTAAACTAATTTAAAATCACAAAAAAAAGTGAAAGCGTCTCATTGTCTCCTATCTCCAAAGATTTATCAAGTCACGGAGGGCTCTCAAATTTGTAAGCACCGTAACTGATAAAATTCCTATCTAGAGAATGGAATTGATGCTAAATTTAATGATGTGATGATTGATTTCTAAATGAAACTAAAAATCTATGATATTACTATAATCTATTCTGACATGAAACCTGATGAATGAAAGCTATAGTAAAACTATGATGTTGTCGTGATGTGAATTCTATTGATGCTTATGATTTCTATGATGCTAAGATGCTATTTCTATTGCTATTGATATGATTGCTTGATTACTAAGAATGTTGCAGAGTAAGTTTGCACAAAGATTCGGGGTCCATTTCCTATAAAGAAAGGTTGTATATATAGATTTACGGCAGCAATTTGTGACGAGGCGGCACAATAGAGGCCTAGATTCAATCTTGATATTTGAAGGGTGAGAGATGAAGAATCTGGAGCTGATGAAGGGAACGGTTTCTCCCCATGAAAACATCAGGCAAGATGATAGGAAATATCAGAGGAAGAAGATTTGAGAAATGATTCAAATTTGTCTCCAATCTGTCTCCACAGCTTCCCGTGAATGCTAATTGAAATAAATTTGATTTTGGAATATCAAATTTGGTAGGTGAGTGAATAGATAAATTTGCTTTATACCTTTATTTAAATATTTTTTGATTTATTTAAATTAGCAAAAAGGGAATAAATAATTTAATAAAACAAACTATAGAAGTTGTTTATTAAATTAAATTAAAGGAATATGATAATTAAACAATAAAGTATTTAACCTTGTTCATTTAATTAAGATTAAATGATGTGATAATTAAATATTACCAACTATAGAATTTGTATATTTAATTAAATTTGAAGAATAGAAGAAATGAACTATAAATAAATATTTATATTTATTTAGTAGTAGAGGAAATTAAAGTAATTAATCAAATAAAGTGTATTTAATTAATTTGATTATCCGGACCATTTTTAGGTGTATACAGAACGAACTTCACTTCACCACTGAAAACCTGTAGCACTTCTTATTACAATTTTCTCAATATCCTCGACATATACAACTTATAATGCAACAATGCTAATAGTGTTGACATTAATGACAACCACATATCAGCAACACAACACAACATCCAACAGGTCCAACTTCTAGACACCACACCCATACACTCCCCTTTCCTTCCAAATCCATTCTAATTCCTAGTTATAATCCAATTCCCACCTCACAAATCCAACTTACCATACCATCTACCCATGCTCATCCCATTATTCCATAAATTTTGGCCCACATCCCTAGCTTCCTTCCATTTATTAATCCATCCATTCCTCCCTCCATTGCACCTATACCAATCTCACTTTCCATAACATTATCCTTGTTACATGTATTTTCATTGATGTCAACAAATTTGTATTGTGGGAGGTTGTGTGTGATGTAAATAACTTGTATGTAGATATGAAGAAGTTTTGGTTTCTTTCTTTTGGTGAAAAAAGTTTTAATTATTGTATACAATGGCATGAATGTTGTATTCTTTGTCCCTTGACGTAAAGCATTGTATAAGATATGAAAGAAAGTATTTAAGGTTTCATGCAATCAAAAGCATGTAGGAAGTTGCACTAAAGAAGCTCGGGAGAATGCTTTGCATTCCTCCGCATTTGAAGATATGGTCTTTCAATTTGGAAGTTAGACAGAGATAGATGTGATGTATGTTCCTATTTTTAAAGAATAGAAATTACTATAGAAGTTTCTAGAGCTACCAGAGTGAAGATAGTAGTATATTGTTGTGGCAGTTAGAAAGAGTCAGAGGAATGTTTTGTATTTCTCTATATTTGAAAATGTGATCTTGCAGCTTGGAGGATAATTTTTGGCCATATGTTTTCTCATTTCAAGTTTCAAATGTTGAGGAGTGTCACAAGTCCAATTTTCAATGTTCTATCATAAAACAGTGTTTTCTAAGTTTGCAAGAGATGTTGGGTTCAATGTATGTTTTCTTGCGCCAACATAAAGTAGCATAAAGTTGTGAAAGGAGTGTATGATAATGATTATTCATGTCATATAATGTTTGTAAAGTGATACACATGATGTTATCTAGTCTCTCCAATATCACTTGTGGTCTAGAGTTAATACATGAAAGGTTAAGTGTTTGTTGGGCCGACTTGGAATGTTGAGATGTTTATACCAAGTCTTTGAAGTGTGTGCTAGCATGGAGGTGTGTGATAAGGTAAAATAGGTCCTAATTATCTCTTATTTTGGGCTGCATTTGATTCCCTCTTACTGTGGATGTTTTGAAGCCAACCTGTTGTGGTCATTGCATGTTTCAAGCTACATGTTTCATCTTGGTCGTCAAAGGAGAAAATTTTTGAAGCTTTTAGAGGATATAAATAAAATTTCAAGTGTGTTGCAAAGGTGTGTGTGTAATGTTTGAATATGTATGTGAGGGTACATGTGTGATGAAGTGTGCTGAAAGTAATGAGTTAAAGGCAACAAAGGTTGTTGAGCAAAGGTGTTGATGATATATGTCAATGTGAAGAGTGTTGCGGTGATGATTGATTAGTAGATTATGTCAAGTATGTTGTATTGAGGTTGTAGCCTCTTTTTATAAGTGTTGTAGCTTCCTATGGTTGAATCCATAAAAAATGTATTTTAGGGATTTGTAGCTTCCTTTGGGTTGTAGCTCATAAAACCTATTGTAAATCCTATTTTTATTTGTGAGGATGGATTTGGATTGTAGCTTCAAGAAGCTTGCTCACCATAATTTTTCCCTTGTAGGGTTTTCCACATAAATCTAGTTTTATGGTTGTTTGCTTGTGCTTTTTAATTACATTTGATACTTTATCTATTTAAGGCAATAAGAAGTTTTGGTTGATAAAGTTGAATTGGATAAATTTGTGGAATATACTGATTCAACCCCCCTCTCAATATATCAGCGCTCTAACAATTGGTATCAAAGTTGATTTCCTTGGTGCAACCTAATAGCTGAAGGTAGATCTTGGATTAGAACACATGGCTCAAAAAAAGTCCTCTTCTAAAGCATTGATATTTGATGGAAGCAACTATTCCTTCTAGAGTGTTAGGATGGAAGCCTATCTCACATTTTTAGGGTATGATGTTTGGAGAGCTATAAAGGATGATTATACTGAACCTACTCATCCTATTATTGATGCTTATGTGAAGAAGGCCCATGATAATAATACCAAAGAAAAGAATGGCATATTAACTGGTTTAACAAATTCAAAATTTATCAAAGTAGTGCAATACAAAACAACCAAGGAGATATGGGATAAACTAAAAAATATCTATGAAGGAAATGACGATGTAAAGCAAACAAAAATACAATCTTATAGAACAATGTTTGCAAATATAAGGATGAAAGAAGAGGAAAATATTGCTAGATATTTGCTCTAGGTGGATGAAGTAGTCAATGGAATTAGAGGACTAGGTGAATAAATAATTGATTCAATGATTGTGAAGAAATTCCTGAGAACTCTCCCTCACCAATTTGATTCAAAAGTTTCTACTACTGAAGAAGCCAAAGATCTAAAGAAACTCGCCATGGAAGAGTTGTTTGGGTCCCTCACTGCTTATGAGATGAGAAATGAATTACAAAATACATACAAAATAGAAGTTGCTTTCAAAGCTATGAAGAAAGAAGGAACATCTAGTTCATACAATGAATTTGAGGACTCTGGTCATAGTGAAGATTTTGATCTAGAAGAAGCAAATTTTGTGAGGAGATTAAAAAGAGGTTCTAACAAGTATAAAGGTAAGTTACCTTTTAAATGTTTCAATTGTGGTGAAATTGGTCATATTGCTTCAATGTGCAAGCTGAGAACTGGCAGCAAGAAGATGAATGGTTTATATGCTAA
Source organism: Sequoia sempervirens (assembly GCA_007258455.2). NCBI lineage: Eukaryota > Viridiplantae > Streptophyta > Pinopsida > Cupressales > Cupressaceae > Sequoia > Sequoia sempervirens. Next base: position 283,841,974 of record VDFB02270651.1, on the reverse strand, counting down.
GGAAGAAGGTTACTCATTTCATGAGCATGAGCAGCATACCTCTAGAAATAAAAAGCCTCTACTCATGGTGATGGAAACTTCTACTAGTTGTACTAGAATGAAGTTCAGAAATGGTGATGATGATGAGGTTGATCTGATGAAAAAAGTGCTTTGTGCTAAAAATGAGATAAAGATATTAAAGAAGAAGGTTTCTAAAGAAGTGAAGGTTAAAGAAAAAGTGACTCAAGATTTTGAGGAGGCTAAAAAAGTTGTCATTGATCTGAAGGACGCAGACAAGGACTGTGAAAAGCTAGAGGCAGAAATTATTGCACTAAGAAAGGATCTTGACAAAGGAAAAGATCAATTGAATATGAAGTTTGGTAAGAGTATTGAGATATTGGATCAGATAATTAGAAGTTAGAGATCATCGCATATTAAAATTGACATTGGTTTTACAAGAGGACATAAGGGAAAGATGGTTGAATAGTCTATGAAGAAAGTTGCAGAGTTTTTGAAAGGGATTGGCTCTAGAATTCCAGATGTTGATCAATCTAAGGTGATTGAAGATAGCACGAATGAAGATGAAGATTTCATTTGTGTTAAATAAAGGTCTAAAAGAAAAAATCCTGGAAGACAAGCATACAATAACAGGTTAAATCACTCTTTTGTTCATTACTATTTTAACTGCAATTATTATGGACATAAGGTTGTAAATTGTAGAAGGTTTCCTACAAGGAAGAATAATTTTGCGAAAAAAAAATTATTTTTCTCCTTTGGTTGATTCCAATGTCATATGCTTCAAATGTAACAATTTCAAACATATTGCAAGACATTGTAGAAGTGATTATGTGAAGGTCTCTAATTCGAATAGAAAGGAAAAAAAACCTAATAATTAAAATAATAAATCTGAGAAGGAATGGAAGAAGAAGGAGAAACAAGATCCTGAAAATTCAATAATACTACATTTCATGATACATCTGAACTGGGTAAAAATTTTGGAGATGAAAACTACAATATTGCATCTGGTACGGAAGAGTGTGAAACCATAGAAAGAATTTCTCATGAACCTGTTGAGGATAGTTGTTGCACAAAAGGAGATATTGACCTCATTAAGGATATAGAATTCTTGTTGGGTAAGAAGGAGGAAAATTGGTGTAGACATTCAAATTATCCTGATTGATATCGTGTACTTGATCCCAATTTACTAACACCAATTCTACTTAAATAACTTCTCTACTGACCATTTAATTAAATAATCCTTATTTAATTAATTCATCTTAATTCCTTTGTTAATCAAATAAATCAACTTTATTTGATTAAATCATTATCTTCTTTTAATTAAATAAATCATTTTATTTAATTAATCCTAATATTCCTCTTTTAATTAAATAAATCACTTTATTTAATTAAATCATATTTCCTCTTTTGATTAAATAAATCATTTTATTTAATTAAATCCTAAGGTCATCTCCTTTAAACTGAATAAATTAACCTTTATTTGATTTAAATCTAATGTTCTTCACTTAATTGAATAAATCAAACTTTATTTAATTAAGATACTAATGTCCATTATTCCTCTCATTTGATTTAAATAAACCTAAAAATCTAAGTCAAATGTCAAATCAAACTAATCTCCATCTAAGTTAATTAAATCCTAATTAACTCTAACTCTAATCCCTCAAATCCTCTAGATTTTGCAACTTGCACAAGTGAATCAATTTATTTGATTTATAAATTCTTCTATTTTCATTCAAAAGGGCATCTCTTTGGAATATTCCTCCAATTTGAAATCTCCCTCCTAAAAGGACTTGTCCTCCAACATGGCATTTATAACTCCTACATGTTGTTTTTCTTGAGCCAAGTGGCATTAACTCCTCTGTCAACTATTCCTCCACAAGCCATCTTTCAAATTTCAAATTCCACCTAATTGCATTTATCATGCACATTGATCAAAATGTGCTCCACCTCTCTTCAATAGCATGTTGACAAGTGGCACATTGTTATTGGTTCATCTTTAGTCCCACATTATTCATGTTTCTCACCTCTCCATCCTTGTTTCCTATAAATGGAGGACTCCTCTATTTGATTTGGGTTCCACAACTTTATGGAAGATTACTATCTACATATTTGGAGCAAGTTCATCAACATTTCATCCACCATTTTCATAGTTTTTATCAATATTAGCTAGGTTATGGTCAATTTTCATTAAGAAGAACTAATCTTCATCAATCATCATCAAAGCTTTGCAAGGAATTGGGAAAGGGCTACTTTCCACATAAAAGTAGCACCAATTCCCCCATGGGATGCTGGTTTGAATGCTTGGAATGAGTTTTATTAGCTTTCATTAGATTAAATTTTCTTTGTTTCTTGTTCTTTGCATTTGAATGAATTGCATGGGGAATTATTGTTTGACTTGTTTGATGATGTTTGAGCAGGTCTAGATCAACCATTCACATTTTGGCACTAGAAGGAGGGTGAATCTTGAGAAATTAACACATTTTTTGACCAATTTGTTTTTGTGTTTGCGGGAAACAATGACGTTGCAAAAGACAAGCAGCGACACTATTAGTCCAACGTCACTATATAGTGACATTGTGTCTACTTCAAAGGGAGACACTTCTGTTATTTTCCTAAAGGACCGATCTTTCAAACTCCAAAGAGCAATGCTTGGTGAAACAGTGATGCAATCACAATCTCTGTTTCTCCATAGAGTGACACTGACTTCACCAGAGTGTCGCTGGATTTCTCCAAATAGCGATGCCTTCACGGATTGCAATGCTGGGGTGGGGTAAAAGTCAACTTTTCAGTTTTAATTCAACGTGTGCTTTTTATATTGTTTTCCTTTGACTTCTAACATGTTTGTGGCTCTATTTTTTGTAGCTAATCAGCTTTTGTAGGTTGAGGTGATCAAAGAGGGAAGGAGGAAATGAAGAAAATGCTTCTCATGGCATCATCTCATGATTTGTAAACAAGTTTTTTTAAACACTTTAGGAGCAATTATAATCCCATTTTTAAGGCTTTTGTTATCTTCAAGTTTTAGGACTGAAATAAATTTTGTTTGGTTTAAAAAGAACAATCAAAAGGATTAAAAAGAACCTTAGGAACTTCCTAGAGTTGGTTTTGTATTTAAGAATTGAACAAGAAAATTTCACACTTCATCTTGGTGCTATAAAAAGAATCCATTATTGCTTTGAGGTCTAAAATGAACATGTGTTTTTCGTGTTTTGTAATATTTTTTACAAAATAATATCAATTAAAAGGTGTATGCACTACTCTCACACTTCACGATGATCTTGAGAATCAAAATTCTTTTGGTGATATTAGGTTGTCTAAAAGATTGTCTGCACACTTCAATTTGGGCTTTTAAAAATTGAACAAATCTTGCTAGTGTGAGTTAAGTATATCGCATGTGTTCTCTCTTTGTTCACACAAACAAAGATTGATTGAACTACGGATGTGCTTGCTTGTTATTGTTTACCTTTAGAGGGGCCTGCCTAAGACCAATTTGAAGGAAACTCCAACCAGTTTTTCACTTAGACTGGTATACAAATGGATAAGACTAAACTGTCAAGTCCTCATGGTATGTAAGCCTTAGTCGTACAGTTTCCTTCAGAATGGGTTACTACCGTAAAAAGCATAAGCACCTCTAGTAGGATTGATTACAGCCTTTAGTGGCTTGTTGGACACTTGCAAGGTGCCATGTCCCCGATCACCCTGACTAAGAACCAATTTGTATAGAGGCCAAAATCCTTACTATTTGTTGGTGCAAGAATGGTCGTTCTGAAGTCGTCCCACATTTTTGTGGTTTTTAGTAGAGATGATAAGTTCATCATGGGAGATTCATGAGAACTAAAGCTTGGCTGACCCGAGAAGTGTGTCATGGAGGGGAGCCAGTGTGGTCAAGCTTCTAATCATCCTTTAAGAATAGGCATAGCTAGATTTATCCAAGTGGGAATTCAAAAAATATTGTCTCTTTCTATCCTAGGGTTGTGCATCATTTTTGAATAAAAACACTTTGCTTGGATCTAAAACATTGGAAAACAAACATTCAACAAAATCCTCAAAATTTCAAACCCTTTAGGAGGAGCAAATACCTTTGAAAAAATCCAAGTGCTATTGCTTTCCCTAGGGATTCCACCCTTAGAGGCTTCTAAGTATTTGGATTTATATCTCAATTTTCTCTTACTAAAGTAAACATTAGGGAACTATTTCCTTTATTTCCTTGATCTCCACCTAATGGACCTTGTGGGATGAAAATAAATTGGGACATTAGACATTTAGTTTGAAAAGCTAAGGCAAGAAAGTGTTTGTGGTAAAAAGAACTCATTAAGCAAACATAAGAAATGATTGGACCCCACACATGTGCTTCTTCAAATGATTTCCCAAAAGATCAAAATCCAAAAACCAAAGTCCAAAGGTCTTAGTCCAAGAGCTCTCAAGAAACGTCTTTCAACACTCTACAAATTTAGAGAGATATTGGTCTTTAACTTTTACAAACGTGCTTCAAAGAAAAAACCCAATTTGTATTCATTTTACTATTGTCAAAATCCAAGTCTCTTTCAAAGGTTTGAGTTTCTCACATAGCATGTCCTTCAATATCGAGGTCTTGTAAACAAAAGTCTCTCTAGGTTCATTTAGGATCAAAATCAACACTTTCATCCATCCTCAAATGTCAATCCAAAACCATCTCACAAACAACTCTTAGAATCTTGGAAAAATCCTTCATATTAGACTTTTGGCAAATCAAATGAAAATCATCTCGTTTGACTAGGTGTGTGTAGATGAATCCTTCTTCATACACTTTTTTAAATTATCATCTTGTGGACAAGTTTATTCCAAGGAAACATCTAACCTCTTGGAGTTTATAAGTTCATTATCAAATCCAAACCAAATAAAAAACAAATCCAAACCAAATCAAAATAAAAATCCAAAATCAAACCCAAAGTCAAAAATCCAACTTCCTAAAGTCTAGTATCTCCTTCAAGGTTTTTAAGAGTTTAATCATTCACATCACCCATCTTTCACTATCTCACAACCATCCTTTGATCCTTAACATCTTAGACTTTCTTTTTTGTACCTAAAGTTTAGATCAATCCAAGGATTTAGAGGCTCACCTCCCACATTCCTAAAAATTGGTCCTTATTTATGGTCCAAACTAGATCTCAACACAAGAAGAACATGGAAACAAACAAAGAAACATCCACTTCAAGTGACTTGAGTCAAACCACTCCCGAAATCAATCCCATTGGGTCTATCAATCCCCAACGCAATCTTCCTCTAATACCACAAGATTCTCAAGAGGAAGGTTGTCAAGTGGAGGACATCACCATCAATGTCCTAGGAATGACTCAAGATGAAATCATAGAAATGGTCCAAAATCTTGAGACTCACAAAATTTTCAATGCCATGATGAGACATAATCCTTCACAATACATGCTAGAATTAGCAAAAGAAGGGGATAAACTCCTTTATGATTATGATTTAACCACTATTGTGGAGAAACCTCTTGGGATTATGCCACCGGTAAAATTTACACCCTCCTTTCAAAGCATCACTCAAACCATCCCACAACCCACATCATCTCTTGCTCCAACTCCACCTATTGTCAACAAGGGGAGCTCATTGCTTCATGCCCTTCAAACACATCCCCTTGTAAACAACCAAGACTTGGATGCAAACATCATTTTGGGTCAATCTGTCCCACTAGATCCAAAACACCCTTATGTCCCACTTGTCTTTCATGACACCAACAATCCATCCCATTTCTCTGTGACACTAGCATATCCTCTTAACACATAAGTCTCTCTCCCCGTGACTTCACAAGGAGAAGGTGGACTATTTGGACAAGGGGGAATCTTTGACCCCTCATCATCCTCATTTCCTCAAGGGAACACACCACCCATCTTCCCACCATTTCCCCCTCTACCACTAACATCCGCACCAATCCTCAGTTTAGGGCAACCCCCTTTACCAATCCTCAATCAACAAAATCAAAACAATCCTCCAATCATAAATCAAACCATCACACCAAATCCTCTAATCATGCCATCAATATCGCAACAACAGGTGGCAATAATCCAAACAACACAAGCAATCAACACATCATCTAAAATACCCCAAATACCTCAAAATGTGGTCTCCCAAGGACCTATCATATCAACTGCACCATCCACCGCACAAATCAATCCAACAGCACCTCTCATCACAACATCTCACACCATTTTGAATCCTCCACCACCACCACCAAAACCAAACATGGAAAGCTAATATAGCATCACACTGCAAGCTACCCAACAAGCCTATTAAAAGGCAGTTCAACAATTTCAAAATAAACAAGCTACGCAAGTTGCACAACAAGCACAGTTGGCTTCCCAAGCCCAAGTTTTATTACAACAACAAAAAGTTGTCCAATCCGCCCAAGTTGCGCAAGCAACTCAAGCAGCTCAAGCTACATAAGTTGCTCAATCCGCATAGGCTACCCAAGCTGCACAAGCTACTCAACAAGCTCAAGCTCAAGCACAAGCCCAATATCAAGCCCAGAAAGCTCAAGCACAAGCTCAATACCAAGCACATTAGCGGGCAGCTCGGCAACAAGCCTATTAGCAAGCTTTACAATAGTACCAAGTGCAACAAGAAGCAACTCAGCTACTAGCCCAACAACAAGCATTATTAGCACAATAGCAGCAAGACCAACAACAAGAATTGTTGGCACAATAGCAGCAAGACCAACAACAAGTGTTGTTGGCACAATAGCAATTTCAGGCATATCAACAAGTCTTGATCACATAGCAAAGTTTGCAACTGCCTCCCACAAACACCCAAAACACCCCACCTATCATTCAAACAATCAAACCACCTCAAAACACATTCATCCCACCTCTCGATCTGCAAAATGATGTGATGGCACAAATCAAATTACTTTCATAGCAAGTGCTAGATCTCCAATCTATAAAAACAATGAAAAATCTGAGCAACTTGTGCCCCTATCCGTTCGACAAAAGTATTGTGATAGTGTCATTCCCAAAAGGGTTTGAAATACCTAAATTTGAAAAATATCATGGGATGGGTAATCTTGTAGATCACATCAGGGAATTCTAGGTATATTGCATGGAAGTTGCATACAATGACACATATCTAATGTTACTATTCCCTCAAAGTTTGGAAGGACCAGTAATGGAATGGTTCTCTCGCCTTCCTCCTGGAATCAAAAAGTTCCAAGAAATTATGGATGCATTCATACAGAACTACGCATTCAACATTGGCATGGATGTGACTCTAGAGGAACTATCTTCTCTCAAACAAGCTAAGGGGGAAACATTCACATCCTTCTTACAACGATGGTGATCCAAGGCCAACAGGAGCAAGTGGACCATGCCATAAGAACAAAAAATCTGCAGTATCATTGCCAATCTCGAGAAAACCTTGTCCTTCCAGCTAAAAATGCAATGCATCACCACCTATGACTAGTTGATCCCCAAGGTGCTCAACATCAGATCCCTTATTGCACAAGTGGGGACACCCACATATCAATAAAATCAAGATAGCCGCCCATCGACTAGTTATAATGAAAAACCTCGCACATGGGCAAAGAACAAGAATGTCACTAACGATGGTGTTGTCGACGCCAAAGTGGTCATCAATGCCCCAAGGCAAAACATGCAGTCATATCAACAACTGCAAACCAACAATCGAAACAACACACAAGCCAACACGGTATCACAACCACCCAATAATCAAGCAGTCAACAATCTGAGCAATCAAGGGGGACCACCCCTGCAAAACAAACATCCCCCCAAATGAAAATACATAGCCCTTGGAGAATCAATCAAATCTATCATGAAGAAACTAGTATAGGAGAATCTCATTAAAATCCCCATCTTTGAGAATTATCAAGAGCCCCAAGTGAAACCACACTACAATAAAATAGGCAATTAGTGCCTAAAATAGCATCAAAATTTAGTGTATTTGAGTTCATGAATTGGGAACTTCTGTTGGCACACAACTCAGTGCAAAATGGTATGTTCTCTTCAGCACCGGATTTAGCGCTGGATTTAGCGTTGGATTTAGCGTCGGGTTTAGCGTCGAGTTTAGCGTTGGGTTTAGCGCCGGATTTAGCGCTAGATTTAGCACCATATTTTTTGTTGCTTCCAGTTTGGCTTCTAATTTTTCTTTTGGTTTTGCTTCTTGTGTTGCTTCTAATTTTTCTTCTGGTTTTTCTTCCAGGTTTGCCTCTGGTTTTGCTTCCAGTTTTGCTTTGGGTTTTGCTTCCAAATTTGCTTTCGATTTTGCTTCTAGTTTTGCTTCCAATTTTGCTTCCAATTTTACTTCTAGTTTTGCTTCCAAGATTGCTTTTGGTTTGCTTCTAATTTGTCTTCCATTGTTGCTTCCTTTTTTGCTTCTAAAAATGCTTCTTGTTTTGCTTCCATTTTTAATTTAATATGTTTTATTTCAATTTAATTAGTCAAATATATCATGCCTCTTAAATAACTCATATGATTATAGAGTAAGTAAATTAAATAATATGTTTTATTTCAATTTAATTAATTAAATATATCATGCCTCTTAAATAACTCATATGATTATAGAGTAAGTAATTTAATTATTTAACTCATATGATTAAATAACAAGATAATTATTAATAACATGATCATCATTTATAATTAAAACAAGTGAGTCAAATATCTATATAAGTAGATCAAAACAAGTGAGTCAAATATGCCACTAGATTAATAACATGTCAAAATGATACATGTCCAGTAGTCGACATAAGTCAAAATGACACATGTACAATTGATATAAGTAAAAATGATAAATTATATAACTCAAAATGATACAAGTCAAAATGATGCATGTCCAAATGATATATTTCAAAATGATACATGTTAAAATGATAGAAATCAATAATATGGTACTACAGGCCGTGAAAATGATACATATGATAGTAACCATGAAAAGAGGCATCATAACAATATATCAGTAATGATCCATGATGTAGTTTATATGATCATGAATGTCACTAGCTACTACCAGCAACTACCTCATCATCATCATCATCACCATTGTGATCATCATCGTCGTCATCATCATCATCATCAGCCTCATTGTCTTTTGTATCTGTTTCATCATCATCCTCTGCCATGTGATCTATACCATAACCAACATATTATGGATCTATATATCATGAGGATCATTTTGATCTTCTGGAAGACCCGTGTTCTGCAAAAAAAACATTTAAAATAAAAATTTATTATTTATTTCATGCAATAATTTATTTTTCTGGTATATATCTAATATTACATGTGAAACGAAACCATAATCATATTACATCATATCAAAATGCACATACCATAATAAAATTTCATAAAAGTTACAACTAATATGTCATTCCAATGATGTAAAACATGCAACAATTATAATAAACGTTAGTAAAATATGCCAACATTTGGTGGAAGAGGAAGAAAGATGACTGGAACTCTGGAGGCCCACCATAATGGATATCAGTATTCAACCATGAGAGCAGAAGAGATGTGATATCAAGTATCAAAACATTAAGCATGCATTCTTCCAGCAAGTAGAGAAGGAGATGATTACTTTGCTTCATTTTCATTTGCATAACCATATCATGGTGTGAACCAAGAAGACCAAGGATGTCCAATATTATGTGGAGGTAATGGATGTGGTCCAAACTTTAGGAGGGGCAAGAAGGTCAATGTATGATCCTGATGAAATATAGGAAGAACAGCAAGAGAGGGATAGGAAAAATAAAATCAATGGAGAGTTTCAAGGATTTTTCAAGCAAGTAACAAAGTTATGGGAGTAGCCTCATCTAAAATATTTTGAACTAGAATTTGATATACCATTTAGAGAGCTCAGTTTTCATGGAGTTCCTTTCAAAGCATCTTGATGCAGTGCTAGGAGGATAAAAAATCAACTCATAATTCACTTCACAAAAAACACTTGATTCCACACAACCAATCTGAGATTAAGGCATACAACTACTTGTAGTTTCCTCAAAACGCATTTGACATCACCAAAACAATGAACTCAAACTCAAACTTGTAGATTCCTAAGCTTGTCAATTTGGACACTCAACACCAAAATGATAACTCAAACTTCCAACATGGATCCAATACCATTCAAGACACTCAACATATGTAAATATGTCAAAAACAACAAACTTCATCAACAGATCCCTACATTAATGAATCAATACTCTAATCCCTTACCATTCCAACTCCTTACTTGTTTCATGAGGGTTTGTTGAAAATACATACCCCAAGCCCATTTTCCCCCTTCCAATGCCACAAAAATGTGTTATTATACCTACACAAACATATTATACTATTTCCCATCCTTTTTTCATGATAATTCATCAATCACCATCCAAAAAAAACCTCATTTTGCATTCCTAAATATCATTGTCAACAGGCTGCCTTGTCTGATCAGTCAATAAAAAAAGATTCAAACCTATGAAATCACCAAACCCTGATTATATAAGGCTCACAATACCTTTAAAATCCCCTTATAAACAATGAGAATCAAGAAAAATTCACTCACCATAATCAAATTCCTCAAAACAACTCTGTACACAGTCACTTTTCAAATTTTTCCCAAAATACAGACCTAGGGCCTCATGATTTCATATGCTAACCACCATAACTTGGTCAAAGTATTTAGAACATGAAATAATGTGCTAATATAAACCTTCTCACCAAAAATCAGGAGTTTCCATTGTACAAATCAAGAGAAACACGTTTTTTTTTATATACAAACCCCAAAAACCCTATGTTCAAGACAATTTTTAGAAATTGGATTGTTTGACCCTTTAAATGGCATTATAAAAATTACTGGTAAAAGTAAATTTTGTCCAAAAAATCAATATCTTTCAATCCATCCAGTTTCCAGGTCTGGACAAGGCCGTACTAACATGTTTTCTGACTGCATTTTTTGGAAAACGTTTTCTAGACTAGCTATCTTCACCAAAAACACAATAACTTTCACATTTCTCAATGAAATTAAATGAAAAAAAATCCAAAATAAAGTAGATTCAACATTATTTCAATCCCATGTGATCGTAGGCCATGAAATGGGTCGTACAAACCATACCATGCATCAAAACAAAAGGAAGGAAGTGGAAAAATAGTGAAAATATGATTTCTTCATTACAAATCTTCAATTTTCTCTTCCACCACCCTTACAAATGACTCAAAATTCCTTATTAAAGGCTCTCCAACTTCTCTAACTGCCTAAAACTATTCAAATAACTTCTATGACCCTTCAACTTTCATTATTTGTCAAGTTTTTACATTGTGACAAAAAAAAATTGCACTTTTTGACAACTTTTTCAATATGGAACAACTTTGAACATTATTTGACAAATGACTTAAAATATAACTTCCTAAGACTCAAACACCTCTAAAATGGTTTTATAAACCTTATTAAATGAACCCCTAGCACTCTTTAAACACTTATTAAATGTTGGCCTCATGGAGGCAAGAAAACAAATAGGTGCTCCTGCAGCACATCTGCTTTTATTGTTCCTACTGTAAACTGTTCGATGGAGTTGGTGGAATTACCTTTCCTAGTAATCACTATTAGTGAGATTGAGATTTTTAACCTTGAGAGAGTAGTACTTGGGAAAAATTAATTTGATATGGCTATTTTTTTCATCATATACAACCATTGCAAGAAAAGTTAAGCTAGCATCAAATAACCAACAATTTTGAAAATAACATGAAAACTTTTAGTTGTTGCTATGTCAAGAATAAAATAAAAGGAAACAATGTTCCTTCCAGTGGCTTGATGATTGAAAATGAGGATTCATGATGAAATTCAATCTTATTGGGTTAAAATCTCCTTCTTTTTTATGAAATAGATCAATATATAGAACTTAAATAGAAATAGATACAACCTATCCTCATGTTGGTACCCATATGAAACTCATCTCTTGTGCTCCCTTTTGTCATCATTTGAATTTTGATCTTGTATCCATCCAATCAATTGTGGTTTTCGTAGTCAATTTTTTAAGTCATCTTTTCATTGTCTTTTCTTTGCTAAGGTAGAGAGAAGTGATCATCAACAAGTCTGATAAAAGATGACATTTAAATAATAGTATGCAAGAGCATAAAACAATGAAGTTCTCAGTTGGTGTTGACTACGATGAAAGAAAGAGGACTATGGAATGGCTAAGGCATGAGGTTTGAATTAGAAATACTCTTTTCCCTTGGCACATTTTTTTTTCGCCCAACCATGGAGTTAGTTCACCTAATTAGCAACAATAGTAAGGATCTAAGTGAATTCTTCCAAAGAAGTAAAAATAGAAAGTTAGAGCACATTTTTGTGTGGTTGAAACCAAAGAAAACTAAGCTCTAGTTCCAAAAAAGGGCAGATTTATTAGTGATTGATGCCCAACTTGATAAGAATTAAATTTGTTAAAGGGTGCTCACTTTAGAGGTGGCAATGCCACTAGCCTCCTCCGTCTAGCAAGTTTTAAGATGGAAAAGTGATTGATGATCTTCACCCAGCACTAAAGGGCTAAAGGTGCACTGTTTCAAAGTAAAAACCCTAATAAATCTGCACCATCAACATCAAAACCATGGAAAATTCATTATGAACCCATGCCTATGTATGAGATCAAGCCTTTAAGTGAAGTATGATACACATCTTGTAGGATTTAACCACTATAAATATCCATCGAATCATATGAAAGAGTGGCAGTAAGTTAATTAAACTTTTCTCAAATTAAGTAATTGTGCTTTTAGAGAGAAAAAACCATCATTCATCTCTGCTTCATCATAAGAAACATTGCAATTACATTAGTAATCAGAACTCAGCTAAAAGGGAAAAAATGAAGATATCTCACTCAAAACTCAATATTAGAACCTCCCACTTGATTCAAATGAAATCTAACACATTCCCTCAACACATTCCATCACCCTTGGGCTGTGGTACTTCTGTACAGATGAACAATTCAGCCTGTAGCAGCAGATTTCTTGAAAACACAGAATGTATGCAAAGAAACTAATAGATTTTGTGGTATTTCTTTTAAAATGCAACTTGCCAACCCCCATCACGAGGTGCACATGTATTTTAAAAAATTTCCAACCCAAAATTAAATCCCAAAACCAACCAACCACTTTTCAAACCCCAACAAACTGTTGGCCTTTACAAATTTTTCATTTTTGCAAGTTTATTGTTGATAACTTTTTGCATATTTGCAATATTTTCACTTTTGACCCTCCTATTCACCTAAGACATTACCAATGACCTTTTTAGACCTTATTCCACTTATAATCATGACTCAACACAAGAAAACTAACATTCAACCTACCTTGACAACCTTTTAGTCAAAATTAGAAAGCCAAAAGCCATTGTTTTTATAGAAATTTCTATTTTTGTAACATTTTCAGCAATTTCAAGCCTTGGTACGAATCTATACAGGCCATTATTTCTCTACAAGTGTTTGGATCAGTTTTGGGACAGACCTATATTTTATTTTCATCATATTTGGAGGCTCTACATTGATTTTAACATATTTTATTGTTGAACTACAAAAAATTGATCTGAATTTGTACATACAAGGGTTTTGAGGCCTTAAATGGAGTTCGACCTATTCCACCTTTTGTAAACTATTTTGAATAAGTGGAATGGTTCTATTAATGTATTATTAGGTGTTTAGAGGCTTGAGGGAGCAGGGGCAGGTCGTTTGAGGTCAATGGGCATGAAGCCTAGTTGCAAAAATGAGTGATTTTTGAGTGAAAAAGAGTGAAATTGTGAGGTTTTAGTATGGAAAAGTGTGAAATTTGTGGGGGAAGAAATTTATGAAGGTATATTAGGTGTTTTTAGACATATTTAAACATGTTAGAAGTGGTGGCCAAGTGTTTTAAGGTCTAGATCACAGTTTTTCAAAAAACCCTCCTTGGAAGGACATAAAGTGAGGATTTTGCAATTGGGTGTTTTAGAAAGTGTTTATCTTGAAGGGGAAGGTGGATTCTAAGGTTTTGAGACCTGATAAGTGGCTCACCAGAAGAAAATTAGAGGGGAAACAAGTTTTAAGAGTAGTTTCTTTGAAAAAACAAGCCAAAATTGGCCTTGTAGGATAGCGGTGAAGTCCATATTTGAAGAGGTTGGTCCAAAGTGACCATAGTTGGTTTTGAGATATGTTTTAGAAGGAAAAAATGGGTCCTATAATATGGTTTTTTTTTTAGGAGATTCAATTTTATGTTGAAGATTTACCTGATTTCAACTATATGGACTACTACAAGAGTTTAAGTCCTTGAATGCAAGAATTTGTGAATCTGATGAAATAGAGTTTTCTGAGTGCTTTGTTGATTTGAACCTATCAAATAAATGATGTTTAATGTGTACTAGAGGTCGGGTGAGATTTGGAATCAAGTTTTGGTGGTTTGGAGTCTTTTTGGCCTTGTGAAATCAAGGTACAGTGAAGAGAATTTGAGTTTGGTTGATTTGCAGACCTCCCCTGCATTGCATCAAAATTTGTCAAGCTTTGTATTGATGTTTTTTATTCAGTAAGTGGTAGCTTTTTTTATCACTTGGCACTTTTTTTTGGAGTCATGTGTTGTTCGATTTGTTTAACACTCCCTTGTTGATGTAAAATTACTAGTCTCTACATTAGCCTAAAGTAAGCATTCATTTATTTTCCCTTCAAACCTTGATTGCAATGGAATATTGGTCTTTGTTTTAGCTAGTAGGAAGTTGTGTTTGTTTTTTTTTTTGTGCTTGATAGTTTATCCTCTGCTATATTTGAAAATATCACTACAAAGCTTGACTGTTAACAATTTGGTGTATGAATTTGAGGGAAAAAACATAGTCATTTAGTTATTTCCATTTAGGCTCAAAAATATAATAAAGAAAAATTTACACTATGTTCTTTTTGGAAATAGAAAAAATATTCTAGAGAGGCCATGACCAAGCTATCACCAGGAAAGAGAAAAAATGCAGAAATTAAAAAATCTTTCATCATTTGATCAAACTAAATATGGAGAGTATGATTTGTTTCATTTCTTTTGCTAGTGAGCTAAGTCTAGAGAAGCCGAGAGAAGATAAAAGGGTTTCAAAACAAGGATGTATGGTAGAAACAAAACACCCATTCATTTGTATCTATTGAGTCCAAATCGAGCTTGTTTTGACAGAAAACATAGGTAAGATATAGAGAAATTGCGCATAGAAACTTACTCAACTTCTTGTTGTTCGAAGAAATGCAAGCTCCAGAAGTGATTTGATGTCAACCTCAAGACAAGCAAGGCATCGACAAAGTAAAGCAAGAGAAAAATGCATGAGAATCTGAGAAGGAATTTCTTTGAAAACGCATTTAGATAAGTGGAAACAAATGATGAACCATGAAAGCTTTACCTGATTCGGCCTCAATAGAAATTTTTGTGAAGAAAACTCTCAAAAGCAGTGAGAAAATTGGCAAAGAATCCTTCAAAAAGCTTGAGGTTTCAAACCCTAATGATGGCGGCATGTGCAGGGCAAGGGAGCTTGAAAAAACCAAGTGAAAATGAGAGTTGAAAATTAGGCCTTGGGTATTTTGTTCTAATTCATCATGGCGGCAAAAATATTGATGTGAAAAACTCAAATATGTTTAATCATTGAATCTTTTAATATTCAAACAAATTTAGAAAACAAAATACATATATTTTATAATAATAAAATACTATTATCTATTAAATTTATTAATTTGTATGTTCAATTAATAATTAAAAACTATTGATGTTATTTTATATAAAATAAAAATATGAAAAATATCTTTAACAATTCTTAATTTTAATTTTAAAATATATATATATAAAAATATTTATTTAAATAAAACTAAAATGAATATGAATTAAATATATAATTTAATCATTAAATTATGATTTTAATTATTATAATTTAAAAAAGTTGTGTAAATGTGATTGTGACTGTGATATTACATTAGATTCCTTGCACCCTAAGATTTTTTTTAATTAAAATAGATTTGCCTCTTGCATTTCTTCCAAACCATTCATATTATTATTGTGAAAAATAATTTCTAAATAATGATTAATATTCAACATATAAATTTTATTATGATTTATTTATTTTATAATATTTTACAAATTAAATATTACAATTTTTAATTGAAAAGAAGATAAAAATGATATTAATTCTCAAATTTAAGATCATACTATTATCTTCATATTATCCTTTAAAAGCATTTTTTTATCCTTTACTCAAAAATTTTAAACATGGGAAAATGTGTAGATGATTGAATGCAGAAATGAGGTGTATTATGCCATAAAATGTACAAAAGGGATATAGTTGAATTTTTATACCCTTGCAATCACGCCAAGGGTATAGGGTTGAGGGATTAAGGTAGAGAATTTACTTGGGTTTAAGGGTTTAAGGGTTGAGGGTAGAGGGTAGAGGCGGGTTTAAGGGTTTAGGGTTTAAGGGCCAAGGGTTGAGGGTTTAGGGTTGAGGGTTGAGTGTTTAAGGGTTGAAGGTTTGATGGTTTAGGGTTGAGGGATTAGGGTAGAGAGGGAGGTATGGATGGAACAAGAGATGGAGGGAGAAGTGAGATAGAGAGAAGACTAGAAGAGGAGGGAGGGATAGAGATATATGGGGGTTGAGGATCCAATGTATACTAGGGTAGAGGGTTGAGAATAATTGAGGGTATAGATTTGAGGACCTATAAGGTTGATGGTTTAGGGTATTGGGTTGAGGGTATAGGGTTGAGGGATTAGGGTTGAGGGTAGAGGGTAGAAGGTTTAAGGGTTTAGGGTTTAGGGTTCATTAAGGGTTTAGGGTAGAGCGTTTAGGGTATAAGTTGAGGGTATATGGTTGAAGGATTAGGGTTGAGGGTCCAATGTATAGGGTAGAGGGTATAGGGCTTGAGGGATTAGGGTTTAAGGGTTGACGGTTTAGGGTTAAGGGATTAGGGTAGAGAGGGAGGGATGGATGGAGGGAGAAGTGAGATAGAGAGGAGACTAGAAGAGGAGGGAGGGACAGAGATATATGAGGGTTGAGGATCCAATGTATAGGGTAGAGGGTTGATAATTGAGGGTATAGAGTTGAGGACCTATAGGGTTGATGGTTTAGGGTATTAGGTTGAGGGTATAGGGTTGAGGGATTAGGGTTGAGGGTTGAGGGATATTTTGATGCAAGTGAAATGTAGGCAAGCAATTGAAGGCCAGTGAATATTGGGGAAGGATTTTTTGTTGTAACACCCCTAATCCCTTAACCCTTAATCCCTACTAGATCATAACAATTAGGCGGTAAACCCGGTGAAAACTCGATGCTAAACCCGGCGTTAAAACCGTCGCTAAAACGAGTGCTCAACTCGGCGCTAATTAGCGCCTACTTGTTCTGATTGACACAAAAAATGCCAAAAATAGCTCCATCCCGATAAATAGCGCCAACCTTTTCAAAAAATTGGAGAAAAATACATTAAAACAATGGGTGGAAGCAAAAAAGGGAGCTAATCACAAGGATTTATTGTAGTGCCACCATGGTACAATGAAAACCACCTTTGCGACTTTCATAAAATCAATGGACACATGATAGCCAGTTGCATGAGACTAAAAAATCTGATCCAAGACCTTATCGATGACAAAGTCATAAACATTGAACAAGCTGAAGGAAATCAAGACCTAAAGATATACATGAATCTAATGCCAAATCATAATAAAGGGAATAACCATGGAAAGATAAAGTATTGCAATGTAAACCATGTTTATGATCATGTCATCACATCCCTAGATGAATGGGTCATTGTTGTTAACGTCAAGGGAGCCAAAGCTGATTGTGGAGTCACCACACGTGGTGGAAAGGTTACCATTGTTGGACCATCCCAACCACCAAAGGCATCAACCTCTAATTCAAAATATGTTCCCAATGGCTATAATGTCTTGGACCAATTGAAAAGAACCCCCACTCAGATCTCCATCATGAAGCTACTAAAGATCTCACCCGCACATAGGAAAATCCTAGAGGAAGCATTGGCCTCATCCATTGTCCCCATGGATCTTGATGCATAGCAATTCCAATCTATGGTCGGACACATCACCATGCCCCATGTGCTAACGTTCTCTGATCAGGACCTTCCAACACAACCATCTCATAACCACACACTCCATCTCGAGGTCTTGGTCCATAAAAACAAAGTCAAAAGGTTCTTCGTGGATGGGGGTGTAGGTATAAATATTTGTTCACTCAAGCTAATAAATAATCTAGGATTCTATGAGGATGCCATTGAAAAAGGTAAAGGTATTACAATCAAAGCATATGATGATCAAGAAAGAGTGTCTCAAGGAACTATTCAACTCCCTATTCAAGTAGGGCTAGCCATAATGGAAACCACATGCTAAGTCCTTGACCTTGACTTACCTTATAATATCCTCTCGGGGCATCCATGGATCCATGGGATGCAAGTTGTCGCATCTACATTTCATCAATGTGACAAGTTTACCTATCAAAACCAAGAGGTCATGGTTCATGGTGATCTCGAGCCCTTTTATTATTGCAAGAACTTGGAAGCCAAGTACTACAAAATCCCTCAAGACCCAAAGAATGATGAAGGCCCTTCAACCCCATATATAGACCTAGCTACCTTAGCCTCCACATCTAAGACAAAGACACCTGCCATCCCTGACATCTCTGAAATCAATGTCATTATCCAAGACAATGGGTGTGGGGACTATAGGATGAATAAGAGTGCTTTCGTAGTGGGAGAGTTACCTCAATCTCCTAGGTCCCACAGGAAGCCCCAACTGATTAAAACATCCTCCCAAACCTTTAAAGCAGACCCCTCTAGATTCAAATTTTGGGGAGACCTAAGTCGAGAAGTGGTAGATGAAAAAGACATATCAAGTCTACTATACCAAGATGAAAGGCTCGTGCCTGATCTTCCCATGGATGATATCAGCAAAGGACTACAAATGATGCTTGGTATGGGCTATAATAGAAACAAGAAACTTGGGCAAAATGACAATGGTCTTCTAGTACCGCTCATTTGTGAGAAGCATATGAGAAATCTTGGCCTCATATGTACTCTGAAAATAACCATACTTGGAAAAGGCGCCCCAGTTAGAAAATTCAAAGCTCCCCCTCAGTTGTCGGTATCCACAGGTTTTCCCTTAGACAACTATACCTTTGAAATAATTGATGTGTGTGATGAGGACCCTATAACTAACTTACCCATGCTATTCAAGGATTCCTCCCTTCTCATGATTAGTATCCTATCTTTTGATTCAAACAACCAAACCCATGAGCTAAACTTAGTCTATCCCCAACTCATCGATTACGACCGATAAGGACCACCAATTCTAGACATGCTAGAAAATGATGAGGCTATCTCGGAATTCATGGGATTGCAGGATACGATACCATATGGATATCACAAAGTTGGATTTGACATTGAGCTTAACACACATGCCTATTATGGGGAAACGATTGAATCCTTTAGTCGCAAAAGTGAAAATTTAAGAATAATATCTAGGTCTTTGAGTGAAAACCACACTGTGGCACTCTCAAACTTGAAAATAGTAAAAACAAAGGACACATCCAATGGTGAAAACCTCTCTAAGGCACTAGAGGATGAAGGATTCAATCTTCCCCTTAGTGCTATTCATCAGGAGAAGTCAGTAGTTTTAGCAGAGAAGTGTAATCTAGTCAACTTGGGAATAGAAGAAACGCCACATATCACTTTCTATGCAAAATCACTCTTGACAGAAGAACAAGAACTCCTAGTTGTGTTCCTAAGAGAAAGAAATATAAACTTTGCATGGACTTATGCCGACATGCCTGGGATTGATCCAGAAGTTATGGTTCACCACCTAGCTGTACATCCTGCAGCAAAACCAGTAAGACAAAAGTTGAGAAAGATGCATCCACAAATAGCATTATTGGTCAAGATGGAATTACAGAAGCTCCTTGATGCTGGTTTCATATGGCCAATTCATTATCTAGAATGGGTTTCAAATCTCATACCTGTTTCAAATCCCACTGGGGGCATCAAAAAAAAAATGCATACATTGCTTAAAAAATAAATAAATAAATAACATGGTATTAGAGCCTTGATATGCAGCCCCTTCTCAGATTTTTTGAGAAAATCATTGCAGAATCGTTCAGGATTCCTTGAGGGTGTCATGCCTTGTGTTTATCTATGCAACATTTTGGATCAAATCAAGCATCACCATTGGATTTAGAGCGCTGGAAAAAGTCAGGATTGGCTTTTATTTTATTCATTTTGGTCATCATTTGTCAAATCTATGAGGGTTTCAAGCTCGAAGATTTTTTGCAAGCTCTAGGGGGTAGCCAATTTTTTGGAGCATTTTGGGCACAAACGGAGGTCACCATCGCGTTCGTAGTGGCCAAAAACCCTAAGATTTCCCTTTCTTTTGTTGATTTTGGAGAAGTTGGTCCGGAAGGCAAAAAAAATTACCATGGAGGTCGTACGGCCTCCCTAGCATGCAGACTAAGGCACGAAAATCGAAAAAAATGCAAAAAAAGGGTGTTTTTTGATTTTCGTGTTGGCACTCATAGTGCATAAGGTTTTTGTCACCTAGTGGCCACCGAGCGGCCGCCATTGTCAAACTTCACCTTCGGTCTGCCACCGGCTAGATTCCAACCCCCACGGGCTCCCTCCAGCCGGCTCTGGTCACTTGGGAGACCGGGTGCTATGTGCCCAACCCCCAACCAGCCTTCCAACACCCGCCCTAGTCATATCAAGGACCAAGGGCTCCATCACAACCCCCAACCCGCCAGCCCCTAGTCGTGCACAAGACCAGGGGCCTATTGTTTTAAGCCCCCTTGGGCTGCTTGCAGGCCTTATTGGGCCTTTTGGAGCAACTTTCACGAAAATGGGCATAACTTTCTCATAAGGTGTCATTTTTTCACAAACAAGATACCATTGGAAAGCTGGTTTTGAGCCCAATCCAATGCTGAAGGAATTTTTCCATATTTTTCTTTAATTTTATTTTTCAAGTCCTTGAACTCAGATGAAGTTTTTTTGCTTCGAAGGGCATATCTTTTGACTCGGTGATCCTTTTTTCGCCATTCTTGCAGCGTTGGAAAGCTGGTTTAGTCCTCTACATAGATATGAGGTCTATTTTTATTAGGGAGTTATTTATGAACTTTGGTTTTTGCATGCACTCATTCTTGTTTTCTTGTACTAGGTTTACAGTTTCTCTTTAGTTTATGCATCTTTAGCATTCTCTCATTTTGCAATCTTTGGGTATTGTAATAAATGAAATGATATAAAGTTCCATCAGGGGGGTTTCTTGCATAATAATTTGATTATAGTGTAGTTTCACTTTGATCTCCATCTTGATTTTGATGATAGCTCACATGGGTTATATTTGGTTTCTTAGTTTCTTTTGGCCACATCTTTCTCTAGCTTGACACATATCTAATTCACATCGGTACACACTTTAGATTGAGAGCCTATGGTTATTGATCTACATTGGTTTAGATCCATCTCAGTTTGAGGGCCATGTTTTTATGGCTAATGTTCTAGAGTCTTTATGGTACTTGTTCCCATGGAAGAGTTTTAGTCTCAGTTTGGCATCGGCATCGAGATACATAGCTTCCAGATTCTATCATCATTTGATATACTGTTGCTTCACATATTCCAAGGTTGTTCCAGTTTGTGATTTTTCTAGTGTTACGTGGCATCGGGTCTGTTGTTGCATTATTATGATTCCGCCTAAGTCCTTTAGTGATTCTAATTTTGTTTCTTGTAGACAGAAGTATATTTCCTTGCTTGCCATATTCTGGTTCCAGTGCTACTCCACAGTGTTCTTCCAGTGCTTCTTTGCAACATTCATCTCATTGTAAGGGGTTTTGTCCCACTGTTTTTTCTTTCTCTACCCCATTATTGTATTTGTACATGGGTACCTAATCAGGCCTTGTTGTTGGGACCCATTCATGCTTTATTGCATTCATCTTAGTTTTAGGTGCATGCTTTTTTAGTCTCCCTAAGTTGCACTTATGGGGGGGTTAGGTAATATTTAATTCCTAGGTTTATAGTTGTCATCCTTATCTTGTTTAGCTATCTTGTTGCTCAAGATAAGATTAGGGTTATGCATACTTTCTTTTAAAAAGCAAATCAGCTCATGTAATTATGATTTCTTGAATAATATTATTTGCACATCTTCATGCAAAGCTCTGCTTTTATTTGTTTTTCTCTTCTGTGGAAGGTTTTTTGGTTTGCATGTTTGATCTTGGTTTCTAATAGCATCTACACTGACTTCAGAGATTTGAAAAAAGCATGTCCCAAGGATAATTTCCCTATCTATGTGGATATGACAACGGACATGAAATGCTATCACTAATGGATGGATTCTTAGGGTACAATCAAATCATGATAGCTAAGGAGGACCAACACAAAACAGCTTTCACTTGTCCATGGGGGACATATTGCTAGAATATGATGCCATTTGGGTTGAAAAATGTAGGACCTACCTATCAAAAGGCCATGACACTAATATTCCATGATATGATTCACAAAACTATGGAAGACTATGTGGATGACATATTGGCCAAGTCAAAGAAACATCGAGATCACATACCAACTCTAGGCTCCATATTTGATAAGCTAGAAGAGTACAAGGTCAGACTCAAACCAAAAAAGTGTATCTTTGGGGTACAATAAGTCAAGTTACTAGGGTACATTGTATCCATGAGAGGAATTGAGATAGACCCCACCAAATTCAAAGCAATTCTAGAGATGGAGGCACCAAGGACATTAAAATAGTTAAGGGGTTTGCATGGAAGACTCTAGTTCATCCGTTGATTCATAGCACAACTAGCAAATAAGGCTATCCCATATTCTCATCTACTCCACAAGGGGGTAGCATAAAAATGGGATGAGAAATGTGACCAGGAATTCGACAAGATCAAGGAGTACTTTCTCACACCACCAGTTCTTATGCCACCAATTTCAGGAAAGCCCTTGATCCTATATATATATATATATATCGATGACAGCAACATCCCTTAGTGCTCTCTTAGCACAACATGATGAAAATGGGAAAGAGAGAGCTATTTACTACATCAGTAGAACTATGGTGGGACACGAGTTGAATTACACGTCCATTGAGAAGGCTTGCTTAGCAATCATGTTCGCAGCACAAAATTTCAGGCACTATATGCTAGCACATCAAATAAAACTCATTGCAAAGATAGACCCTCTCAAGTATCTGCTTTCTAAAGCAATTCTTACAGGGTGAATAACTAAATGGGTTATGATTCTGAGAAAACACAACATTGAGTATGTAGAATGTAAGGCCATTAAAGGACAAGTGATTGCAGACCAGCTGGCAGAGGCACCAATATATTTAGAGAACCCACTTGTATCAAAATTCCCAATGAATCAATCTTTAACCTAAGAATGGATGATCACTGGAAAATGTATTTTGATGGATCCTACACATAGCATGGGTCAGGAGTGGGAGTCTTCTTCATTACACCACAGGGGGATTGCATACCCAAACATATAAGTTGTCTTTCCCTTGCACAAACAATATTGCAGAAAATGAGGCTCTTGTCATAGGGCTGAGAATTGCAATACATTGGCATATCACGACACTCAAGGTCTATGGAGATTCTCAACTTATCATCAACCAGGTAAATGATGAGTACCAAACAAAGGATGACAATTTGACCCCATACAAGAAGCTGGTGGAAAACCTCAAAGAGTCCTTCATTGATACCATGTTTGAGTAGATACCAAGAGAAAATAACAAAGTGGTGGATGTTATGGCAACAATTGGATTTCTACTAGATGTCCCACACAACATCCCAAAGTAAGAATTCCTTGTAGAGCAGCTTCTCATACTAGCATTTGAGGTACCAGAGTCTGAATTTGTGTGTGAAATCGTTGGTCCCGGTGATCCCTTGTATCATGATATATACACCTACTTAAGAATAGGAGTCCTCCCCATTGATATCATCCTAAACCTTAAAAGAAAATTTGTCAAGAAGCCATCCCACTTTGTTATCTTAGGAGACACCTTATACCATAGGAGTATTAAGGGAACCCTGTTACGATGCCTTAACGCTGAGGAAGCTTTGACTACTTTAACCGAGGTACACAATGGCATTTGCGGGTCACATTCGAGTGGTATGACCTTGGCTAATAAATTGTTAAGGACTAGGTACTATTGGACTACAATGGAGAAGGCAGCTCATGACTATGTTCGAAGGTGCTTATAGTGTCAACAACATGGGGATCTCATCCATGCACTAGCTCAGGAGCTCCACCCAATCATTACAACTTGGCCCTCTTCACAATGGGGGCTCAATCTCATCAGCAAAATCACCCCCACCTCATCCAGTGGACATAAGTTCATCATTACCACCACGAAGTGGATAGAAGCCATTCCCATGACCTATATCATAGGAAAGCAAATATCCAAGTTCATCCTGAACTACCTTATTTGTTGCTACGGTGTCTCTCAAGCCATTATCTCAGATAACGAGACACCTTTCAAAAACTAGGATGTTCGAGACCTATGCCAAAATTTCAATATCCAACATCAATTTTCCACTCCATACTACCCTCAAGGAAACGGCCAAGCAGAAGCTACCAATAAAACCATCTTAAAAATCCTCAAGAAAATAGTCAATGACGCTGGTCATGACTAGCATCTATAGCTGAATCCCACCTTATGGGCCTACTAAACGAGTATCTGCACACCAATAGGTGCCACCCCTTTCTCCCTAGTCTACAGATCAGAAGCCATCCTTCCTATTGAGATCGAGCTCCCATCCCTAAGAATATCATTACAAATGGAGAATATCGGGTGTCACAGTTGAACAAGTTGGAACCACTGGATGAGCAGTGCATGGATGCCTTAAACCATTTGCAAGTCTACCAGAACTGTCTCAAACAAAGCTACAACAAGAAGATCAAGAGTTAGACCTTTCAAGTCAGAGAGCTTGTGTTGAAGGAGAATCAAAAAAATGTACCAAATCTAGATAGCAAAGGAAAGTTTGAACCCAATTAGTTGGGACCCTTCATCATCACAGCAAGCTACAAGTTAGAGGAATATCAGCTATCCACACCAAAAGGGGAACCTTTGTAGGAGCCTATGAATAGCTCCCATCTCAAAAAGTTTTATGCCTAAATATTGCAAGGTATAAATCCAAAAATACAAAAAATATCAAAAAATATAAAAATCAAAAAAAGGATTGAAAACGGTAAAGAGAAAAATCGTCCTTTAGTGAAAACTACTTTGGTGGCGCTTTGGGCAAGTACCTTGGTGAAAACCTGGCAAACATGCACCTTATGTAAACAAGCACTTTCCATCCACCATGATCTTTGCAGCTTGTTCTGCCACATCCATCCATCACACTTTTGTATCTTCACCCATCACCCATCTGCATCTGCATCATATCTTGATCCTATGTTTGTATCATGATCCCTCCTAGTACTACTTCGCACATTCCCAAGGTCAATTTGTTTTGCCTATATCGGAGTAGTCTATCACATTGCACCACATTGGGGGCATGTTCTTATATTTTCATTTGATCAGATTCATCTATATTCTTGAAGTCTTCCTTAAAATCAAAAAATCCAAAAACATTCAAAACATATCAAAAACCCAAAAATAGGTCAAAAGTCAGTCAAAAAGATAAAAAATAGAGTCGTCTTGTCAAAATACGAGTCTTTGAGCTCTAAACGTAGGCAAGGTTGATCTTTGATCATCCCCTAAGACACTTAGGTCAGTCCTTTAGGAGCCCGTCATAATAAACTAGCAATTCATTTGTTCATATCTCATCAATAATCGAGTCTGTGTCAGTCGAACTACATGGCCTTTGTGTGTATAATGTAGGCAAGGCTAATCTTTGATTAGCCCCCAAGGCCCCTAGGATAGGTCTTTAGGTCAGGTTCTTGGTCAAAATCTTAGAAAAACACAAAAACATTAGAAAATTTGAAAATCAAAACATTTGTAAAACACCTTGAAAATACCAAAAATAGCCTCAAAACATTTCAAAAACTTCAAAAACATCCAAATATTTGAAAAAATCCATTTGTCCCATCTCGCTTTCACTCGAAATAACATCCGCTCATTATAAATCATCATCATCCTTAACCTTTGGTAAAATAGTTGGAAACAAGTCTAGCAAATTAAAAGTGAAAACTAAAACATCAAGGGTCTCAAGTCCAGGTTAGTAGGTAAACAAGTTGGTTAAATATTGGTATTAATAGCCCATCATCCAGTCAATCCCAAATCATCTAATAACATCATGTCCTAGGATGCATCCTTCCTACAATGGACATCAACATCAAGCATCACCGTAGTTTAGTCGTGGCTAGCAATATGAAGAACATTAGCTTGTTTGTTTACCTGATCTTTGTCTTTTGATTTATCTTATTGCACTCATTCCAATGACCTCTCAATGATGTCTAATCAAAATTATTTAAAGAGAAAGGAATGAGGCAATGATCATTATCTTTTTTCTGTTGTGCTTGTTGGATATTTGTGTAATATAACCTTGGTCATACGTGCTTTGTTTGGTTTGTGGGGAGGGTGTTTTAGGTGTCTTGTTGACCACATAGGAAGGCTTTCCTTTCTATGTTTTGGTTTGATATATTTGAAATACCTAAACTGCATTCTAAATAGGGTTTTATATGCTAGGTGTGAACAGGAATACTCCTATCTGATTGTTGTGTCAAATTCCATCACACTAGGTGCAACACCATCCTAGTTCTTTATACCTTGATGCATCATTCCTACGTGTGTTATCAAACATAAGGTAAGTAAGCCCTTTTAAAATCCCAATTCATGATAAGCAATATATCAACATCATCATCATCCTCATCTCTAATAAAGTCTCGTAGATCATGGACTTTTTGGATCCTCTTGTCATCATCTCATTTCTTCTTTCTTCTCTCCGTGCAAACATGGTACCATGACAGTTAATCAACCAATGCATCCATCCTGCATCCACAAACCATCAACATCTCATGCATATCATACATAATAGAAAACATTGATCATCTCACATGCATTGCATTTCCATCATTTGCATCATAATTTAGATTGGTTATTCTAAGCATCTCATAAACCATACATTTGCATCCATTGCATAATCATATAAGCATCATCATATCGTCCATATGTGCATCATCATATCATACATGAAAAAGAGATACTAAAAAAGAAAAAGAGCATATCATAACATCTCATACATCTCATATAACATCATCCATTAGGAGCATAATATAGATTTGTTAGTCTAAGCATGTTAAAATCATTTTCATATCATAACATTTGCATCCATGCATCCATACTCCATACATCATCATAAAAGTGCATAGAAATAATACAAGAAAGAAATGCATCAATGACATCCATAAACATCTACATAATCATACATCGCATCATATCACATAGAATCACATCAACACCCATCCATAAATACATAAATAAAGTAGGCATGTCTCATAATGAATTGATCATATCATATATATCAAAATGTAACTGTCATGGTACAAATCAGGATCAAATGTGTATGTGTATCAATCAATGTACAAATTCCCACAAGGCTATCAAAAATGGAGCATGTGGATCTCAAAAAAGAATGTTGTTGATCAAAATTGTATGAGCTAGCCTTGGTTGCTGCTCCCCTCACCTGCCTATCTCTCATCCTGGTCATCTAGTTGTCTCATGCTAGTCTGTTTTGAGTACTCTAGTACCTGAGCTGCTACGAGAACGGCCTATCGATAATGAAATCGGTAATACTTTTCCTCTCATACTGCCTCACAGTACATCCATGCCAAGATAGTCCTTCCCTATGATGATGCAGCCATGCTCTCCAGTTGTTGTCTCCTGCCAACCTCATGGGCCAGTTGCAGCTCTATCGTCCATCATTGCTATCTCTCATGATCTCGCTCGGTAGTGAGGGCCTAGACTTGTTGTCTGGCCTAGTCCCTCCATGTTGTAATGGTTTGCACCTATGCCTATAGCCCTTGAATCTTCCCTTGTAACTATTGTATATGGGAATCTCATGGGTCGAGATGTGGTGGCTGAGGTGGTTGTTGATCCCTGGGTTGGTCCTGCAGCGGTGGTTGTTGGTCTCTCTGATCTAGCTGTCATGGGGGTGGTCCACCTCCACCTCCATCTCCTCCTCCTCCTCCTCTACCACCAGGTGCTCTGGGAACCTGTCTCACCTATGCCCTCCTAGTTGTCCTACCTCGGGTTCTCCATCATGGAAGTGTTGCCCCTGGAACTATCAATCAGACTGGAAGCATGAACCAATCATCATAGGCATGTGTGGTTCTTGGATCCACCTGTCCCTCATCATAGGCCCATGGCCTAGCCACCAACTACCTAAAACTATCGACTGCATCTGATGTTGGGATCATCTGACCCCATGTGGTCTCTCTAGTGGAACGAGTGAAGATAGCCATGTACTGATCATTCGACCTATCTTGGGTGTCCCCGAAACTACCAGGCTACCCTGTCTGGCAAGTAACACTCGATGATAGTGTGCTCGCGCCCCTGCATCAATCTATCCTGCCTAGCATAGAATAATTGTTTTACATCATTGTATCAAGCCAGCATCTATAACCAAGGTCTCCAGGTGAGCATTGTCATCTCATCCAAAACCCTCCACCAGTGAGGAAGACCTACCTCTCCTATGTGTCTCAATGTGATGTCGCCCTGGTACCTCCAAATAGTTGGGTCATTGGGCTCAACATCGACCACTATAACCATCGGTCATAGCATGGCAATGTGCTACTAGGCCCAAATATGTAATAATGTGATGTTGGTCCCAATCGCTCGACTGTCACAGGAGGAAAACTCATGCAAATCATGATATAATGAGGCCAGCATCATTGGTCCCCAAGCAAACATGGTCCTCCTGAATAGCATCTGCTCCCAATCTAAACCCCATCCTAGACTGAAATATTGACCTCGTTGATCTAGAGCTACTAGTCTGCACATTATCGCAGCAACAATCAGCCGAAAGGTTGACACCCGACCTCTATAATATTCAAGATCAATCTGACCCTTGGTAAATACGATCTCATCTATCCCCATGATCTCGTAGCATGCATCGGTGTTGGTGTCCATGTCATGTATGACTCACTCACCATGGATGGGAAATCACAAGATACGCCAAACGTCCTCCAGTGTAATAGTCGCCTCGTTGGTGGGAAGATGAAATGATGAGGTCTCACTATGCCATCGCTCAACCAATGTTGTCATCATCGCCAAGTGAGTCTTGATGATGGGTGCATAAGCAACATACCAGAGGTCGATCGCACCAAGGTGCTCCTGCAGTAACTTGTGCAAACTAGCCAATCTACGCAACACTAAGGGTCGATGCTCGCATGAATGCATAGGCTCTCTATCCTCCTGCACCCATGAAGCCATAGCGTCAAACTTCATAAAAATACTGGACCTCGTTTGAAGTTTTCGACACTAAAATAGAAAATGTGTCGCTATTTGCAATGGTGTCACTCTTTGAAAACTCCAAACAACGATGCTAGAACCCTCCAGAGTGCAAACCAAGTCACGGCGTCATTGTTTACATTAGCGGGCCTATTTGACCTAAAACCCTAAAAACCAAACTAGACCGTGGCATCACCATTCACTTTGGTGTCACCCTTTGACTTTTGGAGCCCTAAGACCAAATTGTGATGTAGCGTTGCAATAAGCAATAGCGACACTATTTGATCCCTAGCGTCACCAATTTTTCACCTTTAGTTTCACTATATAGCGACACTAATGGTTTTTACTTTTCAAAAGGTAATAAATGCACTTGAAAAATGAAACTAAAGGATGGGTTAGGATAGCATACTGTTGGTCCTACGCCTGGAGGTCTCTGGTAGACTCAAACTTGATCAAAAATGTGTCAGGGAAGCACTCTTTGCGCCATTCTATAGGAGGGTCAAAGCTCAAAACACTGAAAATATAAAGGTGTGAATGTGAAAATGAATTGAAAGTGACCCCTCTGTGGCTATTTAAGCATGAAAATTAGGGTTTTTTACCCCATTTTAGCCGCCAAACTAGGGTTTAGCGCCCCCGACCCTGTTTTTTCCCAACCGAAGCTCGTTTTAGGTCCTTTTTTGGTGTTTTGGCACATTTTTTGCATTCTAGAGCCTTTCTAGACCCATCAGGTAGCTTGTCTTCTTTTTTCGCGAGATCACCCAAAAATCCAAATTTTCATCTGATCTCTCAAGGGGGCAGTATACCAATGTAATTCTTCCACTGGGGTAGCAGTGGGGCATCCGAAAAAAATTGAATTTTGATCTCAGCGAGGTTATTCTTTGAACCAACACAACAGGTACATCACTTCAAAGAGGGGCAAAATGTAGACATTCAAATTATCTTGATTGATATCGTGCACTTGATCCTGATTTACTAACACCAATTTTGCCTAAATCACTTCTTTACTAACCATTTAATTAAATAATCCTTATTTAATTAATTCATCTTAATTCCTCTGTTAATCAAATAAATCAACTTTATTTGATTAAATCATTATCTTCTTTTAATTAAATAAATCACTTTATTTAATTAAATCATATTTCCTCTTTTGATTAAATAAATCATTTTATTTAATTAAATCCTAAGGTCACCTCCTTTAAACTGAATAAATTAACCTTTATTTGATTTAAATCTAATGTTCTTCACTTAATTGAATAAATCAAACTTTATTTAATTAAGATACTAATGTTTATTATTCCTCTCATTCGATTTAAATAAACCTAAAAGTCTAAGTCAAATGTCAAATCAAACTAATCTCCATCTAAGTTAATTAAATCCTAATTAACTCTAACTCTAATCCCTCAAATCCTCTAGATTTTGCAACTTGCACAAGTGAAGCAATTTATTTGATTTATAAATTCTTCTATTTTCATTCAAAAGGGCATCTCTTTGGAATATTCCTCCAATTTGAAATCTCTCTCCCAAAAGGACTTGTCCTCCAACATGGCATTTATAACTCTTACATGTCCTTTTTCTTGAGCCAAGTGGCATTAACTTCTCTTTCAACTCTTCCTCCAAGAGCCATCTTTCAAATTTCAAATTCCACCCAATTGCATTTATCATGCACATTGATCAAAATGTGCTCCACCTCTCTTCAATAGCATGTTGACAAGTGGCACATTGTTATTGGTTCATCTTTAGTCCCACATTCTTCTATTTCTCACCTCTCTTTCCTTCTTTCCTATAAATGGAGGACTCCTCTATTTGATTTGGGGTCCACAACTTTATGCAAGATTACTATCTATGGATTTGGAGCAAGTTCATCAACATTTCATCCACCATTTTCATAGTTTTTATCAATATTAGCTAGGTTATGGTCAATTTTCATCAAGGAGCACCAATCTTCATCTATCATCATGAAAGCTTTGCAAGGAATTGGGAAAGGGCTACTTTCCACATCAAAGTAGCACCAATTCCCCCATGGGATGCCGGTTTGAATGCTTAGAATGAGTTTTATTAGCTTTCATTAGATTAAATTTTCTTTGTTTCTTATTCTTTTCATTTGAATGAATTGCATAGGGAATAATTGTTTGACTTGTTTGATGACTAACAATGGTTTGTTTGATAATGTTTGAGTAGGTCTAGATCAACCATTCACAACTGGCCTAGGTATAAAAAGGATGAGTATGATAACATATTTGAGTTCTTCAAGCAGAAGATAAGAGAGCGAGAGAGCTCTCTTTGATTTGATGTTCTAGGGAAGCATAGGTTGAGGGAGAGTGTTAACTCCCTACCGCAAGAAGGCTTGGTGGTCTTGTAGAGTGTTTCAGGAGCAATGTAGTATGGACTCAAGGGGAGTCTATTCGAAAAATAGGTTTTTGAATTGTGCAGAAAGAAATTGCCCTTTTCCCTTGATGTCAAAGGGGGAGAAATTGCACATTAGGTTAGTATTGCCATCAATTCCAAAGGGGATAGTGTTACATGTGTTTCCATTGATGTCAACAAAGTTGTATTATTGAAGTTTGCATATGATGTAAACTATGTATGTTGATATGAAGAAGTTGTGGTTTCTTACTGTAGACACCTAAAAATGTCTCAATGGATCGCATTGGCTAACTAACATCATTTCATCCTCAAACCCATCCTCTTTTCACTTGTTTAATTAAATAATCCTAATTATTTAATTAAATGCCTCATTTTCACCTATTAATCTAATTGACCTAATTGGGTTAATTCACCCCCTCTCACACTGACATTTCATCTGATTTAATTAAATAATGCAAATTATTTAAGTTTAACCCTAAGTCCTCTTATTTAATTAAATAACCTAAACTATTTAATTAAATATCATATTTGCATCTCCTTTTCATTAAATAAATAAATAATTTAATGAATATCCTCACATTCCTCATCTTGCACATTCAAATTTAGTTTTAATTAACTAAATTGCTAATTTCCCTCTCATCCACTTGCATAGGCAATATTTCAAAGGAATATTCTCCTACTTTCCTCTAAAAAAAGGTAATGATTACTCCAAACCAACTTTGAAACGACTTTTTAAAGTTGTTGCAAAGTGTGTTTGTTTGCATGATTGTGAGCCCTTGATGTTTTCTTGATCAGTGTGATCTTTGATTCTCATCCATTGATGAGAGTCCTTGATCCATGTTTCATCCTCCTTTCATTTGTGACTATTGATAGATCAAATCAATCTCATCCATTTATTTTTCCTTTAATCTCCATTAAATCAATTATTTAATGAATATCATATAATTCCCCTAATTTGTATAATTGAATTTTTTTTTTAATTATCAAATTACTAATTCTTCCACTTGCAAGGGAATATTCCAAGGGATTATTCCTCCTTTGCACATTTCTCCAAAAGGGGAATATTCCTTCCCCTTTTGCACAATTAAACTTTGTTTTAATTTGCAAAATATCTATTTCCTCACCCATGAGAATATTCCAAGGAATATTATTTCTCCTTACTAATTTGAAAAAGGGAATATTCTTACAAAACTTCATGTGCAAGTTAACTCAAAACTTCATGTGTAAGTTAACTCAAAACTTCTTATGCAAGTTAACTTGTGACCTCTTGTATAGGTTAAAAGTGTGTTTAT
This sequence comes from Sequoia sempervirens, assembly GCA_007258455.2. NCBI lineage: Eukaryota > Viridiplantae > Streptophyta > Pinopsida > Cupressales > Cupressaceae > Sequoia > Sequoia sempervirens. The sequence goes on along the minus strand of VDFB02270651.1, from coordinate 283,808,949 downwards.
TTGGATGAATGTAAGCCCTTGATTAAATATCAACTTGCATTTTCAACCCTTGATTAGAATCCATGATCCATGCCTCTAACTTCTTCCATCCTTGACCATTGATTAGCCTTTTTGATCTTAACCCTTCATTTCTCATTTGCTTTCCTATAAATAAAGCACTATTTGGAGACAAATGGATCCATCTTTTAACAACAAACTTATGTTGTTAAAATCATTTGCACTTGCACTCACATTTAGCATCATTTTAATTTTATTTACTTGCATCATTAGCTTAAAGCATCCATTAATGGCTTCCATGATAACATAGGTGTGTACATTTAGCATATTTTGTAATTAGGATTTTAATCTTTTGAAGCTTGCATACATTTAGAATAGCTTTGCATACACCCATATCGATCATCTTAGCATATATCATGTTAATTTAGCATTTAAATCATGTTTTATCACATATCTCTCATCAGTTTCATTGATTCTCTTCAATAGAATCAATTGAAACAATCTCATTATCCAAGGGATTAGGAAAGGGTCACCATTCCACATCAATGCGACACCACTCCCCCAATAGGATATGTTTCAATTTCTTAGATTAGAGGTTTGTCAAGCCTTCATGATTTATAATGTTAGTTTTAATGGCTTCTTTGTCTTTGTTTATAGTGAATTATCTTATTGGGATTGATTCTTAGTGGGTTAAATATGCCTCTAATTCATATGGATTGGATGTAGTTAACCTATACTATAGCATTGGTCACACTTACTTTTAGTGAAAATAGTATTAATTATTGCCTATGATGGTGTGAATGTTGTATTCTTTGTCCCTTGATGTAAACCATTGCATAAGATATGAAAGAAAGTATGTAAGGTTTCATGCAGTCAAAAGCATGGGAAGTTACACTAAAGAATCTAGAGAGAATGCTCCACATTCCTCTACATTTGAAGATATGGCCTTGTGGTTTGGAAGTTAGACAAAGACAAGTGTGAAGTATGTATGTTCCTATTTTTAGAGCATAGAAGTTACTGTAGAAGTTTCTAAAGCCAGTAGAGTGAAGACAATAGTATAGTTTTGTGGCAGCCAGAAAGGATCAAAGGAATGCTCTGCATTTCTCCACATTTGAAGATGTGATCTTGCAGCTTGGAGGATAAATTTATATTTTTCATATATTTTCTCATTTCAAGTTTTAGGTGTTGAGGAGTACCACAAGTCTAGTTTTCAATGTTCCATCACAAACTATTTTCTAAGTTTACAAGAGATGCTAGGTTTAGTGTTTGTTTGTTTGCACCAACATAAAGTAGCATGAAGTTTTGAAAGGACTGTATGAGAATGTTTATGCACGTCATATATAATGCTTGTAAAGCTATTTTTATGATGTTATCTGATCTCTATGGCACCGCTTGTGGTCTAGAGTTAATGCATAGAAGGTTAAGTGTTTATTGGGATGACTTGGAATGTTGAGATGTTTGTGCCAAGTCTTTGAACTAAGTGCCAGCATGGAGTTGTGTGCTAAGGTAAGATAGATCTCGATTATCTCTTGGTTTGGACCACATTTTATTCCTTATTATCGTAGATGTTTTGAAGCCAACTTTTTGTGGCCGTTGTATGCTCCATGTTACACATTTCATCTTGGTCAACAAAAGATAAATTTTTGAAGCTTACAAAAGATATAAATAAAAGGTAAAGTGTGTTGCAAAGGTGTGTGTGTGTAATGTGTGAAGATGTATGTGTGAGTACATGTGTGATGAAGTGTGTTAAAAGTAGTGAGTTGAAGGAAATAGAGGTGTTGAGGATATATGTCAATGTGAAGAGTGTTATGGTGATGATTTGTCAAAAATTATGTCAAGTATTTTGTACTGGGATTGAAGCCTCTTTTTGTAAGTGTTGTAATTTGTAGGGAGTTGTATCTTCCTTTGGTTGAAGCCATAAAAATTGTGTTTCAAGGAGTTGTAGCTTCCTTTGGGTTGTAGCCCATAAAACTTATTGTAAATCTTGTTTTTATTTCTGAGGTTGGATTCATATAGTAGCTCCAAGAAGCTTGCTCACCATGGTTTTTCCCTTGTAGTTTTTTCCATATAAATCTAGTGTTATGGTTGTGTTCTTGTGATTTTAAATTACATTTGATACTTTATCTGTTTAAGGTAGTAAGAAGTTTTGTTGATAAAGTTGAATTGGATAAATTTGTGAGATATACTGATTCACCCCCCCCCCCTCTCAATATATCATTGTGTTCTAAAAATCCCAACCTCCTTCCACACATTATGTTATTGATTCATTTTACATCCCCCAAACATCTTATTTGCATGTCCCACAAATATCTTCTATCTATATTCTTCAAGCATCCTCCTCCTATATCCCACAAGTATCTTCCTCTTACATCATTCAAATGTCTGCCACCTACATCCCCCAAGATTCTTCATCCTATATTCCATAAGCTTCTTCATATCTTCCCTAAACATATCATGCACTTGACAATTCATACTCCCTTCAAACATCTCTAGTTCATTCCACTTCATATCTTCACTCTTTCCTAAATGTCATACCATCTAGCCAAAAATACACTACCCCACCTAACAAATAATATATCACCCCCAACCTAACATTCAATATGCTACACACCAAGGACTACCCTCCAACATAGCTAGAAAAGTTATCTCCATTCCTCCAATGCAGTTTGATCAAGAATGGGAGGAGATGAAAAATTCCTTAAAGAACATATTGTTGGAAAAAAAAGGACACACAAATGAGAGGGGGGGTGAATTAGTTGTGACAAAAAATAAAACTCTTCTTATTAATCTTAACTTAATCTCAGATCTGATGAATAAGCAATTAATCATAAACAATCAACACATCAGAGAGACAAAGAACACAAATATTTTTTTGCGTGGAAACCCTGTTAGGGAAAAACCACGATGGATGTTAGTCCACAAGATTATACTCTGCTAGAATTATAAAAGAAATAATAAGGGGAATATGTGAGAGCTCATTGCTCAATTACAAAAGAGGACTCATTGTCCAACAATAGGGTTTGGATTAAAACCATCCAAGATTTGTGAACTGACAAAATAGCTTCTTCACAAGCTTGATTACAATTCCAATTAAGCTCAACACTTCATCACACTTCGCACATTCTTCTTCACACTCTTCTCAGCAATCAAATGGTATTCGCATATACACACATAGGAGCACATGAAGCACCTTCTTCAACAATGAACTAATCGCCCTTATCTATCCGCTACATGAAATTCCATCTCCACTTTGTTGACCAAAGAAATAAAATATATTTGTAATGTCGGCCAAAATTTACAAATAAAATTTTAATGTGTATCCACCAAGTTCGTCCACAACATAGTGGAGACCCAAATTAATATCTCCAACACAAGAATACTTTAATTAATTACACTTCAAAGATCCACAACACGCTACCAACAACATGTCGGCCAGGAACAAGAAAATCCGAACATGCACACAAAGATCTTCAACCATGAACTCTCTGAATAATGTGGATGTACCAAAAAAATTAGAGAATGATCTAGAGACACCATAGAACACCAAGAAACAATAGAGAAGCATCTGCAACAACTCAGAAAATAAGAATTATGCAAACTTCATTCAGGAACACTGACAGAGACCAGCAACACACTGTCAGACCACAACATACTCAAAACTTCATGCGGACCTTTGAAACTTCTGGTAGATGATCTAGAAACATTCAACATTAAACCCTTAGATCCACATCAACTAATATTCAACATACAGAACACAATGCCTTCTTGACCTGCACAATTCCACTAGGAACCAGGAATACTTTCTTTTACAATTTTCTCAATATCCTCGACATTTACAGTCTTCAATGCACCAAATGCTAATAGTGTTGACATCAATGAAAACCACATATCAGCAACCATATCCACAACATCCAACAATCTCCCCCTTTGAAATCAATGGAAAAGGTAACCATGACCTTTCCAAACACACGCTTTGAACCACATATCTGCACATCTGACTACTCCCCCTGAGTAGCAGCCATGAAAACATCAATCTGGATCAGAATATAGCAATGAAGCTCTTGGATTGATGCAAATAAATGCATCTTTAGTTCTTATCAGGAGGGGTGATTACCCCTAGCATCCCTCTGAGATACTCAAAAGTATCCTTCGGCAATGTCTTAGTAATATATCTGCAATCTGTTCTTTGGTAGGAACATATTCTAGTCTGACTTCTTTCTCATTCACCTTTTCCCTCAAGAAATGAAACTTAATTGAAATATGTTTAGTCTTAGAGTGTAGTACCAGATTCCTTGAGATGTTTATTGCACTTGAATTGTCACAGTATATGGCAATAGGCTCTTCATATATCACTCTGATATCTCTCAACATTTGTTTCATCCATATCACTTGGGTACAATTATTTGCAGTAGCAATGTATTATGCTTCAGCAGTGGATAGAGAAATTGAATTCTATTTTTTTCTCAACCAAGATATCAGCTTCTTCCCTAGGAAGAAAGCACCACCACTAGTACTTTTCATGCCATCTACATTACTATCCCAATTCGCATCAATGTATGCACACAAAGTGAGATCATCATCGTTTGGATACCAAAGTCCAAAGTTGGTTGTTCCTTTACGATATCTGAAAATCTTTTCACAGCAGTCACATGTGATTCCTTTGGATTGGCTTGAAATATAGCAACCATGCATACAACATTCATAATGGTTGGTTTATTTTGTGTCAAGTAGAGCAATCCACCAATCATTGATCTGTACCAAGTTTGATTTTCCTTTCAAGAATCATCATTCTATGTTAGCTTACATCCAGTCACCATCGGAGTACCAACAGGTTTGGAGTCATCCATTCCAAACTTCTTCAGTAGCTCTTTCACATATTTGGGCTGAGATATGAAAATCCCTTGGTCCAATTGTGTAACTTGTAATCCCAGAAAGAACTTCATTTCACCAATCATGCTCATCTCAAATTCACTCTTCATTTCATCAAAAAACTTCATACATAGATTATCATCTCCTCCAAAAATGATATCATCAACAAAAACTTCTATAATCAATTCCTTATCATGATCTAACTTGAAATATAAGTTGCTATAAGTAGTACCTTTTGTGAATCCAAGCTTCAGTAGATATTTTTCCAATCTAGCGTACCAAGCTCTGAGGGCTTGCTTAAGTCCATATAGATCTTTCTTCAATATGCAAACCATATCTCCCTTATCTGTTAATTGGAATCCATCTGGTTGTTCAATGTACACCTCTTCTTCTAGTTCTCCATTTAGAAATGCATATTTTATATCCATCTGATAGACTTTATAATTTTTGTATGCAACATAAGCAATAAATAATCTCACAGCTTCAATTCTAGCTACAGGGGCAAAGGTTTCTTCAAAATCAATACCTTCCATTTGAGAATAGCCTTTACATACCAGTCTTGCTTTATTCTAGACCATTTCACCTTCTTCATTCAGCTTTTTTTTTAATACCCATTTGGTACCAATCACATTCTTGTCTTTAGGCCTAGGAACCAGTAGCCATGTGTCATTATTTTCAATCTGTGTCAACTCTTCCTTCATAGCTTCCAGCCAATGTTCATCTTGGCAGGCTTCAATGACACTCTTAGGTTCAATCTTGGATATCAGACAATATTCTTCTACAATTTTTCTTCTAGTTTGCACTCCTTTACTCTTATCTCCTATGATTTGACTTTTAGAATGATTCAGCTTTACATACCTTGGAGTTTTGGGACTTACTTGGACTTTTGATTCTTCAAATATTTCTTCTACACTTCCACTTGTTTGTGCCTCTACACTTGTCTGAGCTTCCTGACTGACTTGATTTACTGAAACAAATTGAGGTTGCTTCACTAGAACATATGGAATAATCTAAAGTAAATTCAGTGTCTAAGTGTTCTTCCCTTAGCTTGTAATGTCTTCATCTAATCATAATTGCAATGTCTAGAGGATTTGATAGAGTCCTCATCAACTCTGACATTTTCACTTTCAACCATCTTTCTCATTCTTTTATTATAGCACCGGTATGCCTTGCTCTTAGTAGAGTAACCTAGGAAAATCCCTTCATCACTTCTAGCATCAAATTTTCCTATATCATCATCTCTCTTGATATAACACCTACTTCCAAAGATCTTAAAATACTTAACAGTAGGCTTGTGACCAAACCATAACTCATAAGGGGTCTTACCAGAATTTCCATTCACATTTACTTAGTTTAAGGTATACACAGCAGTACTAACCACTTCACTCCAGTACATTTGAGACACATTTCCTTCCATCATCATGGTTCTGGCAGCATCTAGAATTGTTCTATTCTTTCTTTTTGCAACTCCATTCTGTTGAGGGGTTCGGGGAGCAGATAGTTGTCTTTTAATTCCATGTTCTTCACAATAAGAGTTGAATTCCTTAGAAATGAACTCACCACCTCTATCAGATCTCAGGAATTTTATTTTTAGACATTTCTCATTTTTTTTCCATAGCCTTGAAACTTTTGAACTTTTCAAATGCTTCACATTTTTCTCTCAAAAAGGAAACCCAAATCATTCTAGAGTAATCATCAATAACCAGCATAAAATACCTTTCTCCATGAATGCTTCTAACTCTTGAAGGACCAAAAAGGTCAGTATGTAGCAATTCCAGCAAATTATTTGAATGAAAATGTTTGCTCCGGAAAGAGACTCTAGTTTGTTTACCCATCTGACATTCCTTGCAGATTACATTAGCAGGATTCACTAATCTAGGCAAATTTCTTACTACTTGGGAAGATCTTATCTTGATAATGTTGTCAAAATTTACATGATACAATCTCCTATGCCACAACCAGCTTTCATCTATCTGAGCAATCAAACAACTTCCACTAGCAGTATTCAAATAAAAAAATGTTACCTTGTGTTTGTTTGCCTGTTGAAATCAAGTTTCTAGAACTTCCACGTATCTTGCATATTTTTTCTATGAACTATAGATCATATCCCTTGTGAACCATCTGTCCAACACTCAACAGATTGTGCTTCAGACCTTCAACATAGAGGACATCATCAGTGTTGTCCTTACCACCAAGGCAAATGGATCCTCTGCCATGAATCACACCAGCATTGTTATCTCCAAATCTTACAACTCCACCATCATACTGTTCTAGACTCACAAATTTTCTTTTGTCACCAGTCATATGATGTGAGCATCCACTATCAATGACCCACTCATCTTTTTCTTCAACTTGAGCTGCAAGATCTTTTTCATCTTTAGTAGATTCAGTAGCCATAGGACTATTTTCAATGGTAGCAATGAAATCCCAATCATCTTCTTTTCCATTATCTTTATCAGATTCTTCATCAGTCATTGCTTCTTCAGCAAAGTAGCATTTCTTTGGAAATCTAGACTTCTTAGGTTTAGATCTAGGAACTCTTTCAGGACATCTTGATGCAAAATGACCTATTTTACTGCATGAAAAACATTTAATAGGTAATAAATATTCATACTTACCTTTTCCTCTCCCTTCTTGCTTTACAATCAGCACTTCCAGTTCTTCTACTTCTCTTTCTTTTTTTTTGAGTTGTTTCAATTCTTCATCATACTTGGATACCTTCCTGAAACTCTCTCCCAGACTATATCTTTGTCTGTTGCTTCCAGACATAGTAGCCTTAAATGCAGATTCAGTTTTTGGTGTGGATTCACCAAACTCACTTATCTCAAAAGCAGCAAGTTTCCCAATTAGCGTATCTCTTGTCAACTTGTTTACTAATCTCAACTCTTCAATAGCATGAACTTTCATTTTGTAGGAAGGAGGAAATGATCTGAGTACTTTAGCCACAATTTCATCCTCATCCACAGATCCACCATCACATGTAATACCCATCACTATCTCATTTACTCTCTGCATAAAAGAAGTGATATTTTCATCTTCACCCATCTTCAGATTCTCATACTTTCCTTTCAAGCTTTGTAGCTTAGCCATCTTCACCTGTGCATCTCCTTCATACAAAGTTTCTAGTTTCATCCACATTTCATGAGTCGTATTCAAACCTACCACATTATCCATCTCTGAATCTGTCATGGCACTCACCAAAGCTTCAATAGCCCTGATATTGCTTTCAGCATCTTTGATCTCATCAGCAGTAGAGGGACCATTCTGAGGAATGACATATTGATTTTTAGTAATCTTCCAGATAGCATCACCAATACACATTAAGTGACATTGCATCCTAACTTTCCACAGTGAATAGTTAGAGCCATCAAATCTAGGACTTTCCTTGAATGTTGTTTCCATCTCGGATCACCTCAAGCTATTAGACTTTCTTCAGAGGAACCTAGCTCTGATACCAATTGTTGGAAAAAAAAGGACACACAATTGAGAGGGGGGGAGAATTAGTTGTGACAAAAACTAAAACTCTTCTTATTAATCTTAACTTAATCTCAGATCTGATGAATAAGCAATTAACCATAAACAATCAACACATCAGAGAGACAAAGAACACAAATATTTTTTTGCGTGGAAACCCTGTTGGGGAAAAACCACGGTGGATGTTAGTCCACAAGATTATACTCTTCTAGAAGTATAAAATAAATAATAAGGGGAATGCATATGCATTCAGGCACACTGCCTAGAGCTCACTGCTCAATTACAAAAGAGGACTCACTGTCCAACAATAGGGTTTGGATTAAAACCATCCAAGATTTTTGAACTAAGAAACTAGCTTCTTCACAAGCCTGATTACAGTTCCAATTAAGCTCAACACTTCATCACACTTCACACATTCTTCTTCACACTCTGCTCAGCAATCGAATGATATTCGTATATACACACATAGGAGCACACGAAGCACCTTCTTCAACAATGAACTAATCACCCTTATATATCCTCTACATGAAATTCCATCTCCACTTCGTCGACCAAAGAAATAAAATATATTTGTAATGTCAGCCCAAATTTACAAATAAACTTTTAATGTGTATCCACCAAGGTCGGCCACAACATAGTGGAGACCCAAATTAATATCTCCAACACAAGAATACTTTAATTAATTACACCTCGAAGATCCACAACACGCTACCAACAACATGTAGGCCAGGAACAAGAAAATCCAAACATGCGCACAAAGATCTTCAACCATGAACTCTTTGAATAATGTGGACGTACCACAAAAATAGAGAATTATCTAGAGACACCATAGAACACCAAGAAATAACATAGAAGCATTTGCAACAACTGAGAAAACAAGAATTACACAAACTTCATTCAAGAACACTGACAGAAACCAGCAACACACTGTCAGACCACAACATACTCAAAACTTCACGCGGACCTCTGAAACTTCTAATAGATGATCTAGAAACATTCAACATTAAACCCTTAGATCCACATCAGCTAATATTCAATGTACATAACACAACGCCTTCTTGACCTGCACAGTTCCATTGGGAGCCAAGAATATTTTCTTTTACAATTTTCTCAATATCCTCGACATATACACTCTTCAATGCACCAAATGCTAATAGTGTTGAAATCAATGACAACCACATATCAGAAACCATATCCACAACATCCAACACATACAAGTAGGTACAAAAAATAAATGGTACAAGTTTGAAGACTTGTGTCCTTGTCATTTTGATAGATCAATGACAATAGTACCCTTTCCCCAACACTTTAAAATTTAAAATTTGATAAATACAAAGGGAAAGGTGATCCTCTGGATAATATTAAATAATTATTCATGAAATTCTAAGAGGTAGCATATAATGATATCATAATTCCACTAGCCACTTCCAAGAATCCAAGAAATAAGACCCAAGAATATGAAACCCTAATACCCATCTTCAAGAACAAGATTAAAAATCCCCAATGATGATATGATAATGGGAAGAGATATGCTCTCCACTCAACCAATATGACATCCTCTAGACATTATAAGACTCTATTCATCCCCTTTAGCAAGGAGAACCATCCAAAACCCCATATGCACAATAGAGTATGACCTGAAGTAAGAGTATCACTTCCCATGAAACTTACTCAACAAAACCTGATTTTCAAATAATCCCAAAACATGCTTATTCTATAATGCATTCCATTAAACACAACACAACTATCATCACCACACCCTTTACAACTAAGAATTTCAACTCCATAAAATTACTATTTTCACAAAACATTTTGTATAACATTTTCAACAAGAACTCTAAAAAAAATAAAAGTATTCACATAACATCATTCCTTTAGCATATTGGAGTTAGGATGATTTATCTCATTACAAAATTTGTAGGGATGAAGCCTCCTTCCTTCTCCATAGCATTCCATCTTGATCTCCCACTCCATTTTATTCCTATCCCTTATTCTTTCTTCTCAACACCAAACCCCTCAATAAAACCAATAAAACATGAAAATTGAGAAAAATAATTTACCCCAAAGTCCCTCTCTCAAAATACTCCAAATTACTTAATAGAATTTCTTCCAAAATGTCAAAAGTCACTCCCTAAGTCTAAGAAGTGGAATATATAGAAAATTAGATCTCCCCATCTTTGAATGTGGAAGTGACACTTCATCAAATCTTAATATAATCCCAATCCTCTTATCTTAATGATACCTAACCTTTTGAGGGATTTTCAAGTGGCTCCACTTGGAATATTCCTCCTCAAAAGGATTCTCCATGTGTCCTCACTTATGGTGAGTCGTGAAGACCTTAACCATATCCAAAACCAATCCAAAATAGTACTATAGAATGGGATGTGGTGGTGACACCTCAACCATCCTCATCCTAACCACTTAGAATTTCGTTACATAATGAAAAGGCCAACTTTAAGAGGTGAAAATTTAGCTTTAGTTTAAAATTTATATTTTAAAATGACCCTAACTATTATTCATGTGACTTAGGACTTTAAAATTGACTAAATAAATAGAATTTTTCTACTTAAAGTCACTTTAGAGCCCCTAGAAAATAAATTCAAAAATAAACCCTTAGGTTAACATTACCTTCCTCCACTTGGCCTATGCAACACTATTACATAAAAACATATAATATTAATCCTTAAACCATGTCAAAATAATCTCACATTACAAAAGGACCACTTGGACATCCTAACACATAATGCTCAAATAAATCAACAAAATAATAACCATGCTTGACTCAAGGATAACTTAGACATAATGAAACCACAACATTTACTCTCTATTACAACAAATCACACTTGAAACTTCAATAAATAAAGTATCTTAATAGGGTTTTGATAGTTTTCCCTTTTCCCCCATTGGCACTAATTTATTGCATATTAGTCACACCATTAACATGTCCAAAATATATGCAAGTTAGAAATCACAAATAATTGCATTATTCGCTAATTTTACTATGATCAATTTGATAAAAATTGTCCTAATTAATACCCTACTTAGTTTATGATAGAAATTCAAACCCATCTTCAAGGAGCATGAAATCATAAATTTTGGGTTTAACCTCTACTTAACCTACCTAATTTAGTTGAGAAAAAGATTCAGGAGGAGGAGGATGTTGAGAAGAAGCATGTGAAGGCAAAGCCTCTAAAGGTTAATCCCCTGTCGGAGGACTTCTCCTATCTTACTAATGATTCCACCTCTATGTTTGAGTTTTTTGACATGGCGAGGGTGGGGGCTACTAACACATTCAAACTGGAAAAATGGAATCTCTAGGAATTTAATAAGGTCAACATCAAAATAAGGGGATTGAAGGAGAATCTACAGAATATTCTGAAAGGTCCAACCTCAGATATTTTGATTGAAAAAACTGTTGACCTTGAGGGTTCATTCATTGATTTCAAGTCCCTTTGTGAGCAGTGCTTGGCTGGTTTAGAATCCAAGGTATTGGATACGAATGTTGATATAAAGAAACTTCTCCATGCCTATCACATTTCAATAAAGAATAGTGTGGATTCTCTGGAGGTCCTATTTCACAAGATCAGTGAGCTTAGAGAGGACCAATTGTATTTTTCTGAGTTAATGGAGAAGGAACAATTGGAAAAAGGTAAAGGGAAAAAATGTGTGAAGGATGATAGTAAAGGCCCTATTGTTAGAGGGTGTGTTGATTGGAAGAAATCCTTTGAAGCTGAGAAAAAATCATTGTTGGACATGATTGGGCTTCATAGGAACCAGTAGCTTGAGGTGGCCAACACCTTATGCAATATGAGATAGTGTCATGTTGTTTGTTTTTTGTTTGTTTTTCTACTATGGGTCTCAATTTCTTTCTTGTTGTTTTGTTGTTTTGTTGCTATTGGTTGCTGTTGATATTTTAGTGTTATTTCCTTGGAGCAGCATTTTGTAACTTCTAGTGTTTTGGGTTTTGGGTTGTTGTTGTCTTAGTTTAGTATCTCTTAAGCAGCATTTTGTACCTTAAAGTTGTAAAGGGTTTCGGGTCCCTTCAAAACTTGTTTTTCCTGTATAATCAAAACCTACCTAATTTATCTTTAATTAGTTTTCATTTTATCGAGGAAACCCATACAACAAAATATTTAACACATATAACTTACCACCTATACAAACCAAAAGTTCACCTTTAGTTCAATTAGTTTTATTCCTCTTACACTAACATTTTATTGGATATTGTAGACACTTAAAATTGTCCTAACTAATATTGCACACTTAGATCTGATTACTAACACCATTCCATCCTAAATTCACCTTCTTTTCAACTGTTTAATTGAAAAATCTTAGTTATTTAATTAAATGCATCATTCTCATCTATTAATCCGATAATTAATTTCATTAGGTTAATTCACCCCCTTTCACACTAACTTTTCATCTTGTTTAATTGGATAACGAAAATTATTTCAATTAAACCCCTTATGTCCTCTCGTTTAATTAAATAATCTAAATTATTTAATTAAATGTCACTTAACCCCTATTCATTAAATAAATTAATTATTTAATGATAATAATAATTTCCTCTAACTTGTACAATTAAAACTTAATTTTAATTATCTAATTCCTAATTTTCCTCACCCTCCCACTTGCAAGGGAATATTCCCTCCTTTGAACTCATTAAAAAATGGAAATATCTTCTAACCACTTCTTAAAAATTAGGAAGTGCACTTCTTTGAATCAATGAGATCCACTGATTAACTCTTTGATCCATGTCAAATTTAATCCTCATCCCTTGATGAGAATCCTTGATTTGTGCCTTCATCTTTCATTGCCTCTCATCCATTGATTGTGCAATTCAATCTTGACCCTTGATCCATCATTTTCTCCCATAAATACTCCTCACTTTGGAGAGAAATGGATCCACAATCATTTTAGAAAAGTTATGTTGTTAAAACGCATCCACACTTTCATCCATTAGCATTCATTTGAGCATTTTCATCCATTGTAGTTCAAAATCTCCATCTTCACTCATCAATCTATCAAAGAAAACTTGTTTTATCAAAGGGATTGGGAAAGGGCTGTCATTCCACATCAATGCAACACCAATCCCCCAATGGGATAAGGTTTGAGGCATTTAACTAGGTTTCATTTATGCATTTCTTCATTGTTATGTTTAATGGCTTCTTTGTTTCATGCTTTCAAGAATTTCATTGGGATTATAGTTTAACTAACTAAATCTAGCTTAATTTCATATGGATCTAGTAGATTTAGGTCATATTATGATTATAGTCACATTTTGGTGCTAGTTATAGTCACATTTTGGTGCTAGAAGGAGGGTAGAACTAACTAATTTTGACAAATTTTCCTTGAGTTTCCCATGTTTTGAAGGTTTTTGGCAAGGCAATGCTTTTACTTTTTACCAAAGCGACATTTTGTGGAACAACAACACTTTTGAAATTTAGAGCCACTTTTGAAATACAATGATGCTTTTTCTTTATGGCATCACTTTTTATATTTTTACAAAGAGTCACTTTTGATAATAGTGATGCTTTTGACCTCACTGGTTTTTTGATAGGTGCAATAGAGAATTGATTTTTCTTTTCACCAAAGCAATGCCTTTCAAATACAATGATGCCTTTTTGGAATAATGATGCTTTTTTTTACTACCAGAGCAATGCCTTTGTTGGCCAGCAATGCTTTTGCAAGGTAAAACAAAGAGCTAGATTTAATGTTTGCTTTGATTTTTAATTTAATCCACTCTCTGGTTATTTACTGACTTCTGACTTTTTTCTATAAGGCTAACTAATTTTGAAAGGAGAAAAATCTTGAAGTAAAGAAGCATATTATTACTTGATTTATATTGTAAAAGTGTTTCAAACACTTATTGGATGATATAACCCATCATATGTTGCTTTATTTCATGTTTTAGGACAAATAGATTTCAATTGGGTTTAAAATTTATAATGCAATAATCTTTCAAAGTTGGTTAAAATTGAATCCATACATCCTCGCCTGATCTATTTAGGGATCTAGGACTTATTGCTTACAGAATGCTTAACGTAAAAGATCGATTATTACAACATTTAATTTAAATGATTACAAATTAAATGCTCAAATGAAATAATTAAATAAATGCCAAGATAAGAGAGAGAGATAGAGAGACGAAACCAAAGTTGATAACGGAGTTCGTCCCTAAGGACTACGTCTGGGGTCCTCTCCAATGGAGGACCGATCCGATTAGCTCCAAATTCAATTACAATGGCTTCAAGACTATCTCCTTCAAGCATTCAGCAGCATGACAGTACTCTGATATGCAGAAACGTCTTCAAGAACTCTCGAGCATTCTCTCGCTATCTCCACCTGGACTTGGAAAATCAAAGCCTATACCCCTCCTTTTATACAAAAAGTTTGCCTAATTAGGCCTAACAACCAAAATAAATGCATATCTCCCTCTATCAGTTCGTATCATCCTCTGATAGCTCCATTTAGTTTGTTGGTTTTGATTGTTGGAGGTAGTTTTACATTTTTGTGGCTTAAAAGCCATTTGCTAAGGTTCGGTAACAAACAAACAATAAAACAAAACTGTGTTCTTATAATATTCGGGTATGTTGCGTGGTCCACCGGCAGCATAGGCTTTTAGTGGCCACGGGGTCGGCGGTTCCAACCCCGCCGGCCTCGCTTTTATCCACTAACTCAGAATTGTAAGATAACAAAACAAAGAGCTTTCCACATATAGTTAGGCGTATCCTTGCGGGTGCAACGGTCGAGCACGCGGCCGTTTCGCCAGAGGATACGGGTTCGAGCCCGAACAAGAATTTTTGTTGAAACCAACTCAAACCGACCGCCAAAGACCTTGTCCACGTGGCAGGTTATCATTCGCCGAACAATCCACATCGACGCTGACAAGCATGATGACTCGACCGCTGACTCTGCCAACCGTACGCTGAGTTGTCTACTGACTGGAATGCCACTTCGGATGCTGACTGTGATGTACGGAACGTACGGATGGACACATGTCAACCAATGATTGGTCCATACAGATGACTCATATGCCACGTGTCTCGTTGAATTCGACCATGTAAAATCCGTACAGTACGGACAATCTGCTGACGTCATCATCTGTACCCTCAAGTTGACTGAAGTTTGACTGCTTCTAACTCGAGCATACGACGTCGGATTTCAACGAAACGAACGTCATCGGAATCATCTCGACGAGCTCTTCACGATGACGCCGATTCCATCAATTTCCGAGATGATTATTTTTTTCACCTCCTGGACGCCCCTGAAGCCGGTTTGACTGGAAGTTTGACTGGCCGTAACTTGCACAAACGGAGTCCTTTTCGCCCCGTTCAAGTTGCGTTGGAACCAGGACGTCGTTCTCTTTCTGATGAAGCTGAAATCTAGAGTATTGG
>VDFB02270651.1:283756487-283793112 GCA_007258455.2 Sequoia sempervirens | reverse complement strand
GCTTACTATAAATAGTAAGTCTATTTATGGAAAGTTGATCCAGGTCAAGCTACTTTCAGCAATGTCATTTCAGTTGGCTTTGGGTTTGCTGAGGTCAAATTATTTTAACATCTGTATTTCCTCTCTTGAAAATGATTTCAATAAAGTTATTTTATAACTTTATATTGAGGACATCTATTTTATGGAGAGAGAGGAAAATTTTGGCGAACGGTGAACCAGAGGGCCTTCCTGCTGCGACGTACGGGTCTTGACGTGGCGCTCTCAGTGGGGGGGTTGGCTCACTCCCCCACGCAGGTTTGACCGTTGTTTGTTTATTCCCTCCTTCTCCCTTTTTCTTTGTGTTTCTCGCCTTTCGGTTGTGCCGTTGTGTTCGCTGGTTGTTGTCGGTTGTCTTATTTTCCTTAGGGTTTTCTGAAAGAGCCGGTTTGGCGTGGTGCGGGTTCTGGACCCCTCCATCACTGGATGGAGGGTAGTTCGGGCATCCCTGGCCCTGAACCAAATGATTCTAGGAGTCCTCGCCCGGAGGTGATTGTGGAGGGCGAGTATAAGTCGTTCAAGGAGGCGCTCGCTGCCGGCCATGGAGAAGTCCCCGCAAAGGCCAGGTTTGAGGTTGAGGAGGTTGATATGCGTGACCAGGCAGAAGGTAAGTTGATCTCTTCTGCTCCTTGTAACCTTGTCATTGCTCCTAACCAGGCACTTAAAGCTGTTATTTCAAATGAAAGGGGTAGATTAAAAGACTCTGCCTTATTCTTTGCAGCCGTTGACTCCTCCAAAGTCCCGGCAAGGAAATTCATAGGTGATTGGCTTATAAAAACCTGGGCTAATAAATTTGGGATTCTTGTAAAATTTTGTAGAATGATACAGCGGGGATTATTTGTTATGTTCCTTGCTAATCATGAGATGCAAAAGAAAGCCGTTGAAAAACCCTTTTGGAACCTCGGAGGATGCACTTTTAGGGCATTTCCATGGTCTCCGTCTGCCATTGCGGAAGAAATTCTTGCCCTCTCTGCCCCCAGGTGGGTTGTCCTTAAAAATTTGCAGCCCAAATTTTGGGCGATCATTCCTCAGATCTTGGCTCCCATAGGCTCTGTTGTGCGGATTGATGAGGCGAAAGCCACACTTCCGCACCTTGATGCACGGGTTCTGGTAACGCTAAACCGGGCACCGAAATTCCTGAAAACATTGTTATTAATGAAGATGGATGCCTCACAGTTTGTCCTGTTGAAATTCTCGGGGGTTTGAATGCTTGCTTCCTCTGCCGTCGCGAAGGTTATGTTCGGAAAAACTGCCTGGTGATCAGGAAAATTGGTCCTAAGGCTAAAGGTCGCGAACCCCCCGTGTCTGATCCAATTCCTCCCCCTTTTGACTCTGGTTCGCAGCCTGTGTCGAAGGAAAATGCGAGGGCTGGTGAGTCGAATGTGGTGGAGGGTTGGGATGGCCCCATTTCTCAGGAGCCATCTGCATCCTGCCATTCGATGTCAAAGGGTGATAGTGAATTTTTGGGGGTCTCGCAAGGTGGGAAAAGTCAAGAAAAGAAGCCTCCTCCCCCTTTGAAGCGCCCGAGTGGCATGGTCCTCCGCAACTCTTTCGAGGCCCTTTCTAGGGATGAGGTTGAGGATGACCTTGGATCGGGTGACATTGGTTCTTCAAAGTCTCTCGAGTTGACCCGCAGCATTGCCAATAACCCAAACCTAGTTCAAAAACTAAACGCCCAGCAGCTGGCATTGAGAGGGATTAGGCAGAGAATTGAAGAAAACTTAGCTAGGCGGTATGATTCTGTTCCTGGCTTCCAAGTTTCCAGTTTGCGAATCAATGAAGACGTTAATCGGTGCAGTCCTGAGCCAATTGAATTTTCTGCGTAGGAGGTTAAGGCTGATAGGTTGCCTTCGACGGGGGAAGGGAATGCAGTTGGTGTAGTTGATTTCCTGGTTAGATCGGGTAACACTAGCTTTGGGCCTGATGGCGTGGCTCTCCCTAAACAGGAAATGACTTCAATAACTGAGAACCCGATCCCCCCTCGGGAACAAACTACCATCCTGGACCCTTCCGCCACTGATGGCAGGAATGGTAATCATTCTGAGCAGGGATATGGTAAACCAATTGAATTAAAAAAGTTAAACACAGAAGGCTGTCAGGAGAATGTTAATAAAACCCACCCCTCAGAAGTGTGCATGAATGAGGAGGCGGGAACTGTGAGACAAGACCATCAGATTTTAAAACCTAAACAAGGCCCAGGGAGGCCAAGAAAGAATAGCATAACAGCTGGAGGATTTAAAAAAGTTGGGTTGTCCAAGATTAAAAGGAAAAAAGTTAGCACTGTTTTGCAGTCTCCGGTTGCGAAGAAACTTGAGACTGATGAGACTTTACCCAAATACTTTGAACAACTCAAAGGTGAGCAGAGTGAAAATAACGTGATGTTGGCCAATGAAGCTTAAATGCATTTCTTGGAACGTCAGGGGTTTGGAATCCCCTGACAGGAAATATATTATTAGGAGGTTCCTCAACCTCGAGAGGTTAAAAGATTTTGTGTTCCTTCAAGAAATTAAAGCTATTGGGTTCACTCTGGAAACGAACCTCAAATTTATCTGGAATTCGTCCATGGCCTACTATACTTCTCATGAGAAGGGGAGAGGCGGGGCTGCCCTGTTGGTGGCTAACCATTGGGTCCCGTACATTTCTGGGAGTGGTGCCTCACCTTGTAACAGAGCTGTTTGGGTGAGAATCGAAAAGGAGGATGCTTGTTTTGGGATATGCTCTGTGTATGCCCCCAATGATCATAGGGAAAGATGCAGTCTCTGGCAATGGCTTGCAGATTTGGAGGACATTCCTTGGATTCTTGGTGGTGACTTCAATATGGTGGAACAAAAAGAAGACAAAAGGGGAGGTTCCAGATGGAATTGGAAAAGCAATGAAAAGTTCTTTTGGATGCGATGTAAAGGTAAGCTGAAGCTTTTCGACCCCATGGAAGGATGCAAAAGCCAGTCC
The DNA here is from genome assembly GCA_007258455.2 of Sequoia sempervirens. Taxonomy (NCBI): domain Eukaryota; kingdom Viridiplantae; phylum Streptophyta; class Pinopsida; order Cupressales; family Cupressaceae; genus Sequoia; species Sequoia sempervirens. Next base: position 283,790,127 of record VDFB02270651.1, on the reverse strand, counting down.
AAAGGGATTTGGTTCTCCTGGTGCAACGCCCAGAAAGGGGAAGATAGGATTTATTGCAGGCTGGACCGGTTCTATGCTAATAGAGATGTGTTCAGCTTCCTCCCGAGTGACACTGAGAACAGGGTGCAGATCTACCCCTATACCCTGTCAGATCACCACCCAATCATTACCACCATCATCAGTAGGATCACTCCTTTCTTGGAGGCAAAAAGAGATAAAAGCTTCATCCTTAACACCCAGCTCCTGGAAGACAGTGACTGCAGGGAAGCAATTGCCTCTCTAAGGGAAATCAACAAATGGATGTTGAAGGATGTCTCTGCTATTGAGCGGTGGAATGCCAATGTTAAAGGGTGGCAGGCCCTTTTCCAAATTGTTGGAAAAAAGCGGGCCCTTGACCGAAGGAAGAGCGAAAAAGATCTGCAAGATTGCCTTCTTGAAACTGAGATCAATCTTCAAGCTAAGCCTAAAGACAGGGATCTTTGTGAGAAGTTAATTCTGGCTAAAGATAGCTTGCGGAAAATTTAGGCCCACAAGCTGGCTGGGCAAAAAGTCAGAGCTAAGCTAAATTGGCTAAAAGGTGGGGATAAGGGGTCTAAATTCTTCTTTAATTTTCTTAAAGAGAAGAAAGCGAAGGAGCAGGTAGGTCAGATTTGGGATGGGGATCGGCTCTGCTCCACGCAGGAAGATGTGATGGAGTGCTTTCACTCTTTCTTCAAAGATCTTTTCACCTCGGAGTGCGGGGATGGTCAGGGTTTGAGGGCCAGGGCCATCATTCAAGGTCTTATTCCCAAGAAGATTGGGGAAGCTGACTGCCGCCATCTGGAAAAAGAGATCACCAGAAGCGAAATTGCCTCTGCTATCTCCTCCATGTGTAATGATAAGTCCCCAGGAGGGGATGGCCTCCCTGTGGAATTCTATAAAGAATTTTCTGACTGGGTTTGTGATGACCTCCTGCAAGTCTATATGGAAGCCTTGGAAAAAGGTTCGTTGGGTGAGGACATCAACAAGGGGATCATCAAGCTGCTCCCCAAAGGTGGAGACAAGACCTCTCTTAAGAACTGGAGGCCGATAACGTTGCTGAATGTCTCTTATAAGATTCTGGCCAAGATTGTTGCTTCCAGATTGGTCAATATCTTACCTAAGGTTATTAACAGTACTCAGACTGGCTTTATAAAAGGCAGGTATATCCTTGAAAATCTTATAACCAGCTGGGAAGCCTTGGAGTGGGCCAAGTGTACTAATCAAAATGCTGCAATGCTCCTTCTAGACTTCGAGAAGGCGTATGATAGGGTGGAGTGGGTCTTTTTGAAAACTATCCTTCAGGCTTTTGGATTCCCCTCTAAGTTCTGTAACATGGTTGATGCCCTCTTGAAAGATGCTTCGGCCCAAGTTGAGGTTAATGGCAAACTCACCGAAAAAATCCCTCTTGGGCGCTCCATCAGACAAGGTTGTCCGCTTGCTCCTGCCTTGTTTGTCATTGCGTCTGATGCCCTTCATTATCTGCTTAGGGACAATGTTTTTTCTCCGAGTATTAAGGGTATTTGTCTCCCTGATCATAATGATCTGATCAATGTTCAGTTCGCTGACGATACTTCCATTTTTGTGGAGCTTGAGCTAAACAATGTGGATTCCTTAATGAAGAAGCTCGATCTCTTCTGTCTTGCCTCGGGAGCCAAGCTTTCTAGAGACAAATCCACTTTTCTTGGGTGGAAAGAGGAGCCGCCTGATTGGCTGTGCAGGTTTGGTTTTCAGTGGGGAGGTCCCCATAAGATTGTAAGGTACCTAGGAATTCCTTTTGCTGTTAGCCCTGACCTAAAGGATATGTGGAATTGGGTAAGCTCCAAAATTGAGAAAAAAATGTGTGGTTGGAATAGGCACTACCTTTCGCTGGCAGGTAGAAGGCAAGTTTGTCAGAAGGTGCTTGCTTCTTACAACGTTTATTATGCGTCTGTCTGGTTGGCTAGTAGTTACCAAGTGAATGACATTCAAAAGAAAATAAGGAAGTTCCTCTGGTCGGATGGTAAGGATGCTAAAAAGCGGCACTCTGTTAAGTGGGAATGGTGTTGCTTAAGTAAGATGCAAGGGGGGTTTGGTTTGAAGGATCTTAGGTTGCAAGGGGTGGCTCTGGCTGCTAAGTGGATTCTGAGGTCGCTAGAAGGTAATGAGCCTTGGAAAGTTTTGGTAAGAAGGAATATTGAACAAGCTGTTCCGAAGCAGGCTAAGTCCTGGAAATCTCTGCCCTTAAATGACATTCTCCTTGGTGATCATTCTATGGTCCCTGCCGGGTCTGCTGTCTTCAAAAGCCTGTGGAAGGCGTGGGAATTTTCCAAGCACACTGTTTTTCTTAAGAATTCCAGCATTACTCTTAGCACGAACAAAAATTGCAACACTCATAGTTCGATCTGGTGGAATATTGAGCATAAAGGTAAAAAGCTTGCCCTCCTTCAAGGTTGCTCTGCTAAAACGTGGCATAACAAAGGAATTAGAACCTTTGCTGATATCCTTTCTGATGGGGAGCTATTATGTTGGGACAGCATCAGAAATCAATTTGATATTCCTGACTCCCAGTTCAGAACCTATTCTACTTTGGTGGAAGCTTGTAGGAATGTTTGCTTTCCCAAGTCTATTGATCAAGATTATAATATTGCGAGTAATATTTCCTGGAAAGATGGTTCTCCTATTAATTGTATCAAAGCTAAATTAATCTACGCTGAATTGACAAATTCTGATTCTGTTCTGGAGCATGTTAATAAATGTTGGGATATCTTGTTGAACCATAAGGAATGGCAAAATACCCTCTCTTTGATCTGGCATGAATCAATGGAGCCCAAACAGGCTTGCTTCAGATGGTTGGTCATTTTACAGAGATTACCTTTTAAAACTAAATGTATGGATCTGAATGTTTGCAGCATTTGTAGAACGCCTGAGTCTATTAATCACATTTTTTTTGAATGTTTATATGCTACTGAAATTTGGAATCTCTTTTGTCATGACTTGAATATTTGGAATAAGAATGGTAAAATAAGCTGGTATGATATTTTGTTTTGTAATCTCAAAGTTAAATCTGATTGCAAGTTGTTCTGGATTTTACTCACTAACGAGGTTTTATGGCACATTTGGAAGGCGAGGAACAATGACAAGTTTATGGGAGCAAAGAGGGCACTTACTGAGTCTGAAAGAAGACTCACATATGCTTTTGTTTCTTCACAGGTCTCGTTTCGTGCGGCGAATTCTATGGAAAAGTTAAGGGATTTGCGTACTGAAGGATCTTCATTCAAGACAAAGGAACCTGAAGTCTTTAAAAGAGCCTTGGAGGAGCTTCAAAAGGAGATGAATAAGGCAATCAGAACTACTAGACAAAGTGGGCCCCAACAGTCTTGCATGTAGAAGCTGAACAAAACGAATTCTTGAATAACAATTGCAGCTGATCAGTATTGGTACGCAAGATGCAGAAACGGAGAATGTTTTTCTGTTTTTGATGTGTAAAAGGACCATTTTTGTATTCATGGCAGCACTGTACATGTCATATACAGCAGATATTTGTATGTATGTAAAACTTTTAAATGCTGTAGCTGCTTTCTGATACTCTAATCTGGAAGCATTGTATAACTGTCTCTAAACTATTATTAATACAAAAAAACTTTATATTGAGGGTCAGAGGGGTCATAAAATTGTACTTTGGCACCTAGTACAATGACTTCAAGTGTTTTTAAAGCAACAGAATCGCTTTTGAAGGTTGGATAAGAGGGGGACACCTAAGAGGTGTATATGAGGTTTAAAATGAAATTTTAAATTAAAGTCAAAGGTAAAGGGCATGGATTTTAGAAGAGGATTAGGGTTTCTATGTGCTGGTCACCCTAATTCCTCATTGTGACTTTATAAACTCATTTTGAAGCCTCGTTTCAGTATGTTGAAAATGGTTACATAAGGAGATGCTGCTGGAATCATTCCAGAAGCCTGTAATCAGTTGTTGAGGGCAAAAACCCTTGGCATTGAGGAACTGATTTTGGTAGTGCAAGACCTACCCTAGCTGGTTGAGGTGTGGTTCCACCCAGGGATCACTTCAGAGCTTCATTGTTGCAGTTTCAGTCAAGAAAAGATGAAGATATTCGAGCACTTTTGATGTTTGGTGTTTGGTTTTTGGCTTGTGGTAGCATAGCTTCTTTTGGGTGTGAATCTCAGAGTGTTTTTGAGGAGTTTTCAGAGGTTTCTGGGCACTTTCATCACAGGGTCTGAACCTGGTTTTCAGTTTATATCATTCAAATGGCGTGAGATTTCATTATGGGTATTTCTCCTATTGGTTCTCCTCATCAAGGCGCCCTCAAGCAAGTGTTCTTTTGAATTTTCTGAGCATGTACTGATTTAACAAAGCAAATCGCCCTTTTCAGCCAGGCGCCCAGTTTGGGGTTTGATTCCAGTTTCCAATCTGCTATGAACAGTTTCAGATTTCTGTCATTGATGCGGCTGTTGGACAGTTGTTTGGCGTGAGGATTGCATAGGGGTTGTTTAGTATTTTCTTGGTGAAGGACGTAGCTAGTGGAGTTCTTCATTTGCTGCTGTTATATGCCTCTAAAATCAGGTCTGAATTTGTATTTTCTGAGTCTGATAATTGTATTGAAAAGGACTGAAATTTTTTGTTATATTTCCTGAGTAACATAAGTCAGAAAAACTGAAAATTTCTGTAAACTTTGCAAGTAGTTCTTTCATGTTATTTCCATGTACTTAATGTTATGATCATTCCGTATATGCAAACAATGATTGGCACTTGAAAACAAACAAACACTCTCAACTACACAATCAGAATATCAGAAAACTGGAAAAAAAAATCAGGGGTCATTCATTACATATTAATACTGCCATATATTCTTTGTGCGATATTATAGAATCCTTCTTTCAATTATTTTTTGACTATCCTTTCGCCAAAAACAATCTAGTGTTTTCTTTCCTAAAGGGCTGTGTTAAATGGGCTAATAAAGATGTTATCTCTTGGAATGATGATTTTAGCCATATGAAAGATCTGAGTAAAAAGTTTCGTAAATTTTGGCTTGTTTTGTCTACTGAGGACTTATGGTTCATTTGGAGCACTAGGAATAAAAGGTTATTTCAAGGTAAAAGGATGTTGCTTGCTGACTTCTGTTGTGAAATCGCCTCTGTTGTTATCATCTCACAGGTTACAATGCTTCTGGAGATTCAAAAAAGAAGGCTTTTACAAGCTGATTGACCATGGATCAATGAATCTCACTATAGAAGATATAAAGCGCACAGAATGGTGACCTGACTTTGATGATAATGAACAGCTAGTTGAAAATATGCAGAGTAAAGGTTCCGGGCAGAATGACCCTTGCTATTCCATTAAGTTAGGACAGTCTACTGATGAGGGTCCTGAGGAGTACATGTGTGGTAACAGATTGGCAGAAAAAATTGAAAAGCTGTTTGTGCAACATTTAATTGATCATAATCAGGCATCTCTTCTTGGAACATTTGGTTCTCGATCAGGATAATGTAGCAGAATCTGACTCAAAGAATGAGATAAGAAAGAAGGATATGAATTATGAATAAGTTAATTCTTTGGACTCGATATATTACTATAAAAAACTGCTGATAAAGCTGTTTATTTGTATTGGTGCACCTGATCTTATTCTAGTTTCTGGGTGCTGATATGTTTTATAAGTATGGTTAGAAGCTTTTTAAAGCCTTCGGCTATTATATCGTCAACTATTTTGCAATATTAAAAAAAATTAAAGGCAAATCAGATATTAACAAGCACTTTCTTCTGAAGTGCAGCATGACAAAATTTAAAGGCAAATCGGATACTAATAATGTAAGTTTGCACTCCTTTAAGTTCTTTACTTTTCATTTTACTTTTACAGTCCCATAAATTAATTTCAACCTTTCGTAGACATTAACATCCTCCAAAGAAACTTTACTGTCTGTAAAAAGACTTCTTGAAAAAACTGTGTATATAAGAAAGAACATAATACATACTTTAATCCAAAAGGCAGCTCGATACGCTTAGTAACAGCCATAAGCCCCGTGCCATACGGATTGCATAGGCTAAAAACTTGACCTAAAAAAGCCGGCCCTCTGTTATTTCCAAAATCAATTCCGTCAATCCGTACATTGGATGGAAAACCGCCTTCTCTTCTTCTTCTCCTCCGAGACGGTGGAACTCGCTGCATGCTAGTCCCGTTACTGCCAGATGTTCTGTTATTATTATTCTCATCATTATTACTATTTTTAAGTGAAATGTTGTTCCAAGCCGCTGATGAATGCCATGTAAAGGTCGAAAACGGCATGTTGTTGAACAATACCGGGACCGGAATACTGGGATTAGGGTTTATGCTATTTGCCTGCTGCTTTATTTTCGTTGAAACTGTGGCTAATGGAGCTGCGAAATTGTGGGAAATGGAATGCATAAAGTGCGTGAGGAAGTCGGGGATTTTTTGAATTACCGGTGGTGGTTTAATTCGAAGGCCTGTAAAACCCCGACTCTCGTTGCAGTCAAAAGCCATCGTGACCGTTGCGACAAGTGAGAAGCCCTTGACTGGATTGCCCTGCTGTTTTGCTCAATTTTTCCTTTCTATGGGCCGCAATCCGTTCTCTTCGCAATCCGGTTCGAAAACTCGTCTCCTCCCCTTGTGAGCAGATATCAAGAATTTTTCAATGGTTGCCTTCCGTGGCTATAATTAGAGGAGATCATACTAAGGATTCATATATCTAATATATCTTCAATTAAAGATATATATATAATTCTTGGTAATGCTTATTTACAAAAATATATTAAAAAATGGTTTGAAAGGGGAAACGTACCAGTAGTTGCCAAGGCTAACTTACTTTGCGTGTTTGTAGAGAGTGAAGAATACATCAAAATTTGACGATTTTTTTTTGGTCCTCTTTGTATGCAACTTATTAGCTTCAAAAGAAAATTTTGGCTGTGGGTAGTTAAAATGCGTGTTGTAGAACCCGTAAAGTGAGAAGTGGTATAAAAAGGTATTTTTAAAGTGTCACTCACTACCTCACTACCACTTTGCCACTACCCATTTATTACACAACCAAAAAAAATTTAAAAATATCCAATTACGAATTATAAAAACACCTAATTCAATGTGCGTTTGTATGTGTGCTCACTCACATTTAAACATGGGTCTATTAGGAGGTGGGTGCAATTTATTTACCCGACCACATGAATATGTGCACCACATGCCACATACATGTCTACTTAACCATGGGTATAGGTTAACTTCCCACGGGTTGTCGAGAAACTTTAGCCCTGACATAATTATCTCCTGTAGTTTTCAACACATTATTTCCTCGCACATCCTTCCTCCCACCGTCCTCTTTGGGCTTGACCTCCTGCGAATGGTTGTGGGTCCTGCCTCATGTCCTATGCTACTAGGTAACAGTTTCCACATCCTTTCCCCTGGCATTTTGTATGTTTAATAATGGGTTTCAGTTGGCATCGAGGGTCATTGTGCATTTTGTTGTGTTCTTTATCATTTCTCTATATGGCATCAAGGGTTTCATTGTAATGATTTTTTTTACAGTATACTACAAAATCATTACATAAAATGTGAATGAAATTAGAACATTGTCCAATTTATTTCATAATCCCTCGTGTAAAATCATGAACTTTAATGGGTATTGGGATAATGTCCCAAATTTTTAACCAGTTTGAGGATTACACATGATACATGTTGTCCACGTGATGTTTTAGTCGATCCACAAATTTTGCTTACATTTTTACAAATAATGATTTGATTTAATTTGTTCTCCTCCATCTATTTTGTCAACTTCGCATGACTATATGGATGTCGTGTTGGGTTTCATTATACTGTGAAATAATTACAGCGAATGGCTATTGTTGTGAAGGGTTTCATTACATCGTGGAATAGCTTTGTGTGTATGGCATCAAGGGTTTCAGTGCTATGATTTTTTTTATGATATACTATGAAATCATTACATATAATGTGAATTAAATAGAACATTGTTGGATTTTTTTCTCAATCCCTTGATTATAATCATGAAATTTAATGGGTATACAGTTTTTGCTCCAATTTATTGAGTGGTTTCAAGATTACACATCATGCAAAGTCTCATGTTTTGAGAAAACCTCTACCCATCCTTTCCCCTTACATTTTGCACACAATGATATGGGTTAATCTGTTTTCTTCCACTTATTTGGGTAGAGATTTTCTTTTTTCAGTAATTACAATTTGCAAACAACGATATATATATATATATATATGTGTGTGTGTGTGTGTGTGTGTGTGTGTGTGTGTGTGTGTATTACATACATACATACATACTCTACATATATATATATATATATATATATATATATATATATATATATATATATATATATATGATATATGTATATATATGTATAATATATATAATATGATATATATATATATATATATATATATACATACATACATGCATGTATGTATGTATACATACATACATATATACATACATACATACATATATATATATATATATATATATATATATATATATATATATATATGTATGTATGTAATACCTACACACACACACACACACACACACACATATATATATATATATATATATATATATATATATATATATATATATATATATATATTCTTCTAAATCTTGCCAATATGCATCCCCATAAATGCATCTTGTGCATATTGGCCCTTCCACACCTTATAGGGATATACATATATATTCTTCTGAATCTTGCCAATATGCATGCCCATAAATGTATCATGTGCATATTGTCCCTTCCACACCTTATAGGTTTTTGGTTCAAGTTGTATTATTGTACCTGTGGCTACATTTTTTGACATAGGAGGCATGAAAAGCATATATTATATATACTATGTTGTTTTTAGTGACTTTCTTGTACCTAATCACCAAGTGAAATTGTTGAACCTATAATATTTTTTGCAGTTATTTGTTTTTTAATGCATACAATGTAATGGTTGATGATTAGTGTGGATCATGGTTTGGTTAGCCATCAAGTAATGTTCCACTTCTTCATGACTTGCACTGTGCATGCAACTTGTTGTCAAATATTGCATAGTTTAGGATTGCCTTTCTAAACAACTGGGGATGACAACATACTATTTTTCCTTCCTGCATGGTGCATATCTCAAGGCATGTGTCTCTAATTCAAATGGTAGGTGTAAGTTTGATAAGGCTAAGACTGGAGCACTTCTGGTTTTATGCTTCAGTTGTTTAAAAGCAGCTTCCTAATTTAATTAATTAACCATCTTTGTTGGATTTTATTAAGTCATGTATTAGCCAAAATTTAACCATTTTGGGTATTTAATTAATGATAAGTAACTTGAAAGAACCTAGGCTTCCAAAGGAGAAACCCTCAAGAATATCATAATTATGCAAGTGATGTGCATGTAGAAAATGTGTTAGTCCATCTAATAAGATTTGTCGAACCTATCAACTTTAGACACTCCCTCTCTTAAACTTTAAGAGGGTAGATGTTGTTGATGAATATGGGATTTAGGGATTTTAATAAGTTAGTGAAATAATATAAATCACCTTAATATTTGTGGTTAAAGGAACTTAATGATGCCGATAGAGAACTTGAGTTATTGTGGATAGTAACGTATAACCTTGAATAATCAAATAAATTATTGTCGATTGTACAGTTCAACTTTAAGGTAGTAATCATTATTTTCAAACTTAGAAAATATAAGAGAGAGTTTAGAGACTATTTATTGATTCCTCCTAGCAAACCTTAGGCAAGGTTTAAATTAAAAATCATAGTTAAAGTTTAATCGAAAAAGATGAAGATGGGGTTAATGTCTAAATCAGAGGCAACATAATTAAGAAATATTAGCTCAAACTAAGAAGGTTGTACTAAGAATTTTCTAAATTCCCTCAAGTAACCTCAAAGTAAAGGATTGATTTACACATAAAGATGCCTAGCATGTTGCAAACCCTAGTTGTTAGAGTAAGGTTTTTGTGAGTTTCACTTACAAATAAATTATATGTTCAACATAGTGTACCACATATGAAGCCTCATAAATCTCATCATGTATGCGTTTGAGACACCTCTAGTGTTAATTAGAGAATGGATAAAGAGAAAATTGAGGATGTACCTTTGAAGTACATAAATCGTTGGTTCTATGTAACAGTATTTAAATGCAACTTAAGGATATGTTAGAATCGATCTTACGCTCATACCTCAGACATAAGTAACACATAAGCCTTCTAAACCTTATTTAGATCACGATTCAACATAAGAAAGAGTCCCAATATTGTGTGTTTGAGATTCTAAGGTGAACCAACTTACAATTGGTAGATAAGAGGGCATGATTAAGGACATCAACTAATGATTGAAACTTTGCATTGTATAGTAAATCCTATTTAGGAAAAAGGGTCAAATTGGACTTTATCTAGAATTGAAGGGCGAAACTTTAAAGTCATTTAAATACTTTTGTAAACAAATAGCAACCTGGTAAACTTAATGGAGATTTATTAACAACCAAACCCTTATGTTCCATTGTTAAAGTATTAAAATGCAAACAAAACAAAGTGATCACTAAGCTTCAAACCGAAGATGAACGTATAGAAGGATTCAATTAAGATATAATTATGAGGTAACTTAATAAATGTGATGTTTTAATTATTTCCTTATAGTAATTACACATAAAACTTTTGTGAAGGGACCTCGTCAAATATGGAAGTGGAGTTAAAATATTATTTAGGACATGTTGATTCTACCTTTCTTGTACCTTGTGATAGACTAAAGAACTTGTTAGAGAAGAAATACGAAAGTATAAACATTAAATAGGAATTAATAACCTATGTGAGTAGGTGTTGTCCTTAAAGGATGAGGATGATTAATCAATTGTTTTATTTTGTAATGAATTAGACTAAGTAGTTGGGGAATTAAAAGAAGACAAAACTAAATAAGCAAAAGCAACTAATGTTGTGTGTTGGATAGTACTTATACACATTGTAAGAGAGGGGGACCACCACGTGCAAGACCCTAGGTCACAGAGGGCCAAGACGCAAGAGGCTGCCCTAACTTACCTCAGCTAGATGGGATGTTTAGGGTATGAGGATGAGAATGATGAGGACTATAGAGTCCTACAACCACTCTGTAATCCTGAGTTTCGAAGTGGGGCTAGGCGAGCTGATTTTTAGGTCCAACACTATGCCTCTGGAAGCTCTCCACCCGAGGACTAAAGCGCAGTCTCTAGACGATAGCGTGATGCATTGGCGTCTCTAAAGTGCATTGGCGTCTATATGATCAGACAACAGCGAAGACAAGGTCAAAACTAGAAAAGCTAGCTAACAACCCAGCTAACTAACTAAAGGGAAAAAATGATGCGATTAAGTAAGTAAAGTATTCTCTAATATCATAAAGCAGAAATGCAAGAGTGAAAAGGGCAAGAAGGATCTCACCAAGAAATTATGTTGCCAGTTGGCTCCTCGATAGCACATACTCCTACACACAGAAAGAGAGGAAAATGTTGGGTGGTTGTATAGGGGTCTGCCTCAGTCAAACCCCTGTTTAGGTGTTTCCACCTCCACAGATAGCCAAGGAAACGAGATAAAGAAAGTAATGTAGTGAAAAGCACAAAAGCACTGCAAAACAGTAAAATGCTAACTCAACCAAGTGATAGAAGGAAAGAAAGGGAAGCTTACCACCTCCACCAAGAGAACTCAAGGCTACTTGGGGGAGAAAATGAGAGTACTCAAGCCTCTGTTGCAATGGTGTTTCATTCCCAACTTTTTCTACCAAAGATGGAGTGTTGTGTTTGCTGCAATGGGGTGCTAGTATGTTGTTTGAGAGCTTGAGAGTGGATGCAAGAGTGTGAAGTGAGCTTGTGAATGGAGTGAAGAGTTAGAATGCATGTTAAAGGAATGAATTTGAAGAAGGAATGGAGAAAAAAGGCCATATTTGGGTCGCTTGGCCGAAGGGGGTGTTACAACTTGACTCCCAATGAGAAGTGTAACGCCTCTACAGGTTTAGTCGCAGGAATCTGCCAAGGACGTAAGCGCGTCGTGCGGGCATCCCCAACAAAAATGCCTCCATCAACGAACAAAATAGGCACCAAGTGGGATGCAAGCAACAGGCTTAGGTGGAATTAAGCCTCTAAACTTGGTTTTCTAAAGAGGAGAGGGAAAAAGGGGGAATTTACACATGGGGTGCAAATTCACTCCTATACATTTTTCCCCCACTTTAGCGAGCACGAATACTGATGAGTGCTCGTTAAAGTAGATCAAGAAGAGTTGTAAGGTTAGAAATGTATACTTGAACAGTCAAGGAAGCAGAGCTCAGTCTGGCATACCTAAAAGTGCAAGGCAAGCGAAGGACTCCATAGTTGCTCGAAACTATGAAGTTGGAAAGAGAAAGCGCCTTACAGGTTCTTGGTCCTGTAAGGAAGGTGTCCCCCAAAAACTCTAGCATGGAGGAGACCTAAAGGAAGTGCCCTATAGGTTCTCGGTCCTATGGGGAAGGTATTCTCCATGAACTCAACCATGAAGAACACCCAAGGAAGCGCACCATAGGCTCTCAGTCCTATAGGGAAGGTATTCTCCACGAACTTGAGCATGAAGAACACCCAAGGAAGCACCCCATAGGCCCTCAGTCCTATAAGGAAGGTAACTCCCAAGATCTCTCGCATGGAGGAAACCTGAGAAAGTGCCCTATAGGCTCTCAATCCTGCAAGGGAGCCACCCCCAAGATCTCTCGCATGGAGGAAGCTCAAAGGAAAGCGGACTCCGCAAAGTCCGAAAGCGGCCATGTAGGCAAGTACGCAGACAATTACACAAACTGTCGATAATTTTGAAATTTTTTGAAGGGGTCCCTTGGGAACCCACTGTGAAGAGAGGGTCCACTCAAGGGACCCACAATTCGAAAGTAGATGTTCTTTCTTTTGAATCAATCCTTCATCAAGGAATCCTTTTGAAAGATGTTCACTTCATCAAGGAATTCAAAAGGAAGAATATGCCCCCATGTGAGGGGAAGATTAAAGTTTTTCCCACTTCAGGGGGAAGGTTCAAGTCCTTTCTTTACGAACCCATGATGAAGGAAACACATTTCGTCAGGGTTCTCAATTGAGAATACGATTTCGAAGAAAGGTTTGTGAGGATTTTCAAGAAAAGATTTGTTGGCAACAAATGCGTTTTCTAAAAATTGAGATGTTGAAGAAAGAAAGTTCACACATGAGAGGGACAACTCAAGCAAAGAAAAGAGAGAGATAAAGAGAAAGCAAAAGAGAGAAAAATACAAACAAAGGGCACAGGGGATCTCATTTAGTGGGGTTAGATCTGTCTGAGCTCATATAAATAATATGTAACTGCAATGCAAGGAGAAAGATCATAAATCCCCAACTAGATTAGGAAGAATGCATGAGAAGACAAAGTAAAAATAAAAAATTGGGTCAACATGGAAGGGAATCCTAAATGCCCCCAACGCTTTGCATCGTCCCCAATTTGTCAAAAATCAAGCACAAACATGGAAGAATGATGATACAAATAGAGGAAGGTTTACGACACAAAAACCACACTTGTATCCAAGCACCAACAGGGGTGACACATCACAAAACATACAAACACAAGATTAAGAAGAGGCCTCATCCTAACATTGATTAACCAGGATATCATCTGCTTCCCACTCTAGATCATCATAGGGGGAAGGAGGATGATCCTGTAGTGGTGGGATGTTAAGAGGAGGGGCATCTGGCCCGTCTGGCCCTCCTACAACAAGGGCTAAGGAAGAGGTCCTCTTGAGATCCTCTCCACTGAGCTCCTATGGAGCCAGGGTCATCGATTTTACAAAGATCGCTGACAAGGTCGAAACTTCATCCATAGAGTTAAACATGCACCCCACAGGAGCATCATGTATAACTTCAAGGGATGAAGCAGGTTGAGCTTGAGATTCACTATTGGGCTCGCCGAATGACTTGGGAGCGGTGACGAACTCAGGGGAAGTTGGGACTAGTTCCGTCACCAGGACAGAACAAGTCAGCACATGACCACCTTGTGAAGAAGGTGAGATCTGCTCACACCCTTCATTGTCAGAAGGACCACTCCCCACCTCCTTCCTTGTTGGAGGAGATGAACTCCCCACGGACGAGGATAGAGGTGCGGAGGAAGAGGAGGAAAGCACCGCAACGGATATAACCGAGGTATTAACCATATCCATGGGCTTTGGAAAAGGATGAATATCTAGAATGGACATCAAAAAAGGTGGCTCCACAGAAGGAGTGATGAACACCTCTACCTGCTTGGGGTTACATGCATTTGCACTCGTAGCGGAAGCCAAAAATAGCGCAGGACTAGACTGGAGAGAAGCAGAAGGAAGGGAAGAGGGTGACACTGCAGGAGGCCCTAAAGTAGGGGTGGTCATCTCTTTCTCCCCCCTTTGTGAGGTGTCCTGCTTAGCTAAGAGGGCCTTTCGTCGACACTTGCGTTCACACGCAAGGAGGTTTCTTCGGCTCTTGGAGCTGGAGGTCAGAGGTTGCGAAGGAGTAGAAGTCTCCTACTCAACCATAGGAATGTCCACTACGACCATTTCCAATGAAGGAATAGATTCCTGAAGGGGAGTAGGAGAAACGAGTTGCGGGACAATAGGAGGAGTCGACTCAAGAGCCTCAGCAGCGGGCCTCTTCTCGCTTACTACCTCGGGAGGAGGGGTGGTAGGAGGCCACAGATCGAATTCCCTAAGGGAACCTTTCTTTTTGCCATATAAATAGTACCATGGTCCGAGATATTCATTAGGAAGATCCACGATCCTGAGCTTGGGCCTACGCCAAGGAGGAATCATTAGACTTAGCGAACAGCCACCAGGCCTACTCATCCAATACTTTTCCTAGGAAAGAGGAGAGGACGAGGCCGTCTGGGGAAAATTCATCTTCTCTTTGCCTTTACAAGAAGGAGAGGGAGTCAGCATGGGCTTCTCCTCTTTCTTCGGAGAAGGGGGAGCGATCGGTGCGGCCTTCTCCTTCTCCTTTGGGGAGGAGGAGGCAACTGACTGTTGCACTGCAAGAAGGGTTAGTTTTGACTGTCCTTTGCCCCCAGTATTATACTTTACATAATTCTTGTAAATTAGGTCCGTTATCGAAGGAAGCAGACCAACGAGGGAGGGCCAAAAGTGATCCAGTGAGTATCCACCACTGGACACCAAAGATTGATATTTGGTGTCATGCACTACATGCACAACACCTTCATGGGAAAATTTTAAACACTTATGAATAATAGAGGCAATTTCATTCATGGAAGCCAACCAAGGAATGCCTAGCTTCACTCTAAATAGATCCAACTTTGAGATAACATCGAAAACTGTGTTAACAATTCTGGTTCCAACCAGGATGGACAGGGTTATTGAACCGTAAGGTTTAAGACTCATACCATCATGTGTACAGATGGTAGATTTTGTTTCTTGATAGTTTTCTTTTTGCAATGAATTTTATACTAACGTTTCCTCTGTAATAACATTCATACGACTCGCAGGGTCTACCAAGAGTCTTGTCACAATGTTACCACTAATGTGAGTGAGAATGTAGAGAGGCGAGGGTTTATCGTTCAAAGGAAAATTTTGTGATGTGAATGTAATATCTGACGAACCGGGCGTAGGTAGAGCAGTAGAAGTCATCATGACCATGTTAACATAGGCCTTGGGCTGAGTAACAGAATTAGTGGGATCTACAATCATGTTAGAAAAATGTGACGGAAACGGGTCTGTGTATATCTATAGTTCACTATTAGCTTTCACCACCGATTTGTTAGCATTTTGTTTATTTTTCGTCAAGGCGAATGCTACCGTCCTCAATGTGGTCCTGTATCTCATGATGCAGCTGCATACATCATTTGGTATCATGTCCATTGACTTTATGGTACTGACAATAAGTGTTTCCATCATACCAACTAGGGTAAGGTTCCTTAATAGGCTTCGGGGTTGGAAAAGTTATGATCTTATCCTTCAACAACTTCTGCAAGACAAAAGAATAAGATTCATATAACTTTGCGAACTTTCGGTTATTCTTGAGGCCATTGTTTTCAACAACGACTACTACATTTGTAACCATCTTTCCTTTCCTAGAGATTGATACAATGGATTTTCCCTCAGAACGAGAGCATGAGGAAGAACCCCTGAACTGAACGAAAGTCTGCTGGTATTCTCATCGAGCTGCACACAAGTGCACAAAAGAAGGGTATTTCATAAGGGAAAACTTTTCCTACCAAGGCCTTGGTAAGTTTCCTATGAATTCCTTCTGCATGTCAGAATCGAGCAGCTGATATGAGATTTGTGAGAGGAGCGCTTGGTAGCGCGCTATAAAATCAATGATTTTTTTCATTATTTCCTTGTTTACACTGGACGAGATCCGAAAAGGTCATCTTTGGTCCAATGTTTGCCTAAAATTGTCTAAGAAATTGATTAACCAGTTGGTCGAATGAGAAAATGGAATTGTTAGGCAAGGAATAGTACCACTCAAACATTGTGTCCTTGAGAGATCGGGGAAACAATTTAGTCATCAAGGCATCATGATAGAAAAAGTTTGTGCACAGGGCGTTAAAGGCGAACACATGTGTCTGTGGATCCCCTTTACCGCCATACTTCTCAAATTTAGGTATCTCCATTCCCTGGGGGAAAGGAGTGTTCAAGATTGCAACCAACAATGGGCTATGTCAGAAAAAGGGTTGGAAGATAGGTTGGGCAAAGGCTTGGGAAAGACTTGCTAATTGGCTCTGCATCTTACCCATGTTCTGAAGAAGGGTATTTAGAATAGGGTCGTTAGAAGATAGAGGGCTAGAGGAACCTCCCCCAGAGCCGCCGCCAAGGACACCTCTAGAACCGCCACCGATGTGACCTTCGCTAGAGCCACTACTAAAGCCACCACTACTAGTAGGGCCTCCACCGGAACCACCACCATGACCTCCACCAGAGCCGCCTCCACTAGCACCACCTTCGCTACTGAATCCTCCACCACTACCAAACCCTCCACCACTCATCTCGCCAAAGCCTCCACCACTAGAGGTGATTAGAGGGGTGAAGCTAAATCCCAAGGGGACCTTGTTAACTTTGATAGTTTCAAGTTGTTCAAAAATGGAAGGGATACTAATAGAAGGGACTGCATCATCCATATAGACAGACATGAGAGGCATCAATACTCCTAATTGTCCTCTGTGCTCTTCGAAAGTGACTCCTTGTGCAAAACTAGGGTTGCTCAAAGGAGTGCATGCTTCAGCGAGACCAAGGAGGCTAGTTAGAAGTTTTATGCCTATTTGATCTTTACTCATCATATGCTTTAACTCATTGATAACCTAATGGCTCTAGCCATCTTCGGATTTCTTTCCAAGTGATTTTCTAGGTTTCCTAATCCCTTGGTGAGAGCAGGAACGTATTCTGCAAGGATTTAGTCAACCTCGTACTCATCCACCGATGATGGCGTGGGAGACGCAGAGGGAGTGGGAGCGTGATTGGTTTCATCAACAAATCTCGTCTCGTTCCTCAACAACTACTCCTATCCAGCCACACTAACAGCGAGACCAGAGAAAAGGCCCATAGAGAGACCAATCAAGACCTTCGTCCCATCAAAAGGTGTCACACACTCCTCCTAATGATGTACCTGAAAGTTGTAGAATGGGTTGCGATGCTCATAAACCTTCACAACACTCAAGAACACAACAGTCATGAAGTACTCAAGGGAAGCCTCAACACCGACGGATGAATAGATGTTGGTTCATGTCGGGTTCACCAAAAATGTAAGAGAGAGGGACCACCATGTGCAAGACCCCAGGTCACAGAGGGCTAAGACACGAGAGGATACCCTAGCTTACCTCAACTAGATGGGATGTTAGGTTATGAGGATGAGAATGATGAGGACTATAGAGTCCTACAACCACTCTGCAATCCTAATTTTTGAAATGGGGCTAGGTGAGCTGATTTTCAGGTCCAACACTATGTCTCTGGAAGCTCTCCACCCAAGGACAAAAGTGCGGTCTCTAGACAACAGTGTGGTGCGTTGGCGTCTCTAAAGTGTGCTAGTGTCTGTACGGTCAGACAACAACGAAGACAAGGTCAAACCTAGAAAAACTAGCTAATGGCCCAACTAACTAACTAAAGGGCCAAAATGATGCGATTAAGTAAGTAAAGTATTCTCTAATATTATAAAGCAAAAATGCAAGAGTGAAAAGGGCAAGAAGGATCTCACCAAGAAATCCAGTTTCCAACTGGCTTCTTAATAGCACATAGTCCTACACATAGAAAGAGAGGAAAATGTTGGGTGGCTATATAGGGGTCTTCCTCAGTTAGACCCTCGTTTAGGTGTTTCCACCTCCACAAACAACCAAGGAAATGAGATAAAGAAAGTAATGTAGTGAAAAGCACAAAAGTATTGCAAAACAGTAAAATGCTAACTCAACCAAGTGATAGAAGGAAAGAAAGGGAAGCTTACCACCTCCACCAAGAGAACTCAAGGATACTTGGGGGAGAAAATGAGAGTACTCGAGCCTCTGCTACAATGGTGTTTCATTCCCAACTTGTTCTACCAAAGATGGAGTGTTGTGTTTGTTGCAATGGGGTGCTAGTATATTATTTGAGAGCTTGAGAGTGAATGCAAGAGTGTGAAGTTAGCTTGTGAATGGAGTGAAGAGTTAGAATGCATGTTGAAGGAATGAATTTGAAGAAGGAATGGAGAAAAATTACCATATTCAGTTCAGTTGACCAAAGGAGGAGTTACAACTTGACTCCCAATGAGAAGTGTAACACTTCTGCAAGTTCAGCCACAAGAATCTGCCAGGGACGTAAGTGCGTCATGCGGGCATCCTTGACAGAAACGCCTCCACTAATACTCGAAACAGGCACCAAGTGGGATGCAAGCAATGAGCTTAGGTGGAATTAAGCCTCTGAACTTGGTTTTCTAAAGTGGAGAGGCAAAAAGGGGGAATTTACACATGGGGTGCAAATTCTCTCATATACACACATGAATACAATTGAGAAAACATAAAGGTAGTCAAAACTTTTAGGAATTGTTACTCATTGTGCATCTTTATGAAAATAGATGGAACTATGATTGTAAAAAAATGATGATTATGACATGTGATTAAATGGTTCAACGTTAGTGAAATGAAAGATTTGTAAAAAGATATTAATAAGTTATGAGAATAGCGATTCCATGATTTGTCATGTGTTTAATGCATTAAGTGTGCTTTCTTTTCTCATATTGTGATGTTCAAATGAAAATGGTTAACTATCTTCCTTAATAAGTAGGAAATCTTCTTAGCATGTTGTGGAAAATATAATGGAATTACCTACATTGATATATTGTGAACATAACGAACATAGTTGAATAAAAGAGGAAGAGGGGTATGGATAAATATAGAAAACCAATCTTGATTTTAAATGTGATATCCACCACTAACTTAGTAAGATGGAAAGTGTGGTGAACCATGCATTGTTAAGTTCTAGGAAGATGGAGCAATATGCCTAAGCTACAATTGCACAACTTCTAATGATTTCTTGTGCATATGCAAAGCGAGTAGATATTTTTGAAGTTGAGAAGCAAGGTGAATATTGTTTAAAGGAAATAGAATATATTTAAGTTCATTACTTTTGTTCTATAATATGGTGAATTTTGTAAATTCTATGGTGTTATGACATTTGTGCAATAGTGTTGTGAACTAAATAAAGTGTATTGTGTTGAACATGTGATGAGACCCATAAATGTGTTGTGCCCAAGTATGAGATACAGGGTATCTGACTTGGGACAAGGGTCGGGGATGTCAAATATGATCCCTTATGTGTACCCTTTGTGATGGCCCATTATGTAAGTCAATTAATTGTGAAATAATGTAAAAATGATATGTGCAGTTGTGTGTCCACTAAATAAAATGTGAAGTAATTCTTTAAGTCTTGTTCGTATGTTAAATATGTACCCCTAGTGTATGGCTCCCCTACGGGATTGAGATGCCTACTAGTGTAAATAGGGGTTGAGGGGCAAGAGAACCCCGAGTGGGAACCCCATGGTTTCCCTTGGACGTGTTCCTAACCTACTCCCCCATATATGAGAATCACACTTGTTGGTTCATAGTGCAAACCCACTCCTTGATGTTTATAACCCATGGGTAAAGGATGGAATTACTTGGGCCATATTAATCACAGATTTTGGATACTTCAACAATGTAGGGCACTGATACTATGTGGAAGAGTCCACCATGATATTATGTGCTATCATATTTACGTGGTCAAGGACCACCATTTATTGCATGCTATTATACTTATGTGGTTAGAGAACCACCATTCCCCTCCTCCCCTTAGGTGGCTTTATCAAAGTCACGTGGTGCTCGTAATGTGAAAGTTTTATTGTTGAGATATGAATTATTGGTAATTTCCTTAATTGATGTTTTATTTTATTATATGTTAGCAGTGTTAAATTTTACATTTCTTTTATCAGGGCTACTTAGCCATTTGAAGGTTGTCATAGTCCATTACCTCAAGGACTTATTTAATTTCCATTTTGAATTAAGATTGGAATGTTGAAATGTAGTTGCAACTGATTCTTACTTGGTTTTCCTCTCGAATTTATAATGTTTTGTTTATTAAAACGTTGGTTTATGATTTTATGTTTCTCAGTTTGAGGCTTCTTATTGTTTGCTAACTGCTGGCAAGTGTGGTGTAATGTGACATCTATGAAAATTGCCATATCCCGAGGTTCCCTGGCAGGTCATATAGGGGAGTAGATGCACTGGGGAATTATGTATTATTTGAAGGTGATGCAAATGGGATCGGTATGGGACGGTCATCAATCCATTCATCCCCTAGTTCTATGATTATTCTTTTTGTACCTTCCTTTTGGAGGCTAACCCCCTTACACAACAAGGGAAGGTACCTAGGAGATGTATGGAAGGGTCCTTAGAGAAGGTCCTTGAGACCATCTCTCCTAATGGCTATGGTATCCAAGAATCTCCATCCTTGTAAACCCCATTGTGAGAGCCTTGTGATGTCAATTATGAGTAAATTGTTGATGTATGGACAAATTATTAAATTAATGACATGTGAAAATACTTGATTGCTATGTGAGAAAGAAAGTGACCAAATAAAATTGGGACTACTAGTCTTGAGACAAGAATTGATAGTGCAACAAAAACTATATTTTTCTAACATCACGAGTGATGATTACAATGCAAAAAGGGAACCTTGAAGGCTGCCCAAGGATATTAATGCGTTTGGATGTATGTTGGTGTAATTTATTTATTTATTTTTATTTACTGAGAATGTTAACTACATGGATGACTACTAACACTTGTTAAACTATAACTATATCAGATATATGCTTTATGGCAAGAAAATGTGTTCTAATTATTTAAATGTTTGAATCATGAAGGAATGCATTTAATGTGTTCTTATAGTTGAATGTTTTGATGGTGTCATCATGAAAGAAAAATAGTGAATATGTTCAATAGATTTATGTGTGTTGCTATATGGAGGGCATGTTTTAGACCTTAACAACTTCTAGGAGGAAGTCTAAGCTAAGGGGAGGGGGATGTAAGACCCCTGCTTTGAATATGACTAATGCTAAACCTAATTTGTTATATGTTTCCATAAATAGGTGGTAATTTGTTCCGCGGGCAATAAATAATGTGATTTGTGTGACGATGTGCTTGTATTTCACCTTAACATTTGTTCATTTTCACTATCATGAAGGTGTTATGGAATTGTAAATTGTGAATATGAATTGAATTTGTAAATGGAACTGTTGTACAATTAAATTTTATTATAGCTATTAAATGTATGTGATATATGATTGTTCTTATGGTTGGTAGTGTGCAGGAAAGTAGGGTGCCAATACGAGAAGGGAAAATCATTGAGTAAATCAAAAGACATCTCGTGGTTATGAATTTGATCTCTTTCAGCTCACTTAGAAAGGAATAAAGATAATGTGTGTGGTAGAGTAAGGTGGTGAAGGTTGATGTAAAAGGGATAGTTTATATTATGGGTTGAGAGGGTCTTTATTTGTGTGTCATGTGAGTTGCAGGTTGGGGTTAAGGTTTAGAAACCATTATCCAAGTATGAAATTCGAATAGGTCCTTAAGAGGGTCTTTAAAGAGAGTTGTTGGTCAATTTCCTTGGTTGGGATGCAAAAATAAACCCCCTAGGGTCTATACCATAATGGTAGGGGTCAAGTGGGCATGCAATAAGGCCCCAAGGACATGATTTGACTCTTGAAAAGTCCTCATAATGAGGAGTGACGAATTTTGAGGAGAGGATGGGGGTGAAAGGATGGAGGGGTTGTCCAAGTGCATGTTTCTCTCTTTAATGAGGATACATCACTCATTGATGGAGGGGAGTACATTCCACACCTCCCCATCCAAGAGTTGCAACTTTAAACTCCTATATATGTTTGAGAGGAAGAAGGAGTGGGGGTGTTACCCACTTCTCCTTTTGGAGAACTTTAGTAAAGATGACAAAAAGAATGAGGAGAGGAGAGGAGAAGTCCTATTGAGGAGATAGTGATCAAGATGGCTTGGCTTGGAGAGGAGAGAAGGTTAAGGGATTTTAATTCCTTCACCTAAAAGAAAAGAAATAAGTTCTTCCTATTTTCATTTACCCTTGTTTATTGCTTGTAAGAAGGTGACATGATGTATGGATTGTGGTTGAAAATAGAAAGTAGAGAACCTAGATGCATGAAAATTATGTTAGGTTAGTTTCATCCCTTTGTAAAAATAAGAAAAAATTCCATTCATCATCATGGAGCTAAACAAAATCCTTGTTCGGGGTATGACTAGAGCCCACAAGGCTCCATGATGCCATTACGGTAGGGTGGAGAGAAAGCCTTAATCAGTTGTGTGTCCTTCATTGTATTTCTTTAAATTCATTTGTAATATGGAAAGGTAGTGTCTTGTTGTACATGAAAGAGAATGGAAAAGAGCAATTCATGTACCTTGGTATGTCTTGTTTCACTTCTAGATGTTATTGGTATAGGAAAAAGTTTAAATAATGGATATTGTAACTTGCTGATAATAAAAAAGGGGAATATTGTATTTATCTACTTATGTTTCTCTATATTTGTAATTAAGGGGGAGTATATCATTCTAATACTAATGGCAAAGTTAGAATGGTACTTTTTCTGTTTTGCTTAAGCCAATGGGGTGTGCAAATAAGGTTAAAAAAAGGGGGGTTTCAATATAAGAGTAAATAGATTATTGTGTTGTCTTCTGTTTAAACAAATATATATATATGTAGGTGCATGTTGTCGTGGAGGCTTTTGGGGCAAGACAATTAAAAGAAAAATGTATAAAAAAATTAAATTAAAATAAACGAGACAGGTTGCGAGCCTCTATTCCCATTGCACCCATATCAAATGCAAATAAATAAAAATGAAAATGAAAGAATAATTGGGTATTGCATTTATAATGTAACTTTTGTCATGATCCATGAATGGCAAGAGGTAAATAAATATGAATATAGTTATCAAATTTAATAAAGGTGTGTCTAAACCCGTAATCTTAGCAAAGCAAGATAAGGAAAGAAATTTTGGATAAACCCCTTTGCAATCTTATCAAATAAAAAAGAAAAAAATATATTTATATTTTGAACCACAATGAGAATAAAATAAAATCTTTATTACTGTGTTCAATAAAACACCAGATTTCGAGCTATTGTGTGAATGTTGTGCAAATGGATTAAACATTTAATGAACCTACACTACGTATACATTAAACCACAAATTTCATTTAAATAAATTAGAACTTCAACGTGATTGCTTTAAGTGAAACAAGAGTATTATTTTTGGTGAAAACCTTCTTCTCAACAACTTTTGTATGTGATAGACTCCATTGTAAATCCACACACTCAGACCTAGATTCCTCCTCTCTTTTTTATATTAATAATAGTTCAGCAAATTACAACATATTGAGAGAGCATTTAGCTCTCAGAATAACCCACAAACATTAAACCTTCAGCTTGTTATATAGACATTAAACTTTCAGCTTGCTACAATGAGCATTATTGAGAATGAAAGAAGTAACCCCAGATGCCTCAAAACAAAATACAACTTCAACGCTTCTTGTTTTGTATCCCATCTAATTGCCGTTTACATCAGAGCCAACACTTTCAGCCTCCTGTGCAGCCGGTTGCATACCAAAAACAACCTCTGAGATCCACGCAACATTAGAGATCCCCCTTGACTTAGGTTCAGCTTTATCACTCCCAGCAGCCACTGTATTGAAGGCTCTCTAGAACACACTTAGCATGCTGAGGAAAGTATCTGAGTCAGTCTGGTTATGATGCCATATGAGCCCATTCTTGACCTCCTCCTTGTTCACTGATACCCCCCCCCATCCTTTACCAACGTCATAAATTTTTCCAACGATATTTCCATAGACACTGTGACCTGCAAAACAATAGATAAGAATGTGAGTCTCTTATTAGACTCAGTAAGCCTCTTGGAACTTCCCTGAAACTTCTCTTCATTCCTAGCTTTCCATAGAAACCAAAGGATTTCAGTAGTGAGGCAATCCCAAAAAATATGGTATTCATTAATTAGTTTTCTAGAATTAAATAAAATCTCATACCAATTCAGATTTCCATTTTCAGTCCATATTGACATGTTATTACAAAAAAAATTCCAAACCTCTTTAGCATAAAGACAGTCAAAGAAAATGTGTAGGAGTGTCTTAGGAGTCCTGCATATAAACTACAAATATCCACATCAGCTTGATTAACTTTTAGAGGAATTTTCTGTAACAAAATTTTCCATCTAAAACAGGCCTTTTTAGGCTCTTTCACGTTCTGCCAAATAGAGGAGATAAATTTTTTCCACTTAGAATCATCAATATTCAGCCCCCAACAGGCATTAACATACTCTCTAATTGACAAACCTTTCACTAAATCTTTATACAGGCTTTTAGCCTTAATCTCAGTTAAAGGGGTACCATCATTCCATATCAGGTCAACATCAATGGCACAAGTTACATCAAAGTTGTGAGGGAAGGATATATTTTTACAAGCTTCAACCAAAATGCTATAAGTCCTAGGATTGGAAATATCCATATTAAAGTCTTTAACCAACTTGTCCATGGGTTTCAGATGACCATTTTCAGCTATATCATGGAAAGTATGAATACTTGCCAGATTCCATCTTTTAGCAGAACAACCTTGCAGGAGTGCAAGGGGCTTATTGTTGTAAACAAGGTTCCACCAAGGAGAGAAGTAAGACTGGCACTTGGGGTTATTGTTAAGATAAATATTACAAAAATTGAAATTCACTTTGTGTTTAACTGATTCCCAAGCCATCCACAAACTTTTGAAAACCATTGATCCAGCGAGGGACATGGGATGATTGTTAAGGAGAATATCACACAAGGGTAACTTTTTCCACGACTTAGCCTGCTTAGGCATGGCATGAAGGATATTGTTTCTAATTAGAACCTTTCATGGTTCCTCACCTACCATGGCTTTAGCAATCCATTTCACAGCGAGTGTTGTACCTTGAATTTTAAGATCTTTGAGGCCAAGCCCCCCATCAGCCTTAGCCATACAACACCACTCCCACTTAACCAAGTGTCTCTTTTTCTTGCCCTTCCCATTAGACCACAGGAAACTTCTAATTATTTTTTGGATTTCATTGATCTGATAACTTTTGAAGAACCACACCGAAGCAAAGTATATGCTGTACGAGGAGAGGATCTTCTGGCAGATTTGAAATCTCCCTGCAAAAGAGAGGTAACTTCTATTCCAATTATCCAACTTTTTCAGGATCTTCTCACTTATCCAAACCCACATTTCTTTTAGGTTAGGATTGATAGCAAAAGGGAATCCAAGGTACCTAACAAGTTTGTTAGGTCTGCCCCATTGAAACTCAAATTTTTGAAGCCACTTAGGCGGGGAATCGGTCCATCCAAGAAAATTAGACTTAGCAACAAAGATTTTTGCACTAGAAGCTTGACAAAAAAGATCAAGCTTTCCCATGAGGGTATCCAAGTTCTTTTCCTCTAACTCCACAAAAATGGTAGTATCATCCACAAATTGGATATTAATGAGTTCATTGTGGTTCAACAACGTGATCCCCTTGACTTTGGGGGAATAAGAATGATCTCTTAATAGATAATGTAGCGCATCTAATG
Source organism: Sequoia sempervirens (assembly GCA_007258455.2). Classification (NCBI taxonomy): domain Eukaryota; kingdom Viridiplantae; phylum Streptophyta; class Pinopsida; order Cupressales; family Cupressaceae; genus Sequoia; species Sequoia sempervirens. The sequence continues at coordinate 283,764,030 of VDFB02270651.1, read as the reverse complement.
CTATCACAAAGAGCACAGGCGCGAGGGGGCACCCTTGTCTAATGGGCTGACCAAGGGTAATGTCCTCAGAGAGTATTCCATTAATATCAACTTGGGCAATAGCATCCTTGAGCAAAGTGTCAATATCATTGCAGAATTTATCAGGGAAGCCGAATGCTTCCAGCATTGATCTAAGGAAAGACCATTCAATTCTGTCATAGGATTTTTCAAAGTCTAAGAGCAACATGGAATTTTTTTGATTGGATTTCTTGGACCATTCCATGGCCTCCCAGCTTGTAATCAAGTTCTCTAGAATATATCTCCCTTTGATGAAACCCGTTTGAGTACTATTTATGAACCCTGGTAGAATATCCACCAGTCTTAACGCAAGGACCTTAGCCAAAATTTTATATGAAACATTAAGGAGGGTTATAGGCCTCCAATTTATTATTAAAGTCTTATCACCCCCTTTGGGTAGGAGCTTTATAATGCCTTTGTTTATATTTTTCCCCAACGCGCCTTTCTCTAAGGCCTCCCGGTAAACCTGAAGTAAATCTTCACTTATCCAATCTTTAAAAGTTTTGTAAAATTCAATAGACAACCCATCCCATCCTAGGGACTTATCATTTTGCATAGAATTAATGGCCCTTATAATTTCATCTTTAGAAATATTAGTAGCCAATTTGGAGGAGCTATCTTGGTTGATTTTCCTGGGGAGAAGCCCTTTTACAAAGTCTCTGGCAATTCGATTGCTCTCTTGATTACCTTCCAACATGAAAAGATTTTGATAGAAGGCTTGGAACTGATTAACAATCTCTTCTCGAGTGCTCAGAACCTTTCCTTCCTCCCGAATTTGGCCGATCTGCTCTTTACTACCTTTTTCTCTTATGAAATTAAAAAAGAACTTGGAGCCCTTATCCCCATGGTTTAGCCAGTTGAGCTTCACCCTGATCTTAAGCCCTTTTTTCTTGGCCACTTGCAGACACCTAAGGTTGTTTTTAATTCTTACAAGGTCATCACTGAGTCTTATGTTGGTAGGATTAGAGTGGATTTTAGCTTCAACCTCGACCAACTTCTCATTAAGCTCATTTTCAGTTTTCCTAGAATCTTTGGCTTTCTTCTTCCCAATGGTTTGAAGTAGCCTTCTCCATGACTCAACATTTTGATCCCACCTCGAGATAACATTCTCATCCTTTAAAAGCCATTTGTTAATTTCTCTGATGGATCTAATTCCATCTTTATAGTCATCATCTTGAAGGAGTTGTACATTAAGGATGAACTTTGGGCTCTTGGGGGGGCATTGTGGGCACCTTGGTAGGTGGAGATTTTATAATAGGGTGATGGTCTGAAAGTGTGTAAGGATACACACTTTCCAACTGCCCATCTTTGTCTGGGATGAAGTTAAGAATATTCTTGCTAACATAAAATCTGTCCAATCGACAACAAATCCTATTTTTTCCTTCTTGTGCATTACACCAGCTAAACCAAACCCCTTTACTCTCTTTTTTCTTTCTCTCCAGGGGGTCAGCAAGTCTAAATTTTCTTTTCAGTCTCTGCTAGAAGTGCCTTTCAGACCCCTTCCAGGCCATGTCCATACCCCCCCACTTGTCCTCTAGGTATTCCACCATGTTGAAATCACCCCCAAGCACCCAAGGGATCTTAGGCAGATGGAAGGTCATCCATTGCCACAATTGGGTCCTTTCCCTATGGTTATTTGAAGCATAGATTGAGCTGATCCCCAACCTTTCCCCATATTTTTCCATTACAATCCAAACAACCCTATTGCATGGGGAAGACCCATGACTGGTTATAAAGGGCTTCCACCTATTAGAAATTAGGATGGAAGCTCCACCCCTCCCTCTCTTGTGCTTTGTAGAAAAGTGGCATGATTCCCTCTAGATAAAATTTAGACTAACCTCCAAGGTGAAACCCATTGCCTTGGTTTCCTGCAGAAAAATAATATCCTTATTGGATTCAAGATTTAAGAACCTTCTAACAATTTAGTTCCTATCTGGGGACTCCAGCCCCCGGATATTCCAAGAAATCAGATTAAGATTCATATTCACTTGTCATGGGGGTGCCTTCTTGGCTGCTCTTGAGTTGTTCAAAGCATTTGGGCCATCTGTCTTCTATCTCTGGTCTTTTGTGAGCAGGAGACTGGATTATTAGACTGGTATTTTTCCTTTTATGTTTGACCACTTGCATGCTTTGGCTACTAGAGATTGGGTCTCCATACTTCCTTGGCCTTCTAGGCCCTTTTTTTAGCTTGGGAATCTTCTGAGTTTTACCCTTGATGGTATTCTCCTCAACATCTCCCCCAATATCCTCCATTGAAACAAAGGTATCAAAGGGAGCAACGACTGGGGAAGGTTTGGAATTCAGGTTTGTAGTTGGGGACTCATTGATTTCAACCCTATTATGGGCAAGTTGGTTAGACTCCATCTAGATAGGGTCCTCCACGACTTTTTGGGCGTGTCTTAAATCAGCCTCCTGACCAATTTCAGACTCAGGCTGACACTTAACATTGCAAATGTCCAGTTGATTAGGAACCAAGGGGGGTTGGGGTGTCATTTGCTTATTGATTAACGACATAGCAGATTGAGGAACCCCATCAATCAGGGTAAAACCAGTCGGTTGCATTTCCTCCACATTTGAGGAGGGAGGGAATGAAGGCCCTAGACCCCCAGAGTGCCCAAACAATTGAGCATCGCTCTTTTGAGTGTTAGCCATGTCAACTTTTTCAAGCTTCGTAGTACCATCTATTTTTATTATCTGCATCATAATGGTTTGATTAGGGGTTTTCTGGCTGGAGGGCGAGAGGTGTTTTTCTTTAATTATTTTTCTTAAGGATCACATAGCTAGCTGTTGAGCATTTAATTTAACCATTTGGGCACTATTCAGGTGCAACGAGATCACATGAGCATTTGGGTCACTAGCTAATTCACCATGATCATCCTTTTCCTCACCCAGTACATCAAAAGTGTTGTTGGTAGGAATTTCTTAAGGGGAGCAACTAGGGGCAAGAGAAGCTGAGGGTGCAATGTCACAACAACAGGCCAAGGATTGGGGCACACCATCAAGGTCAGGAGAGGCCGTGGGCATAGGGCGATTATTAGGAGGAATTTCCTCCTCGCTGGGCAGAGCCGGCTCTTGGTCCTATTCGCGACCAACCCCCCGACCTATATTGGTGCTGGTAGGAATTTTTTCAACATTTTTTTTTATCAGAGGGCAATATTTCCTGATGTACCCTTCCCTTCGGCACAAATAACATGCATTTAGACTGCCCAAGATTTCAACAGGGCAGGAAACAACCCTTTCCTCGTCCTTAATAAGGATGCCAGGAGGGAATTCAACCCCTGGAGTCATGGAAACCAGGGCCCTAACATCCATATGCAGGAGGGAGGCCTTAGATTCTTCCATCCGAAGAACATTTCTGAAGGGAGCAAGGAGGGTCGAGACTAACTTCCAAAAATCCGGAGGGACGTTTTTGACAACTACCCATCTTGGGTAGGATAGGGCGAGGACTTCGTCAGTGATGGCTGAGGGAGACCACGCCAAGGCCCAGAAAACACACCCGCCTACATTCCAGTAGGCTTTAGCAAGTGCCCTTTCTTGCATTTCATGGCTCTTGAAAAAATAACAAAAAGCTCTTTTTGCAACATTCTAAAATAATTAATCTGAATACCAAACTTAGCCAGCCAAATATTTGAGCACCAGGCATCCAAAAATTTCCTAGCTAGAATTTTATTAGAATCAACAGCTGCAATTTTTTTTGTTATATCTTTAACCCTAGACTTTTTAGAGTTAATTACGGTTTTCATTTCAGCATTAGGAATGAGTTTAACGAATCTGAGGGTGCCAGAAGGTTTACCTAGTCCTCCTCCAATGGCACCCACCTCATCTTGAACACCAACAACAACAAAGGAAGCATTTACTGGAAGAATGACTTTATCACCGGCTACAACATATTTAAACGTTCTACCATGCGAAGGCACGTCGCTAGCTTACCAGAGGGGCATGGGCATCTGTACCCCTTTCCATAGAAGCCCTTGAGGGCTGATCCCCCAAGGGAATTTAGCGTTGTCGGATGCAAAACCTCCACTCTCAACACTAGAAAAGCAGGGCCTGCAAGATGACACAGAACAAACACAAAAAAAACAAAGCAAAAGCACTTGAAAAACAAAGAAATAAATTAAAGGTACAAATAGACACAACGACAAACCTTCGTGGAGGAGGACAGACCCCCCCACCTGGCACCTTACAAACCCCTGAGCGGTACAACGTGGCCGAACAAGTTGCAAACCACCCTCGTTATCTTTCCCCCTAAACCTATGTTTTGAATTCCTCATCAACTTTCAGATTCCTCCTCTTGAGCTAGGCACCTAGACTACTATGCCTCTGTTGAGTGTTGCCTCTCACAACACAAAAACTAATGAAATAATGGTAGTCTAAGAAGAAAAAAAATTGTTGTATTTTTCTAACAAAAATCTTGGGCATGAAAATATATAGTTTTTGCCCCAATTTATTGAGCGATTTCAGGATTACACATCATGAAAAGTCTCCTGGTTTAAGGAAACCTCTACCCATCCTTTCCCCTTACATTTTGTACACAATGATATGGGTTAATCTATTTTTTTCCACTTATTTGGGTAGATGTTTTCTTTTTTTAGTAATTACAATTTGCAGACAACGATATATATATATATATATATTCTTTTGAATCTTCCCAATATACATTCCCATAAATGCATCTTGCACATATTGGCCCTTCCACACCTTATAGGGATTTGGTTCGAGTTGTATTATTGTACCTATGGCTACAGTTTTTGACATAGGAGGCATGGAAAGCATATATTATATATACTATATTGTTTTTAGTGACTTTCTTGTACCTAATCACTAAGTGAAATTGTTGAAGCTATAATATTTTTTGTTGTTATTTGATTTTTTATGCATACAGTGTAACAGTTGATGATTAGTGTGGATCATGGTTTGGTTAGCCATCAAGTAATGATCCACTTCTTCATGACTTGCCCTGTGCATGCAACTTATTGTCAAACAACTGGGATGACAACATACTGGTTTTCCTCCCAACATGGTGCATATCTCAAGGCATGTGTCTCTAATTCAAATGGTAGGTGTAAGTTTGATAAGGCTAAGACTAGAGCACTTTTGGTTTTATGCTTCAGTTGTTTAAAAGTAGCTTCTTGATTTTTACTTGATGTAAAAGACTTGTCACTTGCTTTGACAACATGTAAAGAGTCAGAGAGAAAGAGACAAAGAACTTCTAAATATGACAAAGCTTCTTACTTCAATTACATTGGAAGGCATGGGCCATCTTAAAATAGTCACAATATTTGTTGGATCAATCCATAACTATCCTCCACCAACTGCATGGTATTGTAAATTTTCATTTCTTTAAGTTGAGAAGTAATTGGTTTTCCTTCAAAGTTTCAATGTTGATAATAGTCTCAATCTTTGTTGGATCAACTCTAAGTTCGCTTCCATTAACCACATGGTTTTAGAAATTTGCACTTCTATGAACTGAGAAGTGATTATTACTTCTTCAAAGTTCCCATACTTTAAAGGAAAATGTTGAATATGTTCCATATTGCTGAAAATAAGTGTGCCAATCAAGTATGCCATCACACAAGAATAAATGAATGACCAAAGCATGTTAGTCCTTAATCTCATGAATGTATTAGGGTAAAAGCACAAAGTTGTGTCCAACTTTATAAAGGAAGTGACCAACACTGATCCAACTTTTAAATTTGAATCACTAAAAAGTGGCATATATGTTTTAAATTTTGAAATGATGTAAACTAGTAAAATATGCATTTTTAGTATATTTTATGTTTGTATTTTTTTAAAAAAAATTAAAAAATTATTTTAAACTAGTTTTTAATAAATTAACACTATAATTTACTTGCTGGTAAAATGCTGAAAAATGAAGTTGCATGGGATGTCAAACTTTTTATAATAATTTTTTTTTCTTTCAAAATTTTTGTGTGTATTTATAACTTGAAACTTTAGTGCATGGATACATTTTTTTCCAATTTTGATAAATATATATTTTTAAATAAATATTAAAATGTGCATGAATAAAAAAATAGTTGTTTCCATGGGACATGAACTTTCATGCTAAATATTTATCTAAAATGGAAAAAAAATTATACCATCTTGAAATAGATTCTTTTATCTAGTGCATCATATTTTTTTCAATTTTTTTTAATAAGTTTTAGTATTTTTCCTTGGTATGGTAATGAACCTAATATTTTGTGTTGATAACCTAATTTTAGTAAAAAATAAAAAATTAATAATAATTAAACTATTAAAAAATAAATATATTTTTGAAACTACACTTATGGATCTACAAAAGGGTATTTTTATATTTTTAAAAAAAATATTATTTCGTTAGTAGGAGTTATTGAAACTTCAATTTTTTTCAAATAATTTTTTTTTTTTTTTGGTAAATTGGACTCAAGTGGTGCTCCATATATTTTTTTATTGTAATTTTAGTTAAAAAAAGTTGTGGAAGTATCTAACTTAGCTAAAATGAATCTTACTAGACCATATGTTTGACCAAAATTGTTTTTTAGTTAGAAATACTTAAATTTAGTTGTGTTGATAAGTTGGTTGAAAGTGTGAGACAACTTTGTGCTTTTACCCATTAGGTACATTGCATGATTGAAATGGTAGTACAACAATCCTTGCTTCGCTTTGAAGGATATCTTCAATATGGCTGTTGTTTTTACTTGAACTTGATTAAACCCTGACTTGAAGCCCAACTTTGTAAAGTACTTGACATTTTGTAGTTGATTACCTAAATCATAAATCCAAAGTAGTTACTTATTTCTGACAGTAATCTTGTTGAGAGATCTAGAGTTTATAATCTATGAATATACTTCATATAATGCCTTTCTTTGACCTCAATTCTATAGATGAATCACATGGTGAAGTGCTAGAATGAATCATCTTTGGTCCAACAAATCTATCATTTTCCTCTGCACAGTATTGAATTCCAAGATATATTGCCTCTAAAAACCAATTTTGGACAATATAGAATCTATGCTCTACCTCTATTTTTGGAGGAAAACTTTGTGATTTTTGAAATACTTCTTGGAGTTGTTGGACCAACCCATTCGACTGCTCCTCTGCTAACTTGTGCAAATTGCTTTTGAAATCTCCACTCCAACTTACCTTGCATCTTGCTTGTATTTTAAGATTAACAACAAAGATTTTTGCTTGCATTGATCAATCTTTTTTCTTGATTTGTTGTAGCTAATGAGATCTTTTCTCTACTGTGTATTCAAGACGAGGAATGACTATCCATGTTCAATGAGAAGGTATTTGTTCTCTCACTTACGAAGATTGTGCGTATTTCTCAGATATAAGGGCTGGTAAGAATGACTGAACATACATCAAGGGGCTTACATATACATACATACATACATACATGCATATATATATATATATGTATATATACGTATGTATACATATGTATACATATGTATATATACATATGTATACATATGTATATATACATATGTATATATATGTATAT
>VDFB02270651.1:283582498-283755231 GCA_007258455.2 Sequoia sempervirens | reverse complement strand
TACAGATTATACTGTTTTTAGTCAACTATTCAAAATCAAAGGGTCCAAATTGAGAAACAACAGTATTATCCATTTTGTAATCATATCACAGTTACATCTTTATCACCTGCATCCTATCATTCATGTTAAGCTTTCCAACTGCATACATCAAATATATGTTGGTACACTTTATATGTATGTATGTACATGCATTTGTATGTATGTATATATATGTATATGCATATGTATGTATGTATGTATGTATGTATGTATATGTGTGTATGTATGTATGTATGTGGATATGTATATGTATGTATGCATATGCATATGTATGTATGTATGTATGTATGTGTATGGATATGTATATGTGTGTATTTACGCATATGCATATGTATGTATGAATGTATGTAAGGATCCAAATGTAATTTTAATGTTATCTTGTTCATAATAAAATATGCATATATGTATGTAAGGATAGTGTGAATGATGTGAAATGTTGAAGATGTTCAAAATATTGTGCAATATGATGCTCTAATCAAAACTCTTATTGTTGTGCATGCAATATTGTAAGAATGATTTGATGTGGGATGCTACTACCCCCATTTATTATTATTTTTTCGTAGGCATGTGAGAGCGTTAAGAGCTGAACCAAGTATGTGGATGATCGACATATCAATGAAACTATGTTTGTTAACACACTAAACTATATTGGGACATTTTGCTCTAAATGCATTTTGATATTTATTTAATTTGTGGTATATTATGTTCAAAAAATTTATGTTCTTATGAATGCATATTTGTTTGGATGATTATATGTATGTGCGTTGGACTTGTAATGGCAAGCATGTGAAAACTTCTTGACATTAAACAAAATACATCAAGTGTTAACCACAAGTAAAGTCTTTATGACTTTACTTTGGCAATGACCTAGTAGACAACATGCACCTCTCTAATTATGATAGACCATTGTATTATATTATAGACCATGGAAACCTTAAGCGTTAACTATATGTAAAGTCTTTATGACATTCAAATAGAGCATGCAACAAAAGACATTAAGCCTTAACCATAGGTAAAGTCTTTATGACTTCCACATGCAATCATATTATATGATAGACCAAGGAAACCTCTAATCTCTAAAACCTATATAAGCTTTTTGCTTTTTACAACAATGCAACTCTCTAATTATGATGAGAGTAGGTCCAACCTCTCTAAATTTGGAGATAATACATTCTTTGAAGTTTGATTAATTCCCTTCCCATTTAAGAGGTGTATAGTACAATTTTGTGGCACACAACATAAAATTTATTATAATTCCAACATTATTTTATGTTTTAACTCATAAATGACTTGGAGGAGGCTTGCCTTCTTTTTCTTTCCTAAAGATAAAGATCACATTTGCATTCTAATTTATTTGATATTGTCACAACTCTCTTCTCTTCTCTTGAAAAAATACAACGAACTATAAGCAACAATGTATATTTGATGTATGCAATTGGAAAGCTTAACAATAATGATAAGATGTAGGAGATAAGGATATAACTATGATATGATTAAAAAATGGATAATGTTGTTGTTATTATATTTGATGTATGTAGTTGGAAAGCTTTCAACATGAATGATAAGATGCAAGTGATAAAAATGTAATTGTGATATGATTAAAAAATGGATAATATTGTTGTTCCTAAATTTGGACCCTTTGATTTTGAACAACTGACTGAAAACAGTATAATTTGCATGCCTCAAAATAATGTACACATTGAGTACATAAATATAAAACAGTATACTGATAAATGAAAACACAAATTTAGTTATTTTGGGTGTACCAACTTGAATAAACACCCTTTAAAGAGGAATGTGCAAAGGTTTCCTTTGTAAGCTTTGAATTTTGTAGAGGATATTAAGTGAAAATAGAGGAGAATTTGTAATGATCCTAGAAATTCCCTCTTATTAAATCATTTGAATGTGGAAAATGAATGCATTGGATTGTCATGGTTGATTTTCATATTTGAATTTTCATGGAAAACAATTGGTCATTTCATATTGCAGTTGCCATTTATGTTTGATTTCTACAGTGGCTTGAATGAATTTAGTTTTATATGTAATTTAATTCATTTCTACAGTGGCTTGAATAAATTCAGTTTTTTATATGAATTAATATATGTTTTTTTGTTTATTAGGGAGCCTTATACCAGTAATTGTGCATGCAAGAATCAGTAGTAGATGGAGTTAATGCATGAAGATGTGATAGGAAGTGTGGGTGAAAGTGTAATTGATAGCCCATAAAGCTGATAAATGTTTTATATTATGTCATATTCTGCACCATTAACTGTTCATATCTACATGTAAATACAATGTATTTGAAGCTTTGATCCACTTGCATAGAGTGGTAATTGTAAATATTTATGTACTTATATTAATGCACAAATGACTGTATTTTGTGCAACTTGTCCTGTGTTGAAAACATATATGTACCAATAAATGTTTAATTTTGTTTATTTTTTTGGTTAACTACACATTTAGTAGTGAACATATATAGGTGTAAGATGCAAATATTTATTGGCATAATTAAAACAATGTAACGAATAAAATATAAACGGTCATTGGGGGGTTAGGTAAGCATGGAGTAAACAACTATTGGAACATGGTTAGTAATTGGTACATTTCCCCTAGTGGAAAAAATAAAATTTTGTTTTTGGAGATTTCAACAATTCAAATCTTATTATAAAAGAGTTGAAGATTGTTGTCTTTCTGAAGAAGAAATTTCTTGTAATTTATCTTCAAAGATGAGGGTTGATTGGTAAATGGATCAATGAGAGGACTACGTAGAACCAAGTGGAGGATTGAATTCTCTCATTCTGAGATTTTAACCTTTCAATTTCCTTCTTGTCAAATGGTTTTTTTCTATGTGAAATTTGAGAATAAAGTTAATTGGGATTTCATTCTACATAATGGACCTTGGAAAATAAATGGAGCAATAATGTACACCCAACAATGGAGCATGCTCTTTAATTATTTATCTTCTCTAAGGGATTCACCTTCCTAGATTCAATTATATAACCTTCTTGAAGAATTGTGGACACAAGAGTTTCTAATGTACAGATCAGAAAAATCTTGGTAGTTGTGAAGTATATTGATAATGATTTGACTGACATAAATTCACATTTCTATGTGAAGATAAAGATTTCTCCAATAATAGGGATACCCAAGCAAATTGTCCTATCTACCTCTCATGGTGAATGGAGACAAGAAATTGAAATTGAGGACTAGAAGTTTTTTTTTTCTCAAATGTAGAGGAAGGGACCATATGGAAGATCATTGCATTAAAAGGTTGACAACAAGGATGAAAAAGAGATGGGTCCCAAAAAATACCTCTCATGAATTCCCATTAGATTTAGTTAGAGGGGATATTTAGAAAAAATAAATAATGAATGTATTCCCGAGGATCCAAAGTCTAAGGTGGATGCAAAGGAAGGAAAGACAATTGTAGACACTTAAAATTGTCTTGGTTGGTATTACGCACTTGATTCAATTTACTAACATCATTTCCATCCTTATTTGAGCATTTTCCTCTATTTAGTTAAATAATGCTAATTGTTTAATTAAATTTATCATTTTCTTCTCTTAATTAGATAATCAATATTATTGGATTAATTCACCCCTTTCATGCTAATTTTCATCTTATTTGATTAAATAATGTGACTTTTTTAATTAAATCCCTTAATTCCTCTCATTTTATTAAAGAATTCTACTTATTTAATTAAATGACATTAATTCCTCCTTTTAATTAAATGATCTAATTATTTAATTAAAATATTAAAATGCCTTCATCTTACACAATTAAATGATTTCTTAATTATTTATTTGACTAGTTTCCCACTCCTCAAGGAATATTCCCATAGAATATTCTTCTCATTTGAATTCAAACATTTCCCTCCAAAGGAAATATCTCCAGCATTGTTCCAAAAATCATGGGATTAGTGTTTGTCTCAATCAATTTGAGCCTTTAATTAATTCCATTGATCCATGGCACTATGTAATTTTGATCCTTCATTTGATCTTTAATCCATGTCATTCTCTCACAGTCATTTCTATTTATTGATTAGCCAAATCAATATTAGCCATTAATTCATCTAAAAATCTTATAAATAGCCCTCATTTCTATGAGTAAATCATCCACAAGCATTCAAGAAATTACACTATAGTCATTTAATCTTGAAATGCCTTCATCTTTCACAATTAAATAATTTCTTAATTATTTAATTGACTAATTTCCCACTCCTCAAGGAATATTCCCATAGAATATTCTTCTCATTTGAATTCAAACATTTCTCTCCAAAGGGAATATCTTCAACATTCTTCCTAAAATTGTGGTATTTATGCTTTTCTCAATCAATTTGAGCCTTTGATTAATTCCCTTGATCCATGAAACTAAGTAATCTTTATCCTTCATTTGATCTTTGATCCATGTCATTCTCTCTCATTCATTTTATCCATTGATTAGAAAAAATCAATCTTATCCATCGATTCATCTAAAATTCCTATAAATAGCCCTCATTCCTATGAGTAAATCATCCACAAAGCATTTGAGCAATTTCACTATAACCAATTTCATCCTCATTTTGAGAGTATTTGTCCATTTCCATCAGTTTCACCATTAGAGGTCATCAAAGCTTTGCTTCAACAATGGGATTAGGAAAGGGTTGATCATTCCACATCAATTCAACACTAATCCCTCAATGGGACGAGGTTTTATTACGTTTAATTAGGTTTTCTATATCAATTGATTGTTGTTTCATGTTTAATGGATTCCTAGTTATCATTTGCAAGAATTTCATTGGGGATATGATCTAATTAGGTTAAATGATTGGTTTATTTGTTTAATTCACTTGCATTTGATTTAAGTTTATTTCATATTCATAGCAACTATTCCATGTGTTCATCCAAACCCTCATAGGGATGGTATGTGTTTGGTCAAGGAATATTCTAAGGATTGGTCAAACTCAAAAAATGAATTGGATGATTTGGGCATATCTAATGTGTACTAAATTAGCCAATTGGCATTGAAACTACTTAAATTCAACATTGGGTATGTTTCCAAATAAGGAAGAAACACAAATAAATGGAAGTGAGAGGAGCTAGTGATGGATAATACTCCTTAAAAAAAATTGTTGAGCTATAAGGGAGAAGTCCCCTTCCTTAGGGAATAATGAATATCTAAATTGGAATTTTAGGGGCTTAAATGTCCCTAACAAGACACGTCTATCTAAGCATCATCTATACAATCTATTGGCCAACATTATCTTCCTAAGAAACTAAACTCAAATATGTAGAGATGGGTTTTTTTTCCATCACTACTCTAGCTAGAAGGAATGGGGGTGGAAGTTGTTGGGGTGGTTGGTAGTTTAGGATTTTTGTGGTTCCCTAACTATGTGCATGTAGATATTCTGACTTTTTCTCCTAATTAGATTGCATTTAAAGGTAAGAATCCTCTTATCTAACCTATCTTTCTTATTTTTAATGTTTATGGCCATGTTCATCTTGTAACAAATTGAGATTCGAGAATGGAATTTTACCCATTGTCTTTCCCAAGTCTACTCTTCAATCCTCTATCCTTCTCTCTAAGGGATTCACATTCCCAGACTCAATTATATAACCTCCCTAAAAATTTATGGACTTAAGAGTGTCTAATGAAGATTGAAAAAAGCATGGGAGTTGTGAATTCTATTAATAATGATCTTATTAACATAAATTCACATTTATATGTGAATATAAATATTCATCCAATTATAGAGATACCTAAGAAAATTATCCCATCTTCCTCTCATGATGAATGGAGACAAGAAATTGAAATTGAGGACTATAAGTTTTTTTGTCTTGAATGTAGAGGAAGGAATTATATTGTATTTAAAGATTGAAAATAAGGATGACAAAGAGATGGGTCCTGGAAAGATCCCTCTTATGAATTCCCATTGGATTTAGTTAGAGGGGATATTTAAAAATTTTAAATAATGAATGTATTCCTAAGGATTTATAGTCTAAGGTGGATGCAGAGGAAGGAAATGCAATTATTCTACATGTTCATCCAAACATATGCCATTGATTGAAGAATATTATAAGAATTGGCCAACCTCAAAAAATTAAATGGATGATTTGGATATATCTGATATGTACTAAATAAGCCAATTGGCATCAAAACTACTTAAATCCAACATTGGGTTGGTTGTTAAATGAGGAATAAAAATAAATAAATGGAAGCAAGAGGAGCTAGTGATGAAAAATGGGCAATTCTCCTTGAAAAATATTTGTTGAGGTCTAAGGGAGGAGTCCCCTCACTTAGGAAACATTGAACACCCACAATAAGAGACGTATATCCAAGAGTTATCTATACAATCTAGTGACAAATATCATTCTCCTACAAGAAACCAAAATTAAATAATTTGGAGATGGACTCTTTTTAAATTCATTACTCTAGCTAAAAGGGATGGGAGGTGAAAGTTGTTATGGAGGCTAGTAGTTTAGGAATTATGTGGTGCCCTGAGTACATGCATGTAGATATTTTTACTCCCACTCCTAATTAGATTTCCTTGAAGGTAAGAATCCTTTTATCTAACCTATATATATATATATATATTTAATGTTATGGCCATGTTTATCCTATAGATAAATTGAGGGTATAGAATGAAATTTTACCCATTGTCCTCCCTAATTCATCGAATAAAATCATTTTGGGAGGTGATTTTAATGATACTTTTCAATGAGGGAAACATGTGATATCTCTCTTTCTCTTCTCAATCCCAACAAGATTTTTTAGGAATTTATCATCCATACTAACCTCTAAGATATTACATCAAAAAAGGGTCCTTTACATAGGCCAATAGAAGAGAAAGCTTCACAAATATTACATAACATTTGGAACATTTATTAAATTATTCCAATTGGCTCAGCTCGCCATGCTTGTTAGAATCATCTATATTCCCAATATTTAGCTCAAACCACCACCCTATAAACCTCCTTTAAAATGCCAATTTCGATATGAACTAATGTAGTTTAGAAGAGTCAAAATTCTAGATCTAATTAATAAATGGTGGAACAAATTAAATATTCAAAAAGGATCTAAGATGTTCTTCTTCTCCAATAAATTAATTTACATAAATGGGAAACTCAAGGTGTGGAATAAAATTTCTTTCAAAAACGTCTTCTAAGAGAAAAAAAAAATGGAATTAGAGCTAAAGATTTTGAATAAGACTGATTCAATAAGGGATGTTCCAAGATGATTATCTAAAATAAAAGGATTTTTTGCCTCAACACACTAAAATTATTTCCCAAGAGGATATTTATTGGCATGCAAATTCTAGAGAAACATGGTCAGTTGATGGTGATCTAAATATAAAAGAAACCACAATACTACTAAATTAAGGAGAAGTCAAAATAAAATTAGCAGCATGATGGATCATGAGGGTATGCATCACTAACATCAAATAAATTTAGAGGGGCCATTCTCCATTTCCAAGATTTCCTAGTTGGTGATGGTTACACAAATATAAGAGAAATGAAGAAATTATTGGACAACATCCCTTATACTATTAGAGTAGCTCGGATAATAAAATGTTGATGGCACCCTTCTCCTTGGAGGAAGTCAAATGCGCTACCTTTCAATTACACCCTACTAAAGCTCCAGGTTCAAGTGGCTTCCGAACTAGTTTCTATTTGAAATGTTCGAATATCATTGGAGACAATGCTTGGGAAGTTGTCAAAGACTCATGCGAATCCCAAAAGTTTGTGAAGGATTTGAACAATGCAAATATAACACTCATATCAAAGAAACTAGATTGTAATTCATTCTTAGAATTTTTCTCAATATGTCTATACAACACAATTTATAAAATTCTTTCAAAGGCCATGGAAAATAGGCTTAAATTGGTCCTTCCAAAGTCTAGCTCTCCAGAGATTCAATTTTATTGCTAGTAAGACCATCATAGATGGAGTTATTGTTGCACATAAGATAATCTATTCTATTGTGAACTCACAAGGCTTATGATAGAGTTTTTGGTATTTATTGATGAAGATATTGGAGAAGTTTGGTTTCGAGAAGTATTGGCTTGATTGGTGTAGACATGCAAAATTGACCTAACACTTATCACACATACTAAATGAAATTTTCACATCATCAACATCATTATCATCAAATATCACTACATTTCACATCAATCGCACCTAAAACCCTATTTCTGCTATTAATTGAATAAAATGACATTATTCAATTAAATCACGTTTTATCATTTTGACCAATTAAATAAATTACATTTATTTAATAGTCCTAATCTAACGTTATTCCTCCTGATTAGTTAAATAACATCAAATATTTAGCTACGTCGCTAAATCACCTTATTTCCCTAAGTCAATTAAATTATTAAATCATAATAATTTAATTAACTCACTTTCCCTCCAAATTAGAAAAATTTGAATAAATAAACTATTAAAAAAATCATAAAAAATAAAATAAAACTAATGCAACTTTGTTTGCAAAAGTCAAACTTGATTTACATGTTCAACTCCAAAATGAATGAATTAATTAAATCAATTAATTAATCATTCTCAATCACTTTCCTGATTGAGCAAATTACAATCCCCTGATTTCTCAATCTATTCCTGACTGATCAATCTCTATCCTTGACTAATCAATCTATATCCTTGACTAATCAATCTATATCTCAGTCCCACAAATTATTCAATCTATTTCTTCAATCACAATCTATTTTTCACATATTATGCCCATCTAAATCCTCTCAACATCTTTTGATCGTCGATCAAGATATTCTACTACGCAATCCTGATTGCCCATTTCAAATCACAAATTCTATATTTAAACCTCTTTCCTCACAAAAAGGATCGAAGAATGAACATCATTTTACATAATGAAGTACTGTCGAGATCTGAATCACCATTGACAACACTTCAACACGTATCTTTGATCAACATGCATTATTCTTCAAAGCTCTCATATGCAACAATGGAGGCTTCGCAGTGATATGAACAACCCAACATCATGTGAATACACTCTAACATGGGATGGTAACACTATTATTTTTATGAAATAATGTATGATTTCATCTTTTTATTTTGTTTCTTAAATCTATTAATAGTTTAGTTTCATTTCATGAGTGAAGGAATAGTTCTAGATTCTTGTTTTTGATTAGATTAGTTTCTATTTCATTACAATTATCTCATACACACTCTTAGATTTTCCCCCTCACACATTCTAGCATGCCCAGTGGGACCCTGGTCCCCAACACTAACGATTTCATGAGCTAATTTTGAAGTTACAGGTTCTAGAGGCGCTCTGGAAAAATCTTCACACAAAGGTTCCAGAAAACTTCTACACTTGATTTCACAGAATTGGCACACTTGACTTTGTTTCTGACACACTTGACCTTGTTTTTAGCACTATTGACTTTTTTCAATGCTTTTTTCTTCTGAGAGAGGGCACTCTTGATTTTTTTCAGTGCCTTTTCTCTATGACAGAGGGTATTTTTGCTCGTTTTTCTATGCTTTTTCCCTATTAAACCTGTGTCCGAGATTTGCAAGTTGAATTTTGATTTTTATTGCTAACAAGTACTTGTTTGGAATGTGTGATAGGTACTAATGTTTGTGTATGTAGGATTGATAGAGTCATAAAAAATCATTAACACTTTTCTATAGGGAAGACGAACGGTCAAAGAGTTTCAAATTTTCAATGCTTTTTAAGTTAGAAATCCTTCATTTCGGTGCTTAAAAAGAACCCTACAAACAACACATTTTTGATTTAAGTGCTCTAAAATGAATCATTTTCAAAGCTTTCTTAAGTTAGAAGAATTTTCATTTCGGTGCTTAAAAAGAACCCTACAAACAACACATTTTTTATTTAAGTGCTCTAAAATGAATCATTTTCAAAGCTTTCTTAAGTTAGAAGAATTTTCATTTTGTGCTTAAAAAAACCATACAAACAACACATTTTTGATTTAAGTGCTCTAAAATGAATCATTTTCAAAGCTTTCTTAAGTTAGAAGAATTTCCATTTGGTGCTTAAAAATAACCCTACAAACAACACATTTTAATTTAAGTGCTCTAAAATGAACTCTTTCCAAACTTTCATAGTTAGAGAATTTTCACTTGGTGCATAAAAAGAACAACACAAACAAACAATTCAATTGGTTCTCTAAAAACGTTTTTTAAGCTTTTAAATTAAACACTTGGAATGTTTGATTTTCTCTTTGTTGACCATAACAATTTCCTTTTGTTGACGCACACTTGAATTCATTTTTGTTGACCAAGTAAGATCGGGATCTAGGAACACTCAAATTTTGGGCTTAAAATAAATAAATGATTCTTTGTTTTACACCTTTGCTATCTCATCAATTGATATCATGAACACTTCCATTGGGTGCTTTTAAAAAGAATAACTGCTATCTTATGCACACTTGAATTCATTTCATGTTGGATAACGCTGCTTGAGGTGCTTAAAAAGAACATTGCAATAGAGTGTATATTGTGTCTTTCATGTATGGTAAAACTAAAAGTGTCTATCCTCTCTCCTCATTTCCTTGTTGGTGATCTTGGGGTGATGAAAAATAGTTTTTAGTTTTACACTTTTTGTATTTCAATTTTTTACCTTAAAGAGGGGGCTTGCTTTGAGACACATCCCATGCTGGAGAACTCATTACAAGGTCTCGAAGCACATTTACTAGCGGGCTATATCAAAGGTTTCAAAATCGTAAGAAAGTAGCTTCAAGTCGTACCGACAACCTGCACCTAATCCAATGCCTTAAATGGAACGAGAACAGTTAAAGAGCCTTAAGTGGCCACCGAGTGAGTGTCAGATTTCTGTGTTCACAATTATGACTAATAACCAATTGTGTAGAAGCTACCCCTTTATCCAAAACATACTTTGAAGTGGTGCATCGAAATTTACTTTCGAGAAGTTACTTACCAAGTCTGACTTATGGTTGAGCCTACAAAGCCTCTCTATTCGTTGCATGTAAAATCATCCCTTCAAGGCATGAGGTAAGCCCACCTAGGAAGAAGAGCCTATCCCTAGGATGTACTTTTTTCTTCATGAAAAATTTCCAAATTTGTTCAAACATCAAACACCGTGCTTGAATTTAAAATGAAAAAAATCAAAACAAACACTAAACATGATGGTTGAATTACATACCCTTTGACTTAATGTATGCTTTTAAAAGAAGCCCTATATTTGCACTCCTTAAGGATCTCCTTAAAGGTTTTTGAATATTCAAGCTTTAATTTTAGGCTACATTAGCTCAAAGTAAACATTGAAAACTATGGCTTAGGTATCGTGATTTCACAACTTAAAGCCATATACATACAGGTCACACAAGTACATGATTTTTGAGTAAGTAAAAAACTATTGTATCACTTGCCACATCTAGAAAAAGATCAAAACATCCAAAAACTACAAGAAAAACATCAACGTTGCTACCAAAATACTAAAGATGGAAAACAAATACTTACAGAGGCCGCACTTGCTACTAATTTTTCTATAATTAACTAAAACTTAGTCGCACTTGCCAGAGAAAGCTAGCTTTTTCTCTCTGTCCCATAAACTTCACTGATGAAAATCTGTTGCATTTGATATAATCTGCACACTTGATGGAAAACCAACACACTTGCTCCTTTTATGCTCGTACTTGCTTCTTAGAAACTAGCACACTTACAAAAAATATGCTCGCCATTGCCAAGAAAGCTTGCTTTTAACTGAGTAATTCACCACATTGGACAAATACATATAGAGGCCACACTTGAAATTTCAGCTTACACTTCTCAAAATTGAGCACACTTGACAAAATTCAAGCCGTAGTTGATAAAACTAGTTGCTATTGCTCACAATTTGTCACTTTTGCTCAAAACCCACCACTTTTGCTCTATCTTGCTGAAAATCAGAAAAGAAAATCCAAAGCTGGTTATAGGACCTTTTGTTGAAACAAAAAAATAAAGAAACCCATATAGGTCATATATTCCTTCATCCATCTTCAAACTCCATCCTACTTTTTGGAAATCAGAATCAAAACAAACAAACCTGGATTATTCCCTCACTCGCCCTTCTAAGATATTAATAGTTACTTGAACCTCAAGGCTAGTTCAAGTAAGATTTTCCACAACATATCCTCTAGAAGAAGTGAGATATCAATCTAGGCCTCCCATCATTTTGAGTTCCAAGAATAGTGTCACCTCAAAACAACACTCAAACCTTAGGGTCTTGAGCTTCATAACAAACCATATCAAAACATCAACACCTTCACCATATGACCATTTGGTGACCAGTTGCTCCAGTTCAACAACCGAACCTTGTAGCACCAATCCTACAACTAAGTCTCACACACATTGAAGGTGAACAAACATATATCATTAGTAGTTTAAGGACCTTCATATTTGAGAAGAATGAAGCAACAAACCAGTGGAGAAACACAACAAACATCTTAGACAAAGAGGAAGAGAAAGCAGACTTAGTAATCAGAAGGCCCGTGTTACCACCTCCTGTGTGGGAATAGGAATCCATCCTTCATGATCTATGACAAGAGAAAAATCCTTAAGTGTAAATCCATATTCCAACTTTCAAAGAACCGTCCTAGTCTAAAGTTTTCCAAATGACACATCTTGAGAACTTATTGTAATCGTCAAAATCGATTATAACATTTCTATTTACGCTTTTCAATGGGCCAACCACCCTTATATCTTCAATATAAAATCCCCAAAATAAATACAATTTCCTTTTTCCTAAAACAAAAAATCCAAAAAATAAAAGCATTCTTTTTTTCAGTAGCTAGGAGTCATGAAAATGTTCACAAAAGCTTGGCAGTTGTTTATGACAACTATGAGATCACAACATAGGAAGAACATGGAAGCAAACAAAACAACGTTAGCATCCCACCAACAAAAATCATAAATTACAAAGGTGGCCCATGGGGCTATAGGCCAAGTGACCTTGAAACACCCCAAAAGAGACCCACACACAAAGAAACATTCAGTGAGGAAGAGTTAAACCACAAACAACAAGAAGTGATAGAGAAATCCAACTAGGATCCACAAGGAGTGGTCATAGAAGAGGTGGATACTGAGGAGGAAATAAATGATGAGGAACTATTTCAACATTCCAACAACCACAAAGTGCTCAAATTGATGGACAAATCGTTGAAAAAGGACCTAAATTCTTACTTCTTCAAGTTAGCACATAGTGGTGCTAAATTTCCAATAGACTTTAACATGGAGGCTCTCAAAGATCCTAATATTATTCCCTTAGGGGATAACTCAGTTGTGAGACAAATATTTGAACCCATGTAGATTCCAAACATGCCACCCGTATTCTCACAAAATAATGGTCAACCCATGGAAAACCCATTGTATAGAAAACTAACTCAAATTGAACAAGCATTAGTGGCACAATAGTATCAAGGAGGCCCATCCCAGTACGTACCATAAAGAAAAAATCCTCCATTAGGACAATACATACCTCAAAAAACTTTGTATGTTGACCCTTCCCAAAACATGTAGTACCATCAACAAGGTGGACCACAGGGTCCCCTTTCCAATCAGCAGTACCATCAACAAGGTGGACCACAGGGTCCCCTTCCGAATCAATACCATCAACAAGGTGAACCACAAGGTCCCCTTCCATATCAGTACTGACAACAAGGTGTGCCACATGGTACCCTTCTGATTTCGTCCCATCAACAAGGTAACCCGCTAACGCACCATTAGGAAAACCTTTAGTATAGTTCATCCGAACAACAAAGTGTGCCATAGGGCACCCTTCTAAGTTTGTCCCATCAACAAGGTAACCTACCAATGCACCATCAGGGAAACCTTCAGTATAGTTCACCCCAACAACAAGGTGTGCCACATGGTACCCTTCCTAGTTTGTCACATCAATAAGGTAACCCACCAATGCACCATCAGGGAAATCTTCACTATAGTTTGTAAGGAAAGCTAAGGTGTGGAAACAACTCTCCTAACGTCAAAACCTTAGGGAAGAATGCAAAGATACTTTTAAATTTTCAATTACAGTCCAATTAAGATACACTTCTAGGAAATAATAGAAACAAATAATATAACATACACACATGAACACTAGATTTACGTGGGAAAACCCTTATGGGAGAAAAACCCACCACACCAAGAAAAACCCCTTTGTATTACAGTAATGAAAATTACATACAGAGTACGGGCTTGACTCTCTGATGTCAAATTACAACAGCTTTCACAATGATCAACCTTGCTGCAGAATATTCAAATTACAATACTCTCAGAATCTAATTCACACTGATCATACTTCAAACTATTCATCCAACTGTTCATTCCACCATCAAACAGAACAACGTCTATAATTCCTGAGTATATCCATGACACCCATGGTCTGTCGATCTTCCTCTCAGTAATGGTCGCAATAGTCCAACTGCTAGCATTTCCCATTCTGCTCCCTGATTGGTCAAGGACAAACCACGTAGGATGGTCAATCGGTCAAAGGCGTTCAACCTGTGTCGCATGTCGGTGAGACACTAACCGTGTCTCCCCGATGCCACAAAGCCAGATCGTCATTATCGCCAAGAGTCCTCACTATCGGCAAGAGGTTTCACTGAGTTCATAAGCTGCATTGACCTCAACATTCTCATCAACGAGACAATCGCCATTCGATAAGACATCACACCGAAGTTCCAAAGTCACATAGACAAGAGTATTCCCATTGGCAAGACTGTCGCTCTTCGCCAAGAGATCATACTGAAGACATCTGATAACAAACACATGTTGCATTATCGAAAAAACTTACCGCTATCACTGAGAGTTCTTACCAAAATCTTCAAGTCACCCTGAGATCAACATTCGGTGAGACCAAAACCCGTCGCCAAGACTTCACACTGAAGCCTTTGTGTTACCGTGAAGACTCCAAGTGTAAAGTTGTTGGCAAGACATTTCTTGTCGATATGAGACATACTGAATGTCCAAGTCTCTCCCCGAAAACTTCTTTCGCCACAAGTCTCCCTGACATCGCTTGTCACCCAGACTCTCCCCAATATTCGATAAGAATGGCTTGTCGACTAGAGATCTCCACTCGGCAGAGGGTTACAACGATCATCATGTCACAATGATAGGTCCATTCGGTGAGACAATATCAAGGTCTCAACAACTAGAACTTTTCACAAGATTCCAAAGCTGTTAGTCGGCCAGACAATATGGATGTCACACCGACTTGGCTCTTTTAGAGGTTTTAGCTTGTGAGATTGAGGCACATATTTCCAACAATCTCCCACTTGATGAAGACCACACAGGCACCTCCAGAGCACAACAAAACTACTGACATTCATGGACACTAAGGCCCATCGAATTGGCACACCACTTGAACTTGTCTGTGCTCACTGGCTTTGCCAATGCATCTACAACATTCTCTAGAGTATCAACTTTTTCCAAAATGATCTTTCCATCCTCCACCATATCTCGTACAAAATGGTATTGTACATCTATGTGTTTCATCCTGGCATGGAAAGTAGGATTCTTTGCCAGACAAATTGCACTCTAACTGTCACAGAAAATAGTTATTTTCCCTGCATCAAAACCAATGTTAGAACACAAACGTATTAACTAGATTACTTCTTTACAAGCATGTGTAGCTACCATGTATTCAGCCTCTATAGTGGATAAAGCAACTACAACCTGCCGCTTACTCATCCGACTCAATGCACCACCATTCATCATGAAAGTATATCCATTGGTGGATCTTCTGCTGTCAATGTCCCCTGCCCAATCAAAATCCACATAACCTCGAATACTGAGAGTCCTCTATGATTCAACCAAGTTCCCATGGTAACACAAAGCATATTTTGAAGTGCCCTTCAAATATCTGAATACTCTTTTCATAGCATCCCAATGTGTCCTTCCAGGATTAGCCATAAACCGACTAAGTACTCCCATTGCTTGGGAAATGTTTAGCCTTGTACAAACCATTGCATACATAAGACTGCCAACCGCACTAGCATAAGGCACACTGGTCATGTCCTCCATCTCAGTAGGATATTTTGGACAGTCTTCAACAGATAGCTTCGTTCCCTGCAAGATTGGAACAACTAGCTGCTTGCAATAATTCATGCAAAATCTCTCTAGAATAGTCCTGATATACTTACTCTGACTGAGCCAAAGTTTTCTACTATTCTTGTCCCTGGTTATTTGCATCCCCAGAATATACCTTGCTGCACCAAGATCTTTCATTTCAAACTTAGCAGACAACTGAGACTTAAGATCAGAAATCATCAACTTACTATTGCCTATGAACAACATATCATCAACATAGAGAGCAATAATAAGCACTCGATCACTTTCAACTTTATAATACACACAATGATCAGATTTTGATCTTACAAATCCTAAAGACAATACAAAAGTATCAAACTTTTGGTACCACATTCTAGGAGACTGCTTTAACCCATACAGAGAATTTTTCAACTTGCAAACCAGTTTTTCTTTACCTTTCTCTACAATGTGCTCAGGTTGGGACATATAGATTTCTTCTTCAAGATCACCATGAAGAAATGTTGTCTTACATCTATCTGTCGACCTCTAAGTCATCATATATGTTGCAAGTGACAAAAGAAATCTAATGGACGCCAGCTTAGCTACAAGAGAAAAAATTTCCCCATAATCAATTCCCTACTTGGGAATAACCCTTCTAACCAACCCCCACTTTTCCACACCTGCCATCTAGACCAATTTTCTTTTTAAATACCCATTTGCAGCCCACAACTTTTTTGCCTTCGTGCAAGGGCACCAAACCTGTGTATCATTCTTTTCTAATGATGCCATTTCTTCATTCATGGCTTCCAAACCAAGAGAGTCCTGACCGACATTTTAAATGCCTCTTTCATAGTCCTAGGCTCATCAGTGCTAGAAATCAAAGCATAGGCACAAGTGGAATCTATCAAAGAGAACCCATACCTATCAGGTTGCTTTCTTTCATGAGTTGACCTCCTCACTTGCGAGGGCTGAGGAGGGTTGTTCTCTCTTCTGAACTTTCAAACTGCTTGAGCTCTCCTCAGTTTAGGTACATTTTGAATTTTGAATTCCTCTTTCTCTGTGTTGGAGGAATTAACTACATCCTTCTTGTTTTCAGACTTTGTCTTTGACTACAGATCCAAGGGAAGAGCTTCAACTCACAAAAGATTACACTTCTGTTGTATAGAACCTTCTTCGTATCAGAATTCCAAAGCTTGTATCCTTTTATGCCAACACTAGGCCAATAAAAATACATTTGATGCACCTTTGTTCTCCAATTTAGATCTTTTCTCACGACATGTGTATATGCCTCACAGCCAAAAACTCAATGTGTCTTAAAGAGGGCTTCTTACCTAGACCATGCTTCTAAAGGTGTTTTCTCAACAAGAGCGAATTAGAGAACAGTTTATCAAGTTACATGCTAGCAACTACCTCAGCCCAAAACTTCCCCAAGCCAAGATCGCCAAAGATACTGCGGCTCTATCCATCATCCTTTGAACCTTTGTACAACTCCATTTTGCTGTGGAGTATAAGATGTAGTCTTATGTCTTTTAATCCCATGGTCTTTAAGTACCTCTCGAAATCATCAAACAAAATTCACTGCCATTATCAGTCCTTAAACATTTTATTTTTCTTCCATTCTAATTTTCTACAAGGTTCTTAAATTCCTTAAATTGACTTAACACTTCTAATTTACTTTTCAAAAAATAGACAAATGCCCTTCTCGAATAATTATCAATAAATGATACATAGTACCTTGACTTAGACAAAGAAGGAACATTCACTGGACCAAAAACATCAGAATGTATATAATCAAGCAAACCAGAAGATTTATGAGGATTGGAATAAAATGAAACACGATACTATTTACCATATATACAATGTTCACATAATTCAAATTGAAGGTTACAATCATCAAGCCCCTCAACCAGGTTTTTATTCTTCAAGGTCTTTAAACCTTTCTCACCAATGTGGCCTAGCCTATGATGCCAGAGCATAGTCTTTTCGACTGAAGTTTAACTTCCATAGAGTTTACACAATTAGGAACATTTCCTTCTTTTCCTCCATGAGTAGCTTCTGATTCTTACAGAGACATCGTTGCATTGAACAACATGTGCATCCAGCTTGTACAAGGTACCAATCTGAGCACCTCTTGCTAGCACCATTGAGCCTCTAGTCATCTTGCAACCATTTCTAGAGAACGTGACTTGCACTCCAATATCATTCAACTTACTAACAAAAAAGTAAATTTTGAGCCAGACCTGGTATATGCATTACATCATTGATTCTCTTCACTCTTCCATCAGGGAATTGAATTTTGACTCTTCCACGCCAACAATTTCCAAAGATGAATCACTCAAGTACACCTTCCCACCATCAGATATTCTTCATACTTCGAACCAAATTTCTATGAGATGTCACGGAAAGATGCTCCATAATCAATCACCTGACATCATCCTGATGCCCGTGGTAGCCAAGGCGTGCAATGAAAGTGTCTCAGATCACCTAA
This sequence comes from Sequoia sempervirens, assembly GCA_007258455.2. Taxonomy (NCBI): domain Eukaryota; kingdom Viridiplantae; phylum Streptophyta; class Pinopsida; order Cupressales; family Cupressaceae; genus Sequoia; species Sequoia sempervirens. The sequence goes on along the minus strand of VDFB02270651.1, from coordinate 283,736,708 downwards.
GAAGAATCATTGTTGGAAGAATACTTATTCTTCTTCTTCTTCTCCTCTTTATAGTCCTTTCAGACATGACTAGGTTTCCCACAATTCCAGTACTTCACCTTGGAATTCTTGCCAGGAGACTTTGATCTCCCCTCTGATTTCGATTTGGACTTCTTGTCCTTCTTCTTGCCTTTATCTTTCGATCTTCCTCTAACAGCAAGGGCCTCCTTCGTCATCTCAGAAGATTTCCTTCTCATCTCTTCTGATAACAAAGAAGCAACAACATCTTCCATCTTGAAATTAGATGTTGTACTCCTAATAGCCATCACCAGGTGATCCCAAGAGTCTGGCAAAGAACACAATAAAAGCATACAATGATCCTCTTCATCAATCTTTACACCATGTTAACTGTGTAATCAACATGTTGAATGTGTTCAAATGATCAGCTATAGACCCTCCTTCCTGCATTCTCAAAGTGTACAACTTCTTCCTGAGGAACAATTTATTCACCAAGGACTTCCCCTGATAAATAGATGCCAGTCTCTTCCACAAGGAAGATGCAGTCTTCTCTTCATGCACATTCAAAAGAACGGAGTCTGCCAAACAGAGCCTTATAAGCCCTTTAGACTTTCTATTTGCAAGGTCTCAATCTTCTTGCTTCATGCCTATAGGTTTCATTCTAGACACAGTAATCCAAAGATCACAATCAACCAACAGATCTTCCATTTTAAGTTTCCACAACTCAAAATTGCTGCCATTGAATTTCTCAATTTCAATCTTTCCTGACATGCTAGCCATCTCAATCTGTAATTCAAATTAACAAACTTCTAAAAGACTCCCACTAAACAGAATTGACTCAAAAAACCCAATGTACCTGCAAGGATAACACAACTGGCCAGGCTCTGATACCACTTGTAAGGAAAGCTAAGGTGCGGAAACAACTCTCCTAACGTCAAAACCTCAGGGAAGAATGCAAAGATACTTTTAAATTTTCAATTACAGTCCAATTAAGATACACTTCTAGGAAATAACAAAAATAGAGAATATAACATACACACATGAACACCAGATTTATGTGGGAAAACCCTTACGGGAGAAAAACTCACCACACTAAGAAAAACCCCTTTGTATTATAGTAATGAAAATTACATACAGAGTACGTGCTTGACTCTCTGATTTCAAATTACAACAGCTTTCACAATGATCAACCTTGCTACAGAGTATTCAAATTACAATACTCTCAGAATCTAATTCACACTGATCATACTTCAAACTATTCATCCAACTATTCATTCCACCATCGAACAATCTATCGAACAGAACAATGACTGTAATTCCTGAGTATATCCATGACGCCCATGGTCTATTGATCTTCCTCTCAGTAACGGTCGCAACAGTCCAACTGCTAGCGGTTCCCATTCTGCTCCCTGATTGGTCGAGGATAAACCATGTAGGATGGTCAATCGGTCAAAGGCGTTCAACCTGTGTCGCATGTCGGTGAGACACTAACCGTGTCTCCCCGATGCCACAAAGCCAGATCATCATTATCGCCAAGAGTCCTCACTATCGACAAGAGGTTTCACTGAGTTCACAAGCTACATCGACCTCAACATTCTCATCGACGAGACAATCGCCATTCGATAAGACATCACACCGAAGTTCCAAAGTCACATAGACAAGAGTATTCCCATTGGCAAGACTATCGCTCTTCACCAAGAGATCATACTAAAGACATCTGATAACAAACACATGTTGCATTGTTAGAAAAACTTACCGCTATCGCTGAGAGTTCTTACTAAAATCTTCAAGTCACCTCGAGATCAACATTCGGTGAGACCAACACCCGTCGCCAAGACTTCACACCGAAGCCTTTGTGTTACTGTGAAGACTCCAAGTGTAAAGCTGTCGGCAAGAATTCTCTTGTCGGTATGAGACATACCGAATGTCCAAGTCTCTCCCCAAAAAATTCTTTCACCACAAGTCTCCCCGACACCGCTTGTCGCCCAGAGTCTCCTTGATATCCGATAAGAATGGCCTGTCGGCCAGAGATATCCACTCGGTAGAGGGTTACAACGATCATCATGTCACAGCGATAGGTCCATTCGACGAGATAGTATCAAGGTCTCAGCGACCAAAACTTTTCACAAGATTCCAAAGCTGCTAGTCGGCCAGACAATATGGATGTCACACCGACTTGGCTCTTTCAGAGGTTTCAACCTGTGAGATTGAGGCACATATTTCCAACATAGTTTACCCCAACAACAAGGTGTGCCACATGGTACCCTTCCCAATTCTTCCTATCAACAAGGTGTCCCGTTAATGCATCAAGGGAACCTTCAAAACATTGTGTCCCAATAACAAGGTGTTCCACATGGTACCCTTCCCAATTTGTCCTACCAACAAGGTGTCTCGCTAATGCATCAACAAGGTAATCTTTAGTATAATTCATCCCAACAACAAGGATCTAACCCTCCTTACATTCAACAAGGAGCTAACCCTCCTTACACTCACCAAGGACCTAACCCACCCTATGTTCAAAATGACTACTAAGGTTCAATACCTCCATTCTATCCAACTTATGACCAAACAAAAGTTATGGGACAACAAGGCTATTACACACAAGACTTGTAAACAAAGGTACCAAAAATTGAGATGGAACTACAACTAGAGGCGATGAACCAAAAGACCTATACCCTCTAGAAAATATGTCTGTTTCCATTTGATTGTTCTATCACTATGCTACCTTTTCCAAAAAACTTTGAAATACCCAATTTTGACAAGTACAAAGGAAGAGGAGATCCAATAGAGCATGTACGGGATTTTTCATTATCATGTATGGAAGTACAAAATGACTCTTACCTCATGAGGCTCTTTCCACGTAGCCTTATAGGTCATGCTATGGAGTGGTTTTCCCATCTATCACTAGGAATTAAAACCTTCGACGAACTATCTAGCAAATTCATAAGCCACTTCTCATTCAACATAGATCAAGAGATCACCATCACAGATTTATCCAAAATTAAACAAAGTCAAGGAGAGTCCTTTACCTCCTACCTACATAGATGGAGGCATAAAGCTAGTTGATGCAAATGGCCCATTCTCGACAAGGAATTGGTAGATATCTTTGTCTCGAACTTCCTACCCGAGATCAACTACCAACTCACTATGTTATGTCCTCTAAACTTTGAAGAAACTATTGAAAAAGGATTACATATTGAGAGAGCCCTCATAGTAAGGGGAGTCCTTAAAATAAATAGCTCGAAAGATAGCCCCTCTAGTTCAAACGATAAACCTAAGATTTGGGCAAAGAACAAGAACATTACAAATGATGGAGCAGTTGATGCTAGAGCACTATGGCATGCACAAAACATACCTCAAAACAAACCACAAGTGACACAAACAAGCTATGTTTGAAATAATGCACAAAACAACCTACCTACCTATCCCAAGAACAATTAGATAGTCAACCAACAAATGAATCAGGGAGGGCAACAAAGGCAATACAATCAACCAAGAGGTAGTTCACAGTACTAGGTGAGTCACTTGAGACAGTCATGCTTCAAACTATGAGGAGCCTAACTTCAAAACACCATGGTATAATGAGAAGGACTTGTGTGAATTCCACAAAATCAAAGGACACACAACAAACAATTTCATGAGACTCAAGCACCTCATCGAAGATTTGATAGACAAAGGAGAAGTGGATGTCGAACATCGCCCTAGAAACAAGGACCTTTAAATATACACAAACCCAATCCAAAACCACGCTAAAAAGAATGACAAAGGAAAGGAGGACCAAGATTATCGCAATGATAACTACATGTATAGTGTCATAGTTTTAGGAACCCTCTCACAAGCTAATGACAATAGGGAAAATGTAGTGACTATACAAGGGTGTATAGTCGTAAAATTACAGCCCTCGCAATTTCACATACATTCTTGTATCCACTTTAGTGTCCACTCCATTAACATCTTGTGTAGGCTCATTTTAGCTCTCAAATCATCCTTTTCCCTTCTCCAGATGCTCCAACACCCCTTTTCAATAGCTACCTTCGCATGTCAGCCTTGTGTTAAACTTTGTGCTTTTCCCGTTAGTGTCATTTTGTAGCGTGACGTGTCTAGACACTAGTGCACCGCATGGACGTCCGCACATCGCGCTAGAATCTTGCGACGTTTCAACATTCAAACAACCGTCTCCATGCGTGTTTTCCACTTGCCACCTCCTTTGGTTGGTGGTAATGGCTCAAGTCACTTTGTAACCACCCAGGAAGCTTCTTTTCCTTCCTTAAATGCTATCCTTTCACTTCATTTGCAACTCTCTTCTTCTTCTAGCTTCTTGGACTCTCTCTTCCTCTTTACTTTCAAGCTTGCATAGCTCCATTGCTTACTACAACAACATTATCTAAAGTTCTCACAACATCCTGGCAACACTCTTGGCTCTTGTAGCTCTAATTCTCTCTCCATTTGGCTTCCTTAAGCCTTGCAGTTCTATCTCCTTTTCCTTGTGCTTGCGAGGATCCTAGGATTCCATATCCCCTAGCTATTACATCCTTAATTTGTGACATGGGTTCTCCTCCTCGAGTGGGGATTTCTTTTGTCATCCATACTTGGTGGTGCGGGTTCTACTCCTGAAGCGAGTTTTACTTTCACCACACGCTTTGTCTATTTTAGTTACACTCTCTCTTTCTATCTAGTTGTTTGTGGAGGTGGGAACACCAAAACAAGGGTTTGACTGAGGCAAACCCCTATATAGCCCCAACAATTTCTCCAGATATCACTCATGTAGGTTTTGAAGACATTCACGTGCTAGAGGCTTCATCACTTGCATGGTTGTAAGAATTTCCTTCTTCTTATCTTTACCAGTTCTATTTCACTTTATTTCAGTTCTATTACATTCTTCTATTTTATTGCATTGTCAGTTCTTAGCAATCGTTTAGCTATTTTTTGTGATAAACTCACTTTTTGGTCCATACGAGACACCAACACAACTCTAGGAGGCCAGCGCGCCGCACTGTTATCCTTTTCCCGCGCTGACGTCCTTTGGTCGAGAGCTTGTCTGTTTGTCTAGAAAATATTTGTGATCTGCTCTTTCTGATTCTAAAACTCTCATCGCTGTTCCTTGAGGAAGTTTAGGGTAGTTCACCCTGTGAGGCTCTCTGAATGAAGAGAACTCATGATTAGTGAATCCCCCTTCTCTACATTTTGGTGAACCCGATGTGAAGAGGGTACTTTTTCAAAAAACTAGGAATTTATTTATCCCTACTTGATGGGGTCATAACTTTTGACTCGGTGCTCAGAATTTAGAACTGTTTGCACCATTGGAAAGGTCTCCTAGAGAACTAGTTCAATCCTTGAAATACCAATGCCTTTGATAGTTAAATTTTAGGGGCTGACACAAGTTCCAACCTAAAATTCTGCTCTGAAGACCTCCGAAAATGTGAATTACTAGAACATAGAAAATATCAAAAAAATCGTAATGAATTTAATATCTTCTTTTATTAGTTCAGTATCTATTTTTGTTCAAAATGTTAATGATATTCCATTTCATGTATGTGATAGTGACTTGGCTTTAACCATGTCACTTGGAATCTTTGATCCTTCTCATGAAAGTCCTCTTACTTCAGAGGATATTTTGTTGCAAGAAGATGAAATCATTGATACCTTTCTTAATGTTACTCTACCTTCCATTCATTCCAATGCACTCTCTTCTAGAGACGTATTTGTGAATGATGAGTCTCATATTTGTTTTGATGCACTCTCTTCCAGAGATGATGCATTAGTGAATGGTGAACCTCCTTCCACATCTAACCCTCCTTGGATCGATGTTGAGAATATGTCTTCAAATAATTATTCTACTAGTTGTGATGATTCTGTAAATATAATCTATCTTTGCTACCTCTTAGAGCCCTAAGAGACCAGTCATTTACGTGACTCCAACTAGTCCTTCTCCTAAAAGGATTTGTTCTATTAATGGTGTTCCATTTGATAGTGATCCTCTTGATCTTTCTATGGCTCCCTCTTATAGAGTGACAACCCATACTTATGAGAATAGAATGAATAAACAACCAAGTATTCCTTCGACATCTAAACCTACAACTGAAGCACTTGGTGATTATAATCTTTTGAGCAACCTCGGGTTACTCCAACTAAGATCTCAGTGTTGGACTTGCTTCAATTTACTCTGGTCTATCAAGGTATGCTTTAGGAAGCCTTGCAAAAGATCCTCTTTCCTTCTTCCACTAGGCCGACAGATGCTGATGCATTGATAACTCATATTCATGCGGATTTGTCGAATATTACGTTCTATCCGCAGGAAATCCCGCCTCCAAAAGTATAGAGGCAAGTAGATCCTCTAATGATTATAGTCAACATTAATAAAATTGGTATTAGACGTACTCTCGTTGATGCTGGTTCAACGCTCAGTGTATGTAGCATTGATCTATTGCCTAAGATTAACATTGATCCATCTTCTCTTAATGCTCATTCCGTTGACATTCGTGGGTTCGATAATGTCTGTCGACAAGCCCTAGGAATGATAGTCTTGCCTTTGAGGTTGGGACCCATTATTGTACCTACCCTTGTATATGTTATGTCAGAAAATTTACCATATAACCTTCTTCTTGGTAGACCTTGGATTCATGCTATGGGTGCAGTCCCGTCTATGTTGCATAAATCTATTAAGTTCATTTGCAATAACCGAGTAGTCAAATTCAAGGCTGACCCTGATGCTATGCACTTATGTGAGATGGTAGCTGCTGGTCAGGTTTTGGTTATGCCTACTCTTATTCCTTCAGTTTCTTCTAATGTGTCGATGTTTACTTCAACAATATATACTACAAAGGATACTCTTGAGATAGATGTCCCTGAAGAAGATCCTTTTGAAGCAAGGAATATTAAGTCTACTCTTTCTACTTCTGAAAAGAATGCATGTCTTGGTGATGATTGGGGTTCCTTATACTTTATAGACTCCTTCATTAGGGAATATAAAGTCAAACCGGTTGAATTATACCTTCCAATAACATCATCCGAACCCGCTATCAAAGATGGTCATTCTTTTGTATCGTGGGATAAGGTGAATGCAAATTGTAATATTCTTAGTGTTGATCCTCCTAAGGAAGATGATCACACTTCTATTGAAGAGGTTAATGTTGGAAATCCTGTTAAAAAAGATGATGGTGATCTAGTAGAGGAGTATGATCCCCTTTTCTGGAATAATACTCTCCATGTAGATCCTCCTTTGTCTTCTATTTTCATATCTTCTTCTTGTGAGCAGTCAAACTTTTCTCCACAAGAGAAAGAGTTACTTCCCACTCCTCATCCTTTATCTAAGCAAGAGCGTATTTTTTTGTGGCTTCTAAAAGCCTATTTAATCACTCTTCCTTCTCCTACATGTAAGAAATTTCATAAGCATGATAAATAAAAATGTTTTTTTTGTGCATTCCATCAAGTGCCTGGCCATTCCACTAGTGAATGTAAGGCCTTGAAGGATAAAATACAAAAAATTCTTGATTCAGGTGCCATCAAACTCCCATTTGATTGACACACTTACCTTTACTTTTCATGACAAGTGATATCTAGGTTTTCCTCTATCCTGCATACCTTGCATGGTTCTCCTCCCCTATATGTTGGGGGCAGTGATAACTAGTTTTGGAGATGTGCGTCCTTCTAAGGAACCCCTCTCTTCTCTCTATCTTTCAAATGAAGAATCCCTAGAGTGGACCCCTTTTTCTCTTGAAGGGTTCCTAAGGGACCCTCCTTTGAAATCTTTTAACTCAAATGCATTCTTTGGTGTCTAGCTTGGGGGCAGCGTGACTAGACCTTGATTTTCAAATAGTGTGTCCCTTGAGTGGACCCCTCTTCTTTTGAAGGGTTCTCGGGGGACCCCTTTGAAATCCTTCCAACTTGTTGATGGTTTGCATGACTATCCGCTTACTTTCCCGCGTGGCCGCTTTTTCTTTGCAGGTGCGCTTGTGAAGTCGCTTTTCGACTCTATGTATTCCCCTTTACTAGTTTTCTCTCATGTGAGAGATCTTGGGGGATTCCTCCTTGTAGGTCTATGGGCCTGTAAGACACTTTTTTCGGTTTCCTTCATGTGAGAGATCTTGGAGGACACCTTCCTTGCAAATATGCAGGTCTGTAAGACACTTTTTTGGGTATCCTTCATGTGAGAGATCTTGGAGGGAAACTGCCTTGCAGGTCTGTGGGTCTGTAAGGCACTTTTCTAGGTATCCTTCATGTGAGAGATCTTGGAGGACACCTTCCTTGTAGGTCTGCAGGCCTATGATGCGCTTACATTGTTAAATTCTCTCTTCTCTTCTCAATTGTGTATATATTGGATCGAAGACTTGCATCTTCTTCATCCTGTGTATATACCCTTCCTCTCTTCATTTTAGAATTCTTCTATGTGTTATTTCTTAGTTTGGGGACAACTCATAGTATTGAGACAACCTTCTACATCAAGGTCTCTTTCACTTTGTTAACTCAAATCCTTTAGTTTTTTATGTTTTAACATTACTATCTGGTGCAAATTTTTCTTGTCTAACACACTTGTTTTGTAGATCTTCAGCCCGGGGGCATGCTTCCATGGTTTGAAGAGTTATCTACTTCCTCTACAATATCCTTTTGGCATATGATGTTATTTATGTTTAGTAGATTTCCTTTAGCATGCATATTAATGTAGATTCATATGCCCGCTAAAGTGGGGGAAAAATGTATAATCGTAAAATTGTACCCCTCGCAATTTCACATACATTCTTGTATCTGATTTAGTGTCCACTCCCTTAGCATCTTCTGTAGGCTCATTTTATCCCTTTCATTAGCCTTTTCCCTTCTTAGGATGCTCCAACACTCCTTTTGAACAACTACCTTCACACGTTAGCCTTGCATTAAAATTTGTGCTTTTCCCATCCGTGTTGCTTTGTAGCATGACGTGTCTAGACACTAGCGCACCGCACTAGCATCCTGTGACATTTCAATGTTCATATGACCATCTTCATGCATGTTTGCCACTTTCAACCTCCTTTGGTCGGTGGTAACGGCTTGGGTCACTTTGTAACTACCCAGGAAGCTTCTTTTCCTTCCTTAAATGCTATCCTTTCACTTCATTTGCAACTTTCTTCTGTTTCTAGCTTCACTCTAGCTTCTTGGCTTCTCTCTTCCTGTTTACTCTCAAGCTTGCATAGCTCCATTGCTTGCTACAACAACATTCTCTAAAGTTCTCACAACATCCTTGCAACACTCTTGGCTCTTCCAACTCTATTGCTCTCTCCATTTGGATTCCTTAAGCCTTACAGTTCTATCTCCCTTTCCTTGTGCTTGTGAGCATCCTAGGATTCCATATCCCTCAGCTATTGCATCCTTACTTTGTGACACAGGTTCTCCTCCTTGAGTGGGGATTTCTTTTTTCACCCATACTTGGTGGTGTGGGTTCTACTCCTGAAGTGGGTTTTGCTTTCACCACACACTTTGTCCATTTTAGTTACACTCTTTCTTTCTATCTAGCTGTTTGTGGAGGTGGGAACACCAAAATGGGGGTTTAATTGAGGAAAACCCCTATACATCCCCAAAAATTTCTCCAAATATCACGAATGCAGGTTTTGAAGACATTCACGTGTTGGAGGCTTCATCACTTGCATGGTTGTAAGAATTTTATTCTTCTTATCTTTATCAGTTCTATTTCACTTTATTTCAACTCTATTACATTATGCTATTTTATCGCATTTTGTCAATCCTTAGCAATTATATTGCTAGCAGTCGTTTAGCTATTTTTTGTGATAAAATCACTTTGTGGTCCATATGAGATGTCGGTGTACCTCTAGGACGCCAACACACCACGCTGTTGTTCTTATCCCACACTGGTGTCCTTGGCCAAGAGCTTGTCTGTTTGTCCAGAAAATCTCTATGATCTTCTCTTTCTGATTCTAAAACTCTCACCGTTGTTCCTTGAGGTAGTTTAGGGAAGTTTTCCTTGTGAGGCTCTTTGAATGAAGAGAAATCATGAGTAGCGAATCCCCCTTCTCTATAGAGGGGGAGACAAAAATTGTAACATAACTAGCCATTGACAGAGAGTTACAATACAAGAAGCCCCTCCTAAACCCACGATTAAGTCATCAAATGACTACAAAATTGTAGAACAATTGAAGAAGACTCCTACCTTAATCTCAATCGTAGAACTGCTAAAACTGTCACTTGCACATAAGGGGATATTGGAAAAAGCATTGGAAGCATCGGTCCCTAATGACCTCAATCCTAGTCAGTTCCAATCCATGGTTGGAAAGATCACAACCAACAATCATTTAGTCTTTTATGAGAAATATCTTCCACAACCAATCTCTCTACATAGAGGTTGGTGTTCACAAAAACATGGTCAAGCAAGTGTTGATAGATAATGGTGCAGGTGTAAACATCTATACCGTAAAATTTGTCAAACAGTCGAGGTATTCTTACAATGTGATAGAAAAAGCAAAGAGCATTACTATAAGGGCCTATGATGACCTTGAAAGGAATTCATAAGGGACAATCAGGTTGTTGGTGCAAATAGGACCAACTATCACATAAACTACATGTCAAGTACTTGACCTTGAGTTTCCATATAACATCCTCCTAGGATTCCCTTGGATCCATGCATTACAAGCGGTACCATCAACCTTTCACCAATGCCTAAAATTTCCCCACGAAGGAAAAGAGGTGACATGATATGTTGATCCTGAACCCTTCCACTTTTGTGCAAAGTTGGAGGAGAAGTATAATAAGATCCAACACGTACCTAGAAATGACATATCCTTCCATTAATTCTCATATGTGGACCCTTCCACACTACCATCAACCTCAACCAAGACCACATCAAGTGAGCAATAAAAAATGGAAACCAAGGTTCAAGTATTGGACAAGGGTGATGGAAATTACGAGTTCAACCAAGCATTTTGCATTAGCGTGCTTCCATCAACACCCAAAGTCTATGAAGGTTCGAAAGAGATCAAGTATGCTCAGACAGTGCAAATGATAGCCAAACCCATGATTTTCACCAAGTGGGGAGATATGGAGGACGAAGAGATATTCAAAGAGGACTTCTCATCCATGATTTACAAGGAGGACCAAAAAGAACTAGAAAAGCCACAACCCATTCTAATTGATCTTAACAGTAGAGGTTATCAATTAGCTAAACAAATGGGATATCAAGGAATAGGTGGCCTTGTGCTACACAAACAAGGCTGATGGGAGCCTATCATAGTGGAACAAAGAAAGAAAAATATGGGACTAAGTTATAAGCCAACAAATGTGGTTACTCCAAAAACTGGACGAACCTCTTTTAAGAAACGAGAAACTTCTTCTAGTGTTAAGGCATTGGATATCTACCATATCATGGATAATGATTTACCCATCGAAAACTTATTTGACAACTTTAGCATTGATAGGTTCCCTCTCCAATTTATGAAAACCATTCCCAATGTCTATTATTATTTTGGAACATACTCTAATGAATTCAAATGGGATTCTCCTTCCTTTATCACTAGATATGGTTCCCCCACTTCTAGTAATGACGACCTAGACACCCAATGGGAAAAAGATACTAGAGCCATACTAATCATTTTGGAAACCTTCGTAAGCTTTGCGGATAATGATGATAGGCTACCACTCTACTACCCACAATTGATAGATTGGGACCAACACAACACACACCTATTATGGATCAATTCCAAAATGATGAGGCAATCACATAGTTCATTGGACTTCGAACAGACATACCAGTAGCATATCACAAAACAGGGTTCATCATGGAACTAGAACATGATGCATACTTCAGTGGAGAGATTGAATCTTCTAGTCACAAAAATGAAAGAGAAAACATAAAAATAAAAATGCGATCCCCTAGAGAAAACCACGATGTGGCTCTATTGGATCCTAAAAAGAAGAAAATAAAGGATGCATTTGACAGTGAAAACCTCCCCGAGGAACCCAAGGATGGAGGGTTCAATCTCCCAATATCAGAATATCAAGAAAAATTAATGCTCCTAGTAGAAGAAGCAGAGTCCATAAATGTTGGCACAATAGAAGACCCAAAGATAACATACCATGCGACAATGCTTGATCCTAAAGAGAAAGAAAAATTCACAACATTCATTAGCGACAGGAAAGTAAACTTTGCATGGACCTATGCAAATATGCCTGGACTAGATCCAACACTAGTGGTACATCATTTGGTTGTCTCCCCTGGAGCAAAGCCTATTAAGCAAAAACTTAGAAAAATTCATCCTTAGATTGCATTATTGGTAAAGGTAGAACTAAAGAAGTTACTAGATGTGGGTTTCATTAGACCGATCGACTATCCAAAATGGATATCAAATCTAGTACCAGTGTCAAAGCCTACTGGGGGAATAAGGATCTACATAGACTTCAGAGACCTGAACAAAGCCTACCCAAAGGATGACTTCCCCCTTCCAAGTATTGACATGATCGTGGATCTAATAGTAGGGCATGAGATGCTATCCTTAATGAATGGTTTCTCTAGATATATCCAGATAAAAATATCTCTAGATGATCAACACAAAACAACATTTACTTGTGCTTGGGGGACCTTCTACTGGAAATTAATGATATTTGGTCTAAAGAACGTAGGAGCAACCTATCAAAGAGTAATGATAACCATCTTCCGTGATATGCTACATACAATCATGGAAGACTATGTGGATGAAATTCTAGCAAAGTTGGTCAAAAGGGGAGATCACTTGACCAATCTTGTAAAGGTGTTTGATCGACTTGAACAATATAATTTGAGACTCAGCCCTAAGAAGTGCATGTTCAAATTAACATTCAAAAAACTATTAGAGTACACAGTGTCAAGAAGGGGGATTGAGGTGAATCCTACAAAAGTAAAATCTATACTAGAGATGCCTCCACCAAAGACATCGAAACAACTGAGGAGTTTACAAAGGAAGCTGCAATCCATCAGGCAATTTATCACACAACTGGTAGATAAATGTCACCCTTTCACTCATCTCCTACACAAGGAAAACACCTTTATGTGGGATGGGAGATGTGACCAAGCATTGCAACAAGTCAAGGAGTACCTTCTTACTCCTCCTGTACTCATGCCACCTATTCTAGACAAGGAAATGGTACTCTATGTGTCTACCACACAAGCAACGTTAAGAGCTCTCCTAGCCTAGCTAGATGATGATAATAAAGAAAGAGTGGTCTACTACATCAATCGAACACTGGTGGGCTATGACTTGAAATACTCACCCATAAAAAGAGCATGTCTCTCAGTCATATTTGTGACACAAAAGCTAAGACACTACATCTTAAATAGGAAGGTAAAATTGACTTCAAAAGTAGACCCACTAAAGTATCTACTAGAAAAGGCAACCCTAATAGGCTGAATTGCTAAATGGGTGATGATTCTAAGTGAATTTGATATAAAGTATGGGGATAAAAGAGCCATCAAGGGACAAATCATACTATACCAACTGGCAGAAGCACCCATAGATGATCACAAGCCTCTCACAGTGGACTTTTCAGATGAAAATATCTTGATGATAGAATAGACAAGCCATTAGACTCTATATTTTGATAGGTCCCACACTTAACATGGCTTCTGAGCAGGTATTCTATTTCTCACACCATAGGGAGATAGTATACCTAAGGCATACAGGATCACTTTTCCCATGCATGAACAATATCTTAGAGTATGAAGCTTTAATCATAGGGCTCAAAATGGCTATTGAATGGAGAATAAAAGAGCCACATGTCTTTAGAGACTCTCAACTAGTGATTAAACTATTGGACACTAGGAACACTGAGAGGGGCCGGGTGAATCAGTGTTCCACAATATTTGAATTTCAAATCAAATCTTAAACTATCAACAACAATATTTTAATAAAATCCACATCATGTAAACAAAAGGAAACATGCAAACACATTAAAGAGACAATGTGAACACCATAACACTAAGATTTTTACATGGAAACCCTGTTAGGGGAAAAACCACGGTAGAGATTAATCCACCAAGTATACTCTGTTAAAATTATGATCAAAAGGGAATGCACTTGCATTCAGGCATACTGCCTAGAGCTCACTGCTCAAAATAAGGAAGGATCACTACCTTACAAAATATTTGAGAATACAAAAAAAGTTGAACTGAGAATATAGCATCTACAAATGCCTGGATTTAGTTCCAATGAAGCACATAAAACAGATTCTAGACCTTCTGTCCAATTCGCACTTCTGCTCTCCTTTTCTCTGCTCACAAAAAAAAAAAAATCCTTTTGCTGCACAAACAAAATTCACTCAATAGATCTTCTGATATTAGCTCATATAGTTGTTCTGCACTTTTTCATAAACACACACCTTCTCACCACTTCATACATTTCTTATACAAAATGAATTACCAATCTCATTTTTATATCTGCTAACAAGATTTCATTACTATATGTCGGCTTCAAACAAAATATAATATTCTTCCACATGTCGGCTCAAATCACCACTTAGAATTAATGCGTACCCACACAAGTCGACTAGACTATAGTAGGGACCCAAATCAAAATTCCCAACACAAGAAATATTAAAACAACTACTCCTTATACATCCGTGACACACTATATACACCAAGTCAACCATAATGAGAAAATAAGTCATTCTATCGAATCTCCAAACTCGTACATCGATCAATTCAACATTGTAAAACTTACCAATTGGGTAAAATACATGCTTGACAAGCTTCCCTGGGGATCCACATAACAAAATAATGATCCGGTGAAGTATTCAGACCAACTTACCAACCATATATTCTATTCTTTCTGCTTTCTGTTGGTAGAATACTGTCTTCTACTTTTCTTGTCGATATAAGCTACTTTTGAATTGTGGACCATACTAAAGACTCCAGTTGCCATCAATGACAACACTAGCAACCAAAAACAATCTCCCAAAGCCATATGCCAGCATAAACAGGTGAATGATGAGTACCAAAAAAAAGACCACAAGCTGATGCCATATAAAAGGATGGTGGATAGCTTCAAGGAATATTTTGTCACAATAACCTTTGAAAAAAATCCTCGGATCAACAACAGAGTTGCCAATGCAATGACAACAATAGGCTCACTTCTTGATATTCCACATAATGTTCCTAAGTATGAGTTCCTCATGGAATAACTGCTCGTATTGGCATCCAAAATCCCAGAATTAGAATTGGTATGTGTTGTTGTTGGTCCTAACTCCCCATGGTATCAAGATACATTCAACTACATCCAACATAGTATCATACCACTTGAATTAACAACCACTCAAAAGAAGACCTTCATCCAATAGAACTTCCCGCTTTACAATCCTAGGAGATACCCTATACCATTGTAGTATAGATGGCATGTTACTCCAATATGTATGTTACCAACCACATGAGGCCACCTAAGACAATAATTGTAGATCTTATTCGCTGAGTCAATGCATTGTATTAGTACATTCATTTTCCTTTTCAGTTTGGCGAGATATAGCCTAAACTACATCTTCAGATGTGAGATTATTTTCTCCTCTTTTTTGTCCTGAGGCACAAAGACCATAGTCTCCCTGATACATTCAATCAATTCTTCTGGAAGTGCATTATGCAAAATTTCCAATTCAATGTTATTTTCAACAAAGTATCTTCCTAGAGTGTCCTCAATGAAGTCCTGTTCATATGATGGTTCATTTATCCAGATGTTAGTTATCTTTTGCATTCCATCTTCCTGAACAATCTACAGTATTTTTACTTTGAATAAAGCACCTTCTTCATCGCTTTCTTCTGCTATTATCACATTCAGTTCAACTAGTTTTGGTTCATCTCTTGATGTATATTCATTAGAATCTTCATCGATTACATCCACAACTATCTGATCTTTACCTTTTCCCTCAACTTTTGTTGACTTAGGTGCCGGAGGAGTGTCACCAGCCAACTCTCTTTCTCTCTTCTGCTTTTTCACCACCTTATCGGAGGATGATCCAACTTCAACTACTTTTACCAGGAGAGGAATATCACTTACACCAAACTTTCTTAACAAATTTCTAAAGAAGTTTTCATAAAATTGTTCACCATTTTGAAAAGTGTTGAAATGCTCAAAAATTTGCTTACAAACCGATATGTTTTCCTTCCATACCACATTATCATTCTGAGTAAGCAATTCGGGAAATACATCATAATTCATATAACTAGGGTACCAAACCTGAAAGAGTAATCTATATCCTTCATCAATTGCACATTCTCCATCAATTGATCCTTCAACAATCCACATAGATCAAAGTCTTCGTCTTCCATTATCATTTTGTGTGCAATGTAGACTGCGCCTGCAAAGGTTGCACCTTCCCTATTTCCAAAGAAAATCTTGTATGAAATTCCATATGCAATGTACCTTGTTAATGGATCTTTGATCGTTGAAATCATCAAAGCCCTCAAATTTCCTTTTACATTGGTTAGGGCTTCGACCTCAACATTCCTAATCGATTTCCTTTTTCGGGACATCTCCAATTTTGCACAATCCTATTAGATTTCTAATTACATCCTTAGAAATTTGATAGGGTTTATCCAGAGTAAGGATATCACCATCCAATCTATTCAAGATAATCCATACTACCTCTGTGTTGATGAAATAAGGGAATTCATTCCAAATGTACAAATTTTTATGTTTCGCACCTCCAAGCTTCTTTAATTTGTCGACAGACAAATTTTTTATTACATTCTTGACCTTTGGACTACTATATTCATCTAGAGTTACTGTTGCTTTGATTTGCTTCATTTTCCATACCGAACAGGGTTCTACTGATCACCAAATAAGTACGAAATTGACAAGCAACTGAAATACTTGGAGAATTTTTTGCTGAAAAAGCTCTCCAACTATTCTCCTTCAATGCACGGTGAAAAATGAGGGTTTCAAATTCCCTTTTATAACTTCACACACTTGACTTCCTATCGTATTAAATGCTTTTCCCTAGAAGTTTCGGTCACTCTACATTCTCAGACAACAAGAGTAGAATCCATTTGCGAACCTTCAAGATTTCATTTTTCTGAACAAGTGATCACCGATACATTTGAAGATGAATAATATACCTATTGAAAACTTCCTATGATCTGGTACCAACTACACACAGGGGGGAAAAATATTTTCATGAAAACTCCCCCTAGCCCAATGGCCTGAAGTTAATTGCCAGATGAATTACCAGAGGGAGCTTCCGGTACAACCTTATTACTTTGATCCGATTCACTCTTCTTTACCCATGTTTTCTTCATCTGATCTCTTATCTCTTCCACAAATGCTTTTCCTTTTCCTTTATCACCTTTATGTGAATTTCTTCCTTGATACACCAGACCTCTCCTATCCATGTTTATGATCCTGCAGAATCTTGCAATGTGACCAAATTTGTTACAATTGTAGCATAACTAAATTTTTATGTCTATACCATCCATTCCACTTATTTCCTCTTGATTTGCATTGATTAGCAGCATGTCCAAATCTTCCATAGGTGTAGCATTTAACATTCCTTATGTTGAAAGACATACTTCTACATTCAATTGACTTATGACCAAACTTTTTGCATTGAAAACAATGACCAGAAAATGATGGATTGCCAGAATTTATCTTACTTCTACACTAAGAAGTCATATGTCCAAATTTATTACAAACAAAGCAATATCCATTAAATTTCTGAGTGTTGGGTTGCCTTACCAGATATCTTTTGCCTTTGTTCTTCTGAGTTTTCTTTTTAGGGTCCTTTTGTTCAGATCCATAGCTCTCATCCTTCACATAACATAGGCCTTGCTTATCATTAACATCCTTTTGTCCTTTAGTCATCTCATCAAGCTTAGCAAAACTTATCCTAAACTTCTCCTTAAAATCATTTGCAGTGGCAACCTCATCTCTGAGAATAACTATCTATCTCTCAAGCTCTTGTTCATTTTTTCTAGATTGTTGCAGTTCAATCTCCAGCTGAATGAATCCACTATTAACTCTACTGCATTCCTTAGATTTTTCTTTCAAGGTCTGGGCTAGATTATCCTCCTTCCTCTTTCTCTCTTCAATCTCTTTGGTTAACTTCATCACCACAAATTCCATTTCAAGCTTTAGAGTAGTATTGTCCTTAGCAAGCTTTTCACATTCTTCTATTATTTCTTTTAGGGTTTGATTTAGATGAACATCTTCTGGGCCTCTACTTTCTTTTTTCTTCAACTTTTCACAT
The DNA here is from genome assembly GCA_007258455.2 of Sequoia sempervirens. Lineage (NCBI taxonomy): Eukaryota > Viridiplantae > Streptophyta > Pinopsida > Cupressales > Cupressaceae > Sequoia > Sequoia sempervirens. The sequence goes on along the minus strand of VDFB02270651.1, from coordinate 283,718,531 downwards.
AGTTCCTTCCTCTTTTCCCTTGACTCATTTATTTTATCCTTCAGTGATTGAATGAATTTTTCAGCAGCCACAAGATTTGGTTTTAACTCCATGACCTAAGCTTTAAATTGATCAAGGTCATCAAGTGCCACCATAAGCTACTGTTGAAGACACCAACATCCATTGTAATCCAAGATCCACCTCAAGCTGTTAAACTTTAGAAGAGGAACCTGCTTTGATACCAATTGTTGGACACTAGGAACACTGAGAGGGGGGTGAATAAGTGTTCCACAATATTTGAATTTCAAATCAAATCTTAAACTATCAACAACAATATTTTAATAGCATCCACATCATTTAAACAAAAGGAAACATTGAAACACATTAAAAGAGATAATGTGAACACCATAACACCAAGATTTTTACGTGGAAACCCTGTTAGGGGAAAACCATGATGGAGATTAATCCACAAAGTATACTTTGTTAAAAGTATGATCAAAAGGGAATGCACTTGCATTCAGGCATACTGCCTAGAGCTCACTACTCAAAATAAGGAAGGCTCACTACCTTACAAAATATTTGAGAATACAACAAAAGTTGAACTAAGAATATAACATCTACAAATGCCTGGATTCAGTTCCAATGAAGCACATGAAATAGATTCTAGACCTTCTGTCCAATTCACACTTCTACTCTACTTTGCTTTGCTCACACAAAAAAAAAATCCTTTTGTTACACAAACAAAATTCACTCAACAGATCTTTTGATATTGGCTCATACAGCTGTTTTGCACTTTTTTACACACACAAACCTTCTCACCACTTCATACATTTCTTATACAAAATGAATTACCAATCTCATTTTTATATCCGCTAACAAGATTTCATTACTATATGTCGGCTTCAAACAAAATATAATATTCTTCCACATGTCGGCTCAAATCACCACTGAGAATTAATGCGTGCCCACACAAGTCGGCTAGACTATAGTAGGGACCCAAATCAAAATTCCCAACACAAGAAATATTAAAACAACTACTCCTTATACATCTGCGACATGCTATATACACTAGGTCAGCCATAATCAGAAAATAAACAATAAGTCATTCTACCGAATCTCCAAACTCGTACACCGATCAATGCAACATTGTAAAACTTACCAATCAGGTAACATACATGCTTGACAAGATTCCCTAGGGATCCAGACAACAAAATAATGATCCGGTGAAGTATTCAGACCAACTTACCAATTGGATACTCTATTCTTTCTGCTTTCTGTCGGTAGAATACTGTCTTCTACTTTTCTTGCCGGTATGAGCTACTTCTAAACTATGGACCATACTAAAGACTCTAGTTGCCATCAATGACAACACTAGAACCAAAAAAAATCTCCCAAAGCCATATGCCAACATAAACAGGCGAATGATGAGTACTAGAAAAAATACAAGCTGATGCCATATAAAAGGATGGTGGATAGCTTCAAGGAATATTTTGTCACAATAACCTTTGAAAAAAATCCTCGGATCAACAACAGAGCTGTTGATGCGATGGAAACAATAGGCTCACCTCTTGATATTCTGCATAATGTTCCTAAGTATGAGTTCCTCATGGAACAACTGCTCGTACCGGCATTCGAAATCCTAAAATTAGAATTGGTATGTGTTGTTGTTGGTCCTAACTCCCCATGGTATCAAGATAAATTTGACTACATCCAACACAGTATCATACCACTTGACTTAGCAACCACTCAAAAGAAGACCTTCATCCGTAGAACTTCCTACTTTACAATCCTAGGAGATACCCTATACCGTTGTAGTCTAGATGGTATGTTACTCCAATATCTTAACATAAAAGAAGTACAAATAGCCTTACAAGAGGTACATGAAGGTGTTTGTGGGTCCCACTCTAACAGACCTAACCTAGACCAAAAAATGCTCAGAATGGGGTTGTAAGGTAGGGGGACCAACCACACCAAGGCTCTAAGTCATGGAGAGCCAAGAGTGGAGGGCTGCCTTATCTTACCTCAAGCTAAGTAGGTGTTTAGATCAAGGATAGAGAATCAAGAGCACTCTCAAGTGCTTCTGTTACTCTACTGATCCAAAAACTTGAACGAGACTAGACGAGCATGTTTCTAGAATTCGAACTGCACCTCAGACAACTCTCTACCTGAGGACAACAATGTGACTCAAGGACGACAACACGACGTGCTAGCATCTCTCTGGTACGCTGGCATCCATATGACCAAAAAGTGAAAAGTGTAGTGTAAAACACCAAAAATCTTACTAACATTCTAGGTAACTATGTTTAACTAAATGAACAAAACAATAAAGTATGAGAAATAGTTATATAAATGGTAAAGAAGGTAAATGAAAGAAAGGGTGATGAAGACTAACTGAGAGTATAGTTCACCAATGAGCTCCACACACACATACACCTACACACAACAAAGAGAGGGAAAAGTGTTGGGCTGTTAGGGGTTTTCCTCAGTCAAACCCCCGCTTTGGTGAACATTTCCACCTCCATGGACAGCCAAGGAAGCCACGAAGTAGAAAATATGATAAAGGAAATAAAAAGGAGAGTATTAAACACTACAAAATATACAATGCTACTCTATCAATCCACAACAAGAGAGATGGTGAAGCAATAACACCACCACCCAAAGACACTCAAGGCCAATGAAGGGATAATGCAATACAACAAGCTTAGCAAAGTCGACACAACCGCAATGGTGAGAAAGGGAGGTTTGGAAAGACTCCAAACTCGCAACTTCTATGGTAGCACAACACATACAAAATGAAGTTGATGGAATAACAAGCTGCTATAATGCTCAAGAAATTGTATGAAAATACTCAAGAGATTAAATGAAGGGCTAGAATTGTGAAGAAGATTGAAGTGATAGTGAAAATTATGCATTTGAAGGAAGATTAGGAGGGAAAGAGTCATTTTTTGGTTGATTGGTCAACACAGAGGCATTATGCTTCATGCCCAATGTAGAACGTAACATCCATGTGGATTTTAGGGGCAGGAATCTATCAAGGATGATAGCGCACCACATAGACATCCGCACGTCGCGCTCGCGTCCCTTACAAAAATTCCCCCACCGACACACATGAAAAATGCCAAGTGGATGCGAGGTAGATGGGTGATGTGGAGTTTCACATTTGGGTTTGATTTTCTAAGGTGAGGGGATGCACAAGGGGAATTTACGTAAGGGGTGCAAATTTGCTCCTATACATTTTTCCCTCACTTTAGTGAGCACGAGTTTCAATGAGTGTTTGGTAAAGTAGATCAAAGAGTTAGAAATGTATGCTTGAACCATCAAGGAAGTAGACTGCAACTTGGAAAACTCAAAAGCGTAGGGCAGGCAAAGGACTCCATAGGTACTCTCTCCTAAGGAGGTTCAACAAAAGGGCTCCATAGCTCCTTAGAACTAAAAAGTTGCACAAAGTACACCAAAGTATCGCAGACCAATGATGGACAAACCTCATAGGATGCAAGTGCTTCACAGGCCCTTGGGCCTACAAAAAAGGCACCTCCCCTAGGTACTCTCTCCTAAAAGAAGCCCGATGTAAGGGGAATCCATAGAGTCGGACTGGAAAGAAGCTTCATAAGCGCACCTATAAAACATTTTAATCCACAGATAAAACATATTATAAATCAAAAGGTAGCCACACAGGCAAACAAGCAGACAATCACACAGACAGTCAAAAAATTTGGAGGAAGAGATTTCAAATGGTTCCCTCTGGAACCCTTAAAAAAAGGGGGGTCCATTCAGGGGACGCATTGTTTGAAAGTGCAAGAATGTTTTTTCGCAAATCGATTCAACATCAAGAAATCCTTTCAAAGGATGTTCACTTCATCAAGGAATTTGAAAGGAAGAAAATTATCCCTTGTGAGGGGAAGGTTGAAGCTTTTCCAGTAGGAAAAGTTGCTCCCTCCTTGGAGGAAAGTTCTTCAATTTCTTTCTTTGTGAACCAATGACAAAGGAAACGCATTCTGCTAGGGGTCCAAGTTGAGAATGCAATTTTTAAAAAATGTTTTGAAAAGATTTTTGAGAAAAGATTTGTTGGCCATTGAATGCATTTTTTGAAAATAGAAGTTGACATGGTAACCCGCCCTTAGGATGGTGTGTGTCGAACACAAGGCACGAGGAATCCTAAGGAGAGAAAAGCAAGAATGAAAAAGTGATGTTGTGGCCCGTGGAATATAGTGAGATGTCACTGTGGTAATGCTGTCGCACACATGAGGGACAACACATGAGCACCACAACATCACGAATCAAGCAAAGAGGAGAGAAAGATAAAAACACTGTAAAAAGAGACAATGATATCACAAACAAGGGGCATAGGGATGATCTGATATTTTAGGGTCAGAGCTACTCATAAATATATATAAGTATAGTTATAGGATATTAATGAATTGTCATAAAGCCCTTACTATATCAAACCATATGAAGAATGCAAGAGAAGACAAAATAAAAATAAAAAATTGGGTAAACATGGAAGGGAAGCCTAAATGCCCCCAACATTTTGCATCATCCCCAATTGTCAAAAATCAACACATAATAGAGGAAGTTGTATGACACAAAAACACTCCTATATCCAAGCACCTACAAGGGTGATAAGGGTCATCTAAGAACACATAATGCAACCACGGGGGAACATAAACACACACACAATCTACACTATAGATAAAGAAGAGGTACCCCCCTAACACTCATCGACCAAGAGGTCATGGGCCTCCCAATCTAGATCATTATATGGGGAAGGTGGATGAGCTTGCAAAGGCAGAGTGTCAAGGGGGGAACCCTTTGACCCCCCTGCAACAAGAGCCAAGGAAATATACTCTTTGAGGTCTCCTCCACTCAGTTCTTATGGGGCAAAGGTAAACGAATTTGTGAAGATCATTGAAAGGGCCGGGACATTGTCCAAAGAGTTAAACATGCACTTCATAGGAGAGCCATGTGTTACCTCATTGGACAAGGGAGGTAGTGCCCAAGATTCACTACTAGGCTCACTGAGTGACTTGGGAGTAGTGACAAACTCCAGGGATGCTAGAGCTTCCTATATCACAAAGATGACACATGCTAATGAATAACCACCCTATGAAGAAGGTGGAATCCTCTTACACCCCCTTTACCAATGAGGCTATCCTCCATCTTCCACTTTTTCAAAGGATGCGAGATCTCCATGGATGACGCAAAAGGTGTGAAGGAGGAGGAAAAGACAACAACAAACACCACTGAAGTGTTTGACATGTCCATAGGCTTTGAGAATGGCGGGATGTTCAAGAGGGACATCGAAAGGGGTGACTTGATCGAAGGAGCAATAAACACCTACACCTTTTTAGGATTAGGTGCGTTTACGCTCGTAGCAGGAGCCAAAAGTGGCACTAAGGCTGATTGAACTAAAGCAGAGGGGACAAGAGAGGAGGACATAACAAGGGAGGTAAAATCCCCTTCTTTCCTCTACAGAGTAGTTTGCTTAGCATCCAGAGCCATTCACCGACGCTTATGCTCACACACAAGGCAGTTCCTGCGACTCCAAGAGCTAGAGGCTGGAAGCTAGGATGGAATAGAGGGCTCTTGCTTAGCCATTAGAGTGTCCATCATGATCATTTTTGACAGAGGGAGAGACTGTGAAGAGGTTGGAGAAACAACAAGGGGAGTCAACTCTAACATGTTGGCAGCGGGCCTCTTCCCATTCATTGCCTTGGGAGTAGGAGCGGTAGGAGGCTGCAGAGGCTGAGACATAGAGGAATCCCCACAAAGACCCTTCCTCTTACCATAAAGGTAGGGCCAAGGCTTAGGAGGCAAGGTGGGAAGGTTAGATATTCAAATCTTAGCTTTATGACAAGTAGGTACCATCATACTCCTTATGTGAAATCCAGGAATAGTCATCCACAACTCTTGTTGAGGAAGGAAGGCATAAGTGGCACCCTAAGGATGGGAAGGCCTCTCCTTTCCCTTCCGAGAGGAGGAGGAAACTTGCTACTAAACTATCAGAGGGGTCAGTTTTGGCTGTCCTTTGCCCCCAATTTTTTTACTTTATGTAGTTTTGGTAAAGTAGGTTCATTCTAGGAGGAAGCAGACCGATCGGGGTGGACCAAAAATGATCCAATGAATAATCCCCATGGGATACCAATGGTTGATATCCAGTGTCATGCACGGTGTGCGCAACACCCTCGTGAGAGAACTTTAAACATTTGTGAATAAAAAAGCAATTTCATTCATGGAAGCTAGCCACATGATGCCCAACTTCACCCTGAATAGATCAAATTCCAGAATAACCTCAAAAGTTGTATCCATAGCCCTAGGTCCAACTAGGATGGAAAGAGTTATAGAGCCATATGGATTGAGAGAGAGACTATCGTGCGTACATATGGTAGACTTTGTTTCTTCATATTCCTCCCTTTGCAATAAATTTAACCATATCGTCTCCTCCGTAATAACATTTACTTGGCTTGCGGGGTTAACTAGGACTCCTGTCACAATGTTCCCATTTAGACGAGAAGGAATGTATAGAGGAGAGGGCTTATTATTCAAAGAAAAATCCTACAAAGTTAATGTCACATCTGGTGAACTAGTCACAGGCTGCGGGGGAGGAGTAATCGGAACCATGCTAACATACGCTGAGGGTTGGGGAGAGGCATCAGAGGGGTCAATAATCAAATTTGTAGAATGGGATGGAAATGGGTCCGTGTAGATCTGCAACTCACTATTGGCATTCACTACCAACTTATTTGCATTTTGTTTCTTCCAATTGAGAGGAATGGTACCATCATCGATGCAATCGTGTATCTCATGACACAGGCGCATGCAATGCTCGATATCATGCCTGTTAACATAATGGTACTGACAAAAAGAATTTGCATCGTAAAATTCCTATTGTGTTTGATGTCATCATCATTAGTCACGACAACTACATTCACAACAACCTTTCCTTTTCCTGAGATAGGTACAATAGAATTTCCTTCTAAATAGGATCGTGAGGAAGATTCCCTGAACTAAACTACCGTTTGTTGATAATCTAGCAACACGACACACAAATGTGCAAAGGAAGGGTATTTCATTAGGGAAAACTTCTCCTACCAAGTTCGCTACAGGTTTCCTCTGAACACCTTTTGTACATCATATTCAAGTAGCAGATATGAGATCTGTGAAAAGAGTGCTTGATATCACGCTATGAAGTCAGTTATCTTTTCATTATCTCTTTGCTTACATTGTAGAATGATGTTAGCCTAGAATTGATGGAGAAACTGATTCAAGAGCTGATCAAATGAGAATATAGAATTATTGGGCAAGGAACAGTATCACTTGAGTGTTGTGTCCTTGAGAGATTGAGGAAAGAGTTTTTCCATCAAAGCATCGTGATGAAAGAAATCCATACACATGGTGTTGACAATTGACACATGTGTTTGCGGCTCCCCTTTACCACCATACTTTTCAAACTTAGGAATTTCCATTCCCTAAGGGAAAGGAGTACTCAAGATTGCCACCGACAATGGGCTATGTTGGAAGAAAGGTTGGAAAATCGGTTGGGCAGAGGTTTGGGAAAGGCTTGCCAACTGGCTTTGCATTCGACCCATGTTCTAAAGAAGAGCATTCAAAATACGGTTAGAGGATGACAAAGGCCCAATGGAACCTCTAGAATTACCACTAGAACTACCTTCGGAGCCACCGTTGTGACCATCGCCAGAGCCACCACCAGCAGAGCCACCTCCACTACCAAAGAGACCACCATGACCTCCACCAGAGCCACCTCTACCAGCACCACCTCCACTACCAAAACTGTCACCACTCATTCCACCAGAGCCCCCACTACCAGGGGCAGTAGGAGGGGTGAAACAGAAACCAAGGGGTATCCTACTCGCCTTGACAATGTTAGGCCTTTGAGAAGTAGAGGAAATGCTAATCGAAGGGCCTATTTTGGCCATGCATACAAACATGGTAGGCATCAGGATGCCTATTTGTCTCTCATAGGCATTGAGAATCTCTCCTCGACTAGTACCTAATGTAGTCTTATACAAGGGGAGATAGGCTTTGGTTAGATCAGTAAGGCCACGTAAGAACTCTATGCATGTTCAATCCTTTCCTAAGAGATATCTCACCTTGCTAGCAAGTCTAGTGGATCTCGCCATGTTCGATGCTTTCTCCAAATGATTCACAAGGTCTAACAATCTATTATCTAATGCCAAAAGGTTTTCCATAGGGATATGCACAAAATCATCCTCATCTACAGACAAAGCCGTAGGGGATGCTGGAGGAGTAGGAGCATGATTGGTCTCATCTATGAAACCCATATCATCGGTAAAACTTGTAGGAAAACTAGTAGTAAAGTCAATAGCCAAATTAGTGGAAAAATTGATGGTAAAATTGGAAGTGACCTTCATCTTTTTCATTGGTAGGTGTCACACACTTCTAACAATGTACCCAAAAGTCATGGACCGGGTTGTGATGCTCATAAACCTTCACAACACTTAGGTTTACAATAGTCACCGGGTGTGAAGGAAAAAGTCTAAACACAAAAAAATGGATAGACATTGTTCACGTCGGGTTCACCAAAAATGTAAGGTAGGGGGACCAACCACACCAAGGCCCCAGGTCACGGAGAGCCGAGAGTGGAGGGTTTCCCTATCTTACCTCAAGCTAAGCGGGTGTTTAGGTCAAGGATAGAGAATGAAGAGCACTCTCAAGTGCTTCTATCAGTCTATTGATCTAAAAACTTGAACGAGACTGGATGAGCTAGTTTCTAGAATCTGAACTGCACCTCAGGTAGCTCTCTACCTGAGGATGACAGTGCGGCTCAAGGATGACAACACGATGCACTAGCGTCTCTCTGGTGCACTGGCGTATGTACAACCAGAAACTAAAAAGTGCAGTGTAAAACACCAGAAATCCTACTAACTTTCTAGCTAAGTTTAATGAAATGAACATAATGATAAAGTATGAGAAATAGCTATATAAATGGTGAAGAAGGTAGATGAAAGAAAGGGTGACAAAGACCCACTGAGAGTCTAGTTTGCTAGTGAGCTCCATGCACATGTACACCTACACACAACCTAGAGAGGGAAAAGTGTTGGGCTATATAGGGGTTTTCCTCATTCAAACCCCCGCTTTGGTGTTTCACCTCCACAGATAGCCAAGGAAGCCACAAAGTAGAAAATACGATAAAGGAAATAGAAAGGAGAGTACTGAACACTACAAAAGATACAATGCTATTATATCAAACCATAATAAGAGAGATAATGAAGCAATACCACCTCCACCCAAAGGCACTCAAGACCAATGAAGGGATAATGCAAGACAACGAGCTTGGTAAAGTTGACACGACCGCAGTGGTGACAAAGGGAGGTTTTGCAAGACTCAAAACTCGCAGCTTCTATGGTAGAAAAACACGTACAAAATGAGGTTGATGGAGTAAAAATCTACTGTAATGCTCAAGGAATTGTATGAAAATTCTCAAGAGATCAAGTGAATGGCTAGAATTGTGAAGAAGATTGAAGTGAGTGAAAATTATGCATTTGAAGGAAGATTAGGAGGGAAAGAGCCATTTTTTGGTTAGTTGGTCGACACAAAGGCACTACGTTTCATGCCTAATGGAGAACATAATGTCCCTGTAGACTCCAGGGGTAGGAATCTTTCAGGGATGATAGCGTGCCACATAGATGTTTGCGCACTATGCTCGTTTCCCTGACACAAAAATCCCACACCAACACATAGGAAAAATTCCAAGTGGATGCGAGGTAGATGTGTGATGTGGAGTTTTGCATTCGGGTTTGATTTTCTAAGGTGGGGGGATGCAAAAGGGGAATTTACACAAGGGGTGCAAATTCACTCTTATACAGGGGTATTATTGGCCCTCCATGGAACAATAATACATTTAGTATTCTAGAAAGTGTCACCAATGCCAGCAACATAGTGACCTTGTTCATGCACCAACACAGGAGTTGAGACCCATCACAACACCATGGCCTTTCTCACAATGGGGATTGGACCTGGTAGGTAAGATTTTGTTTGCTTCATGTAACGAGCATAAGTTTATTATTACAACATAGTATTTCACTAAATGGATAGAGGCAATTCCATTGACCTACATAATTGAAAAACAAGTATCAAAGTTCATTCTGAACTATCTAATTTGTAGGTATGGAATTCCACAAACGATAATAACGGACAATGGAACCCCATTCAAGAATTAAGACGTCTAAGAATCTGTTCCAAATTCTCTATCAACATAAATTTTCCATGCCCTACTATCCTCAAGGAAATAGTTAGGCTGAAGCATCTAATAAAACCATACTAAAAATACTGAAAAAGACTGTTAATGAAGCTGATAGTGATTGGAATTTGTAGCTAAACCCAACCCTGTGGGCTTATTGAACCAACATCCGAACATCTACAGGTGCCACACCATTTTCCTTGGTCTACGACTTAGAGGTTGTCTTACCTATCGAGGTTGAAATCCCCTCATTATGAATTTGATTAAAAGACATGATCAACAACGAAGAATATCGGGTATCCAAGTTAAATGAATGGGAACTCTTAGATGAAAGGTGTTTGAGCGTGTTAAACCATGTTTAGGTTTATCAAAATTGGCTCAAATGAGGCTATGATAAGAAAATCAAAGACAAAAACTTTCAAGTTAGTGACTTGGTCCTCAAGGAGAATCAAAAGGTACAATTGAATCATGATGACAAAGGAAAATTTGAACCCAACTGGTTAGGCCCATTTTTCATCACAACAAACTATGGTCCTGGGGCTTATCAGTTGGCTACTCTTGAAGGAGAACGCTTAGTTGAATCGTTGAACAATAGCCACCTCAAAAATTTCTACACATGAAACATGTTAGAATACCCTAGGCAAAAGGGTAAAAATCTAAAAAAATCAAAAAGATAAAAATACAAAAAAATAAAAAAAAGCAAGAAAAATAGTAAAGAGAAATAAAACGTTCCTTGAATGAAATCCACTTTGTGGCACTCATAGAATAGGTACCATAGTGAAAACCTAGAAAACAAGCGCTATGTTTGAATAAGACCCACATCATTATCTATCGGTATTATCTACAGTATCTGCCCATTCGTCCCATAATAAAACACGTGTCGAACCATGGCTTGTTACTGATTGAGGAAAATAGTTTTGTCTCCAACTGGGGGAAACTTCTTGAAGCTGGTCAAGGATTAGATCTTTGAGTGTCCTATGTTGGTCAAAACTATCAAAATCAAAACATTTGAAAAACAACAAAATCAAAACAACTTTGGATTATTCCTTGACTTGAATATTCTAAGATATCAACATTTACTTGAACTTCACAGCTAGTTCAAGTAGGTTTCCCGCAACATATCCTCTAGAAACGAGAGGAATATCAATCCAAGTTATCAATGTTGTTTAAAATCCCAAAAAAAGTTCATGCTTTGAGTCAATTGGTCGAACTACGTGGTCTCTATGTATACAACGTAGGAAAGGCTTATCTTTGATCAGCCCTCAAGGCCCTAGATCAGTCCCCTCACGTTTCTATCATGCTTTATTTCAACTTAGTAAAAAAACAACAAAATAAAAAATATTTTAAAAACAACAAAATCAAAAAGATTTGGAAAACATAAAAAAAAAAAACATCATTGGATTATTCCTTCACTCAAATATTCTAAGATATCAACATTTGCTTGAACCTCACAGCTGGTTCAAGTAGATGCCCCACAACATATCCTCTAGAAATGGAAGTGGAATATCAATACAAGTTATCAATGTTGTTTGAAATCCCAAAAACAAGTTCATGTGGTCGAACTACATGGTCTCTACGTGTACAATGTAGGCAAGAGTTATCTTTGATCATCCCCTGAGGCCTTAGGTCAGTCCCCTTAGGTTTCTATCATACTTTATTTCAACTTAGTAAAAAAACAACAAAATTAAAAAACATTCGAAAAACAAAAAAACAAAAAAATATTTGAAAAAAAAAAAAGCATCACTGGATTATTCCTTCACTCAAATATTCTAAGATATCAACATTTTCTTGAACCTCATAGCTAGTTCAAGTAGATTTCTTGCAACATATCCTTTAGAAACGAAAGTGGAATATCAATCCAAGTTATCAATGTTGTTTGAAATCCCAAAAACAAGTTTATGCTTTGAGTCAACCAGTCGAACTATGTGGTCTCTGCATGTACAACATAGGAAAGGATTATCTCTAATCATCCCTCGAGGGCTAAGGTCAGTCCCCTTGGGTTTTTATCATGCTTTATTTCAACTTAGTAAAAAAATACAAAATCCAAAAACATTCACAAAATAGAAAAGATCAAAAACATGTTCATATCAAACCGAGTGAACTACGAGCCTTTGCATCTACAACATAGGAAAGACTTATCTTTGATGAGCCCCCGAGGTCCTAGGTTACTCCCTTGAAAATAACAAAAAAAGAATCATAAAACTCAAAAAATCAAAAAAGTCCTATTTCCATTATCACAACCCACAATAAAATTTAACCCATAATAAACAAATCATCATCCCTTACCCTTTGACAAAATAGATAAAAAAATAAAGCAAACATCAAAAGCTAGAACTTTCAAGCAAGATAATCACAAAGATTTGATTACAAAACATACTAAAACAATGACAAAGTATCAACTACTTATTATTTGACAATTCACCAACAACATCCTGAGATATGCCTTAATGGATCTATTCCTATGATAGACATGATCAACATCGGATAATAGCCCCACCCCAAATAGATATGGCAAGTGACACGAGAACTTTTTTTTTTTTAATCTTTTTATAGTCTTATCTTTTTGATTTATTTTATTGACTCATTCCCAGGATCTCTCGAGGATGTCCATAAGGATTTAGAGAAGAAGGAATGGGGGCAATTGAGTGTCATTTCGGTTTGCTATTTGTAAGATGTTTTTGTAATACTATCATGGCAAATACTTGCTTTATTGAGTGTATGGAAGTTTTTTTGAAACATTTTGTGTAGCAGTGGAATGTTAGGTGCTTAATATTTCTTGTGTTACTAGTATGACATGTTTTAAAAGCTTCTCACCCATATAGTTTAAACAAAGTTTTTTGTATGTCTGGTATGAGCAAGAATATTCTTTGTATATTGAGTCAAAGTCCATGCAATGGATACAAAGTCACCTTGGTCATTAATACCCTGGTGCATCATATCTCCAAGCAAAGCGAAAGCAACTCATCAATAACTAACAACATCAAATTTTCATCCATCATAAAATATTTCTTCTAAACTAACATCCATCCTGCATCACAATATTGTCAATACATATCATGATGATAATAAAGCAATGAAAATATCATGTATAATGAATAGATGACATACATCCATTATATATCAACATCATCACATCCATAATAAAACATCATATGATATAAAATATGATCCATCCATCCACATCATATGCATACATCAAAAAATTACAAAAACATATATAAAAATACATCATCATACATCATCATCCATAAATCATTACATAAACACATAAATGAGCCAAATCGAAGAAGGTATATCTCATATATATCATCATCAAAAATGGGAATGTCATAGTACATCATCATTAGTGAAACAAATGTGATAGGATAATACAAAATAATACATATATATGAGGCCACGACTGGGTTGATGAATGCATATACAAAATCATGTCTACAATATGAATTCTCTAAAAAATACATCATAAAGATCAAGTACAGATATAACACTGCTCAACAAGAAGGAGAGGAATCTATAGACCAGGCTGCAGACCACCATCTAAATCTGGTTGTCTAATAGACTGCCCACCCGACTCAACACCACCACCTGCAACACTAGCCTCTTCACATCTCAGTCATCGCTGTGCTCGAGGAACAAAAACATCATATAGAGTCTGGTAATATGTAGCCCTCTGCAATAATTGATCCTACTCAACATGAGGACTATCACACTCTATCCTCAAACTATCCCTCTTGGTGGTAATAACCTACAACTGTGTCTCGACAATGAGATGAGACCCAATCTCTATATCTCGCTCTACTTTGAAACCATCTCGCTTTGCTGTCACTATGGCAAGATGTGCCTCCGCGACCTGTCACCACCCTATTTCTATAGCTAACTAACCACCTCCATCCCCAAGTGGTGGAGGGGTACTTGGAACCTATACCTGACCCTACACCCAATCACCCTAGGCCCCATCCTATCGGGCCCTACCAAGCTACTTTGCTAGAATATCGAGATGTTGTCTTTCTCCCCGTTGACTTGTAATGCCTACCCTACCAACTGTGGGATCATCACTAGGATCTATAAATATCAAAGGCACACATCATGCCCACCACTAATCAAAATTGAGAGTGGTACTTAGATCCGCTATGCCCACTGGCCAACCCCATCCGACTGGGGCAAGAGCTTTGAACGTAGCAATAGAAACATCTCGGTTAGCCCGTAGACCCCATACTTGGACCTCTCTGGTTGTCTAACTGAACCAAGCTTCATAGGTATCTAGAAAGTGACCCTATCTCTCCAAAATGCCTGCATACCCTGTCAGGAAGATACCTCTCCAAAAGAGAGTGAGTGAAACCAATCAACCATCTCGTTTGTTAGCAGTATACTAGCTACTCCTAATCCTCAATCCAGGCCTCACAACCCATATATGGTCTCCATATAAAGCTTGGCATATCATCAAATACATGATGCCAATACGAAAGCTCCCTAGGCAAGGTATAATGTAGAAAATCTCCAAAATGATAAGAGTACAGATCACCAGCAGTACGATCCTGTATACCATTGGGCCGCGTGACTGTAATGTTCTACCAGTCCCACACATGCAAAAGAGAAACATTGATGGAAATAGATTTCCCACCCCGATATGTGACCTCATGCATATCTCTATATAGGTGGGTGAGGAGACACAGACCCCATGAATATCTAGTCCCATGCTCAAACATCTCCTCGATACATATACCCCATCCAATAGGAAATTGGCAGCCTCTCCCATCAGGAACAACTAGCCCTGAAACCAAACCACAAAGAATAAGGGAAACAAGGTTAGTACTGGCAGCAAAATTTGATAAATCAATCTCTAATTGGAGAACCTCTAAATGTATCACACTAAGCACATGCCTCATAGTACATGTACCCTGTCGAACATGGTATGTAATAAGCTCTTTGTGGATGGGTATGCGGAGGATCCTCCACACATCCTTGAGAGTAATAGTGGCCTCCTCTAAAGGTAAATGAAATGAAGAATTCTCTGAATTCCACCACTCCATGAGCGTGGTCATCATCGCAATGTGAAATCGGATGGGAGGCATGTAATAAATGTAACGTAGCCTAACTGCATCTAGAAAACATCTCTCCTAAACACCAAAATCGATAATCAAATCAAATAGATCTCAGGGTTGTCGCTCCCTCGACTGTAGTGGCTTAAGGGCCACCTACAATCATTCAACCCATGATGTCAGGGATTCACTTTGAACATGAAAAATAAAATGAAAATGATGAATAAATTAACTTTGGGTTCCAAAAATTTAAAAGCAAAAAATTTGTAGCAAAAGCGATGAAGTTTTTGGCAAAAGTGAAGAAAATAGGAAAATGCGAGGAAATTTAGTCAAAAGCATTGAAGAATATCAAAGGTGAGGAAATAAAAAGCAAAAAACTTTTGCAAAAGTGCAAATTTATCACAAAAGCGAAAGTCTATAGCAAAAGTGACAAAGTAGGTCAAAGGCACAGAAGGGAGTCAAGTGCACAATTTTTTTGCAAAAGCACCTAGTTCACAGAGGCAAAATAGAGCAAACTGAATGAATAGCGCTAAAACCCTAAAACCTACGATTATGACTTATTGGAATTTAAGAATTAATTATAGGAACACGGAAAAATGAAAACAAGAATCGAGAGACTAAATTCTAGGGCACCGATGCCTGTGATCCATCCATACTCTCGAATCGTGTCTACATGATGTGGGGCTCCCCAAATCAACACCATAGCTCCTTGACAACTGAAAAAATGAGAAATCCAGAGGCAAAAATTCTCTATAGGCTCAAAGTGAAAATGAGGTAATTAGAACCCTAATTACCTATATATTTTAACCCTCAAAACCCTAATTTTTACTTAGGGAACCTTCCTAAATTAAAATTAGGAGCTCCCAGGAACATTTGAATGAGCAACGAGGGACCTATAGACTTAATTTTTCGTCCTCTACATAACTGAACTGAAATGAAATAGTGTCATGAGCTTGACCTCCAAACTGAATTTTTTGACCAACCTCTCGAGGGGGCAACAAAAAGTCCTACCATCATTCTGCTAACCATCAAGGCACAATGGGGCATACTTTTTTTTCAAAATCTTGATCTTAACATCAAATCTTTGAAACAAAGCATCTTGTACTTTGTATCAAAGGGGGGAAAAATGTAGACATGTAAAATTGACCTAACACTTATCACACATACTAAATGACATTTTCACATCATCAACATCATTGTCATCAAATATCATTTCACATCAATTGCATCTAAAACCCTATTTCTGCTATTAATTGAATAAAACAACATTATTTAATTAAATCACGTTTTATCATTTTGACCAATTAAAAAAATTACACTTATTTAATAAAGTCCTAATCTAACGTTATTCCTCCTGATTAGTTAAATAACACCAAATATTTAATTACATTGCTAAATCACCTTATTTCCCTAAGTTGGTTAAATTATTAAATCATAATAATTTAATTAACTCACTTTCCCTCCAAATTAGAAAAAATTGAATAAATAAACTATTCAAAAACATCGTCAAAAATCAAATCAAACTAATGCAACTTTGTTTGCAAAAGTCAAACTTGATTTGCATGTTCAACTCCAAAATGAATGAATTAATTAAATCAATTAATTAATCATTCTCAACCACTTTCCTGATTGAGCAAATTACGATCCCCTGATTTATCAATCTGTTCCTGACAGATCAATTTATATTCCTGGATGATCAATCTATATTCCTGACTGATCAATCTATATTCCTGACTGATCAATCTATATCCCTGATTGATCAATCTATATCCCTGATTGATCAATCTATTTCTCAATCCCATAGATTATTCAATCTATTTCTTCAATCACACTAATCATGTAATCTATTTTGCATATATTATGCCCATCTAAATCCTCTCAACATCTTTTGATTTTCAATCAAGATATTTTACTATGCGATCTTGATCATCCATTTCAAATCATAAATTGTATATAACAAACCTCTTTCCTCACAAAAAAGGATCAAAGAATCAACATCATTTTGAAAAATTAAGTATTGTCAAGATCTGAATCGCCATTGAAAATACTTCAACACGTATCTTTGATCAACACACATTATTCTTCGAAGCTCTCACAAAAATGGAGGCTTTGCAATGATATGAACAACCCAACATCATGCAAATACACTTTGACATGGGATGGTAACACTATTCTTTTTATGAATTCATGTATGCTTTCATCTTTTGATTTTGTTTCTTGAATTCAATAATAGTTTAGTTTCATTTCGTGAGTGAAGGAATAGATCTAGATTCTTGTTTTTGATTAGATTAGTTTCTATTTCATTGTAATTATCTCATAGACACTTAGATTTTCCCCCTCACACAATTGGATCTTTAGTTACATATCTACTCCATACTTCACTATAATGGTCAATAGTATTCCATATGGTTTATTTAGAATTATTCGTGGCATCAAATGAGGTGACCCAATTTCACCCTTTCTATTTGTTTTGATGGTTGAAGCCTTGGGAAGGGCCATCAATGGGTCATCTTCTATTGGTAAGTGTAATGGTGTTCATGTTGTCTAAAACTTGAACATTATGACATATCAACAATTTTCTAATGATACAATATTATATGACATAGCATGAATGTAAGAAGTCATTGTCATCAAAGATACATTAGATTATTATAACTCTTCTTCTTCTCGATAGTTAATAAACAAAAAGAATTTAAAGATCTTTTTTCCATATCAGAAAAGCTTTATAGAGACACATTACTTCCTCTCTCAGTTCTTCTATTAACACCTTCCAATAAAATAATTGGGGGTGCCTCTATTTAAAAATGTGATTAGACCAAGGATATGGGGTGATACCATAAACAAGAGAAAAATCAAATTAAAATCTTGGAAAGGTCATTGGTTGACAATGGTGAGAAAAATATTATTGATTAAATTAGTCCTCTCAATGATACCCACATACCTCATGTCCTACTTGCAATTAACAAGGAAGGATTTGAATGATATTAATGGAATTCTTAGATGATTCCTTTGGGATAGCTCAAATGAGGTTAGAAGAGTTCCCTTGATTAGTTGGGATGTTGTAAAGAGAAACAAAAAGGTGGGGGATTGGAATTTATTTCTTGGAGCTTCATAATATGTCCTTGGGCACCAAGTTGGATTTAAAAGTGTTCAAAAATAATTTATCCTTGTGGTACAAAATAATATAGTATAAATATTTGGATAATAACAATCCCTCCAAAATATTAATTGTAGCCAATCACTCGAAAGGCTCTCAAATCTACAAATTCGTGATGAAATGCAAACATATAATAATAGAGTATCTTACTTGAATTATTAATAATGGTAAACTTGTTGAATTTTGAGATGATTTGTGGAATGAATTCCCTCCCTTAGAAAATATCCCATAATTATTTGGGTGCAAGGAAGTAACAATAGACATAGATAGGGTGATAAGGTGATGTATTACATCATGGCCTCAAACTTTAACTAGGTGTGGGAGGATATCCAAGTGGTTCTAACCTCCGAACAAGTCAAAGTGATAACAAATTTAGAACTTAAAATTAGAAAGGTCTCGATCTCCTCAAAAGAGGATGAATTTGTTTGGTACAAATTGAAAATGGGTGAGTACTCAGTCAAGCTAGGCTAACAACTTCAACTCTATACTTGCTATCTGTAATTGGCATGTGGAAATTTGTTGGGGTGGTGAGGTGTTGCCGAAGGATGGATATTTTTCTTAGATTTCCCTTCATAAATAGATACTTATAGGTGATATGATTCATTCCATTAGGATTCATGGCCTATCCAATTGTCCTATGTCTTAAGGATGAGAAATTTTCTAACCACTTATTGATCTGGTGTCCATTTGCATAATATTGTTGGAATTGGCTCTACAACAAATTGGATGGTTGAGTGCTTTTTTGATGGACATCTCAGAGATTTTTAATGGAGGGTTGAGATTGCATTGCAACTTTTTGTGGTTGGCATTGTGGATCATGAGCCCATCAATGCTCATCTAGCACATATGGAAAGAACAAATTAATAGAATATTTAAAGAGACTCCCTCTGTAAGGCCCAACCTTTGTGTGACAATCACAACTCTTTGGTGTGTGTTCAATATTTATAAATATCCAAATGAATTGATGAAATATGCAATCTTGTTTTGGCATGTTATATTATTGGTCATGTTGGAAAATATTGTGGGTTAATCTATTTTTCTCTTTCTCATTAAAGCATCATGTTGGAAGTGTGTGTTCTATTGCCAAGAAATTTAGATATGTTCATTCTTATAATTTTTTATATGGGAGACCATAAAATTTATATCTAATTATATTATTAATTATATTCTAATGATGTTTCCAAATTCATATGGTTATATCATTAACTTGAAAACTCTCTAATCATAGATTGAATAATCTATGTGGGTTAGTTTTATTATTGTATTTGTATTGGTGATTATCTAGCCTAGTTGAGGATTGGATGTGATTATTGGTAATTAAATTTTATCTACTAGAGACATCAAATGATGAACGGATTTAGTTTGGATAAGGGATAAAGATTGGTGTTGTATATTACTTTAGTTTAATGAACTTACTAATGTGTGTTTATGTTTCTTGATAAGGACTCTACTTGTGAATGCGACTATTGCCATCGAGATTTTTCAAAGTAGTTTAGAGGATTGATATCTATGATTATAATCATAACATGACCTAAATCTACCAGTTTCATATGAAATTAAGCTAGATTTAGTTAGTTAAGATATACTCCCAATGAAATTATTGAAAGCATGAAATGAAGAAGCCATTAAACATAACAATGAAGAAATGCATAAATGAAACCTAGTTAAATTCCTCAAACCTTATCCCATTGGAGGATTGGCGCTCCATTGATTTGGAATGACAACCCTTTCCCAATCCCCTTGATAAAACAAGCTTTCTTTGATAGATTGATGAGTGAAGATGGAGATTTTGAACCGCGATGAATGAAAAATGCTCAAATGAATACTAATGGATGAAAGTGTGGATGCATTTCAACAACATAAATTTTATCAAATGATTGTGGATCCATTTCTCTCCAAAGTGAGGAGTATTTATAGGAGAAAATGGTGGATCAAGGGTCAAGATCGAATTGCATAATCAATGGATGAGAGGCAATGAGAGATGAAGGAATGGATCAAGGATTATCATCAAGGGATGAGGATGAAAGTTAACATGGATCAAAGAGTTAATCAATGGCTCTCATTGATTCAAAGAAGCACACTTCCTAATTTTTAGGAAGTGGTTAGAAGATATTTCCATTTTTGAATGGGTGCAAAGGAGGGAATATTCCATAGGAATATTCCCTTGCAAGTGGGAGGGTGAGGAAAATTAGGAATTAGATAATTAAAACAAAGTTTTAATTGTGCAAGTTAGAGGAAATTATGATTATCATTAAATAATTAATTTATTTAATGAATAGGGTTTAAGTGACATTTAATTAAATAATTTATATTATTTAATTAAATGAGAGGACATAAGGGGTTTAATTTAAATAATTTGTATTATCCAATTAAACAAGATGAAAGTTAGTGTGAAAGGGGGTGAATTAACTTAATGAAATTAATTATCAGATTAATAGATGAGAATGATTCATTTAATTAAATAGCTAGGATTATTCAATTAAACAGTAAAAAAGAAGGTGAATTT
Source organism: Sequoia sempervirens (assembly GCA_007258455.2). Classification (NCBI taxonomy): domain Eukaryota; kingdom Viridiplantae; phylum Streptophyta; class Pinopsida; order Cupressales; family Cupressaceae; genus Sequoia; species Sequoia sempervirens. Next base: position 283,697,631 of record VDFB02270651.1, on the reverse strand, counting down.
AAGGCAACACTGTTAGTAATCAGATTCAAGTGTGCAATATCAGTCAGGACAATTTTAAGTGTCTACATTTTTCCCCTCTTTGAAGCGAGGTACCTATTACATTGGTTCAAAGACTAATGATTTTTAGATTTACACTGCTTCTTAGATAAAAAAATTAAAAAATTCCTAATTTTTTGGATGCCCCATTGTTGCCCTAGTGGAAGGAATTAAGTTGGTACCCGACCCCCTTGAGAGATTGAGCGGAAATTTGAATTTTTGGGTTGATATCATGACAAAGATTGAACATAGGTTCAACTCAAAGAAGACGAAAGATACTTCTTTAGAAAGATCAGATATTTGATGTAGATGAATTTTATGATGTATAGACAATCATCGACCATGGGTAGCCTCATGTACATTTTGATATATATCATACAAATTTAATACCTAGATAGAATTGTTAGTAAATATAGAAGAATAAGAAGAATAAGTTGGACATTGGTTAACCATTTTTTTTGAAATTGATTCAGAAGTTCAACAAGCCTATGATTATTTAAAACTTTATTGGATATGGTGACAAGATTGATGATTTTCTTGTTTTAGGGATTAGGATACTTCATCATTTCATTCCTTATTTTTGATATAACACATAGACACAATGTATCAAGGTATTGATAACCAAGATGGCGTTGTATATAATGCAATGGAATTTGACTCTGCAAACATATAGGATAATCCTTGCCACACCTTGACATACAAAGGCCTTGTTGGAATTTAGTTTAGAATTTTAGAATATTTCGAACCAAAGCATACACAATAGTCAACAATCTATTCAAAATAACCTCCCTACACACAACTAAGCAAGCATTCACCAAAGTTATTTTACAAGAAAATCCCATAAGCACAACAAACAAAAGATAATGATCGATGCCCCATTCCTTTCTCTCTAAATTGTTTTGATAGAAATCATCGAGAGGCCCTCAAAATGGGTCAACAAGATAAATCATGAGACAAGATCAAAATGAACAAACAATCAATGTTATTTATATCTCTTGCCTAAGTAATGTGTTTTGTTTAGGATAAGTATCCAAAGTGATTGCCAAGGATAATGCCCATTGTAGGAAGGAAGCATCCTAAGACATGTTAGTGGATGGTGGTGGGTTGATAGGTTGTTTGAAAGGCTATTGATATAAGGTTTGATTGACATGTTTGATAATGATCAAGAATTTGATTTTTTTTGTTGTGCTTAAAGGTTCTACTTTTGTTGATTGTTGTATTATTTTTTCGTTTGTGTTACCAAAGGGTGAGTGTGATGATTGATTTATGATGGATGAAAGTTTATTGCGGGTGCAAGCAAAATGGGATGGGTGGTTTTGGAACTTTTGGAATATTTTGATGTTTTTGATGTTTTGCAGTGTTTTGAGGTTGTTTTTAATCTTTTTCAGGTATCTATGAATGTTTAGGTTTTCAAGTTATGTGAGGCTGTTTAGGATTTTTGAATGTTTTCCAATGTTTTTGGGTTTTTTGAGTTTTGACCAAGACCTAAGAGGGATTGACCTACGACCTCGGGGGCTCATCAAAGATTAGCCTTGCCTACATTATACACATAGAGACCAAGAAGTTTGACTGACTCTGACCAGTAACTATTTATTGATGAGATATGAACACTTGATGGATTATCAGTTTATTATGATGGAATCCTAACCTAAAGTGTCTCAAGGGAATATTAGTGATGACCTTTCCTATGTTCAAGCTCAGAGACAACGTAGTTCAACAAGGTAATGTTTTTGATATTTTGATGTTTTGACTTGTTTAGGGATTTTGATGTGATTTTAATGTTTTGGATTTTGACTTTAGAATTTTTTGAATGTTTTTGGATTTTGGCTATACAAGATTTTGATGTTTTTGGACTTTTGATTTTGCAAGTGTTTTTGGATTTTGATGATTTTCAAATGTTTTTGGATTTTGATGATTTTAAGATGTTTTTGGGTTTTGATAATTTTGAGATAAATGATACCTAGATCATGATGTCGATGCCATGTTATGAGATACAAGACATGGATCAAGAGTTATTTTGAAAAAAAGAGTGCAATAACCTGCCCCCAGTGTCTAGCAATGTTTCATAGTTCAATGGACAAACCAAGAGAGGTAATGTATATGCGAAGAGTTTGATAGAGCTTTATCATGCTAGTTATGGGCTACTAGACTTCATGAGACAAAATGGTAAAGGGAATATCAAGATCTTTCCATGAGTAGAGTTGAAGTATATGCCGAATCTTTGTCAAGATCAAGATAAACTAGAATATCTAGATAAAACTAGATTGGATCGATGGAGGGAACATTGGATTTATCATGGCAAGGATGAGGTACTTCTGTCCGAGAAGGATCATATAAACACTCGATTCTACTCATGATGTCTTTTTTCTAGTTTTTCATCATAGTACATTCCCAAAGCGCCACCGTAGTGGTTTTCACTGGAGGATGATTTTTATTTTTACTATTTTCTTGATTTTTTTTTTTTGTTTTGAAAATTTTACCTTCATGTTGAACCACCTGGTGGTACTTATGTAGAGGCCATTGTCATTATGTGCTAATGATATCTTGCTTGAAGAAGTGGCCTTGCTAAGATACGAGCACTTGAATGCAACTTTTGAGGACTTTGATCTTGCTTGCTGGTACTAGAATTAACCTTGTCCATGTATGCACATCATGATAAAGTTCCTTCAGAATCCTAATGATGAAGAGTAGTCACCAACACACGTTAACACAAGAATTAGATCTCATGAATGGAGTGTACGTTGTCATGCATGAAGGAATATGAGATGGATTGGTTGATGGTTTGGAACCTCTGAATCTCCAAACTTGGGAAGATGAGCAATGATGAGTAGATGTGGCATTTTTCATGAAATTAGCACCAACCACTAGATATACTTTGTTCCTCGCTTGAGAAGCCTACTTTTGTATTTGAGGATGCTTTTGATCGATACATTTCCATTTATTATTTTTCCCCATAGTTTCTTTGACTAATGGAGTATTGGAGGGATGATTTTATTTATTTTTCTTTGGTATCCATTTATATTTGACGTGTCCTTTGTGCTTTACAATTTCTTTTACTTTGATGATGTTCTCCTTTTTGTGTTGGTCCCAACTTGTGGATTGGATGATGGGTGGGTGATGATTCATGATATAACTAGTTGTAGTGTTGACAATATTTTCATCATAAGTATCCTTTGTGCCCCCTATGTTGATGTTTGTACTAGATAAGATTACCCCCAACGTTGTGAAGGTATTAAAAATACCTAATCCTTTTCCCTGATAATATATCCTCTGATCCATAGCTACTGAATATGACTTTTCATGAACACATGATATTGCTATGGGTTCCTACTATTCAAGAATATTAACCGTTTAATTTGATTCTATGAAATATTTATCTATTGATACTATTTCAATAGATGTTGGTGCTGATTCCAAAGATGTTGATGCACAATCACTATAAGAATCAAGAATCTCAACCGTTGCTTGCTCTTGTGTGGGAATATCAAGAGTGGGAGACTCTTATTTTGGATGAAGAATGTCTATATGTTCATCAAAAAGAAACATCTCAGGGGTGATATCAGGTATATCATTGGAGTTTAAAATGGTTTGGAAGATGTTCCTCAACTCTTGACGAAACTCTAGGTATAGGGGTTCTTGATCCCTACTCGATTCAGAGCAACCTTCATTATCCTCAAGAGCCTCCTCTTGACATGATCCTTGGGTGGATGATACATCATCGGTAAAAGATTCTTCACAACATTTTGTAGGTATAGATGCAATATGGGATATTTCTTGCTCATTTGGAACTTCTTCAATATGCCCAATCATGAAGTCATATGTAGGAGAGATATCATAATTTGATACATACTTGATGCCATTATGGTATGAATATTGCTAGACATTGTTGATTGGTTTAGACTTTGTTTTAAAATAGTATATTGATACGTTTTTGATTCCCCATGTTGTGATGAATGAATAACACAAATATGTCCCACCATGGTATCATTGGTATGATTTACATTATTTGAGCTTGATGCCTTTCTCAAATCTTTTGCTTTTGTATGATTAGGCATAGAGTTTGTGTAAATTTTTAGATTTTCATTCCCATATTTTTTATCAACATCAATGTCTCCTTGTTTGATAAGATCTTGGAATAGATGCTTGAGTCTAAAATATTTTTGTGTATTATGACCTTTGTATCAGTGAAATTCACAAAAAATGATCTTTCCTATAGCTAGGAGGTTTGACTTATGGCTCTTGATAATTTGAGAAATATTGGGGTATGATAAGATTAGATTGTGTCAACTTCTTCAACACATCTTCCATAGGTTCTCCTAAGGGAGTGAATTGTCATTTAGGAGCACTGTTTGTTCTTTTTGGCCCACATTGAGTGTTTGCAACATTGATTGTAGGTTGCTTGTTTGGTGGTTGTGTGTTTGTTTGCTGCGTGTAAATATGGGTTGGGTAGGTACTTGTCTAGGAGCACTAAGGACCACATTTGCATCAACAACACCATCAGTAGTAACATTTTCTTTCTTGGCCCAAAAGTGGGTCTTGTCGTCAAAACTAGTGGATGGGCGATTGTCTTTATATGCTTGTGTGCTTCCTTGCGCGATAAGTGCTGTCTCGATGTTAAGGGACCTTGGGATAAGATTATCATACAATGTGACACATTGAATTTTCAATTGAAAATATAGGTCTATGTCCATGTTGGAAACAATGATTCCTATCTGTTGCTCTTCAAGAATAGGCCATTTTCTCTTGCTAGCTCTTTTCCTCCACTGTTGTAGGAAATTTGCGAAGGATTCACCCTTGTTTTTTTTGAGGGTGTACATCTCTTCCAAGCTTACATCCATGTCAATATTGTAGGAGAATTGATCTATGAATTGATCAATTATCTCGTGGAAGTTTTTAATTATCAAAGGCAACTGTGAGAACCAATCTATCATTGGGCCTACCAAATTGCGTGGGAAAAGGCACATTAGATAGGAATCATTGTAAGCCACCTCCATACACATAACATGAAACTATTTGATATGATCCATAGGATTTCCCCATCCTATGTATTTATTAGATTTTGGGACTTCAAATCCGGGTGGAAGAGGTATCATCATGATGTTCCTATCGAAGGGGTATGGGCACAAGTTTTGTTGTGCATGTGTTTTCTTTGTTTTCCCCATTTGAATGTCCTGGATTTTTTGTATGAGTGCCTTAATTTGTGATGACAAATCATCTTACAGATTAGGTGGGGGAGCATATGTGTTAAATTTTGGGATGGTAGATGGGTTGTAGGTGAGATTTTGATATGAGGGTGTGTTATATGGGGTGTAGGGTGGATTTTGATATTATGTAGGTGATGGCGATAGTGGTGGAGGTGTGTATGCTCCTTGGAAATTTGGGTTTAAGACATTTTGTTACATGCTAGTGTATTGCTTGGGGTTCTAGTACAAGCCTTGTTGTTGTGCAAGCAATGCTTGTTATTGTTTTTGGGCTTGTTTTGTTGTTGTATGAGTAATGCTTGTTGTTGGGCCTTTTTTTGAGCTTCTTGTTGTTGTTGCACAATCAAAGGCTATTGTTGAGCTTGGTGTTGTTGTAATTCTTGAGCTTGAGCTTGTTGTTGTTGCAATGCTTGTTGTGCTTGAAACACTTGTTGTTGGGCTTGTTGTTGTTGTAAAGCTTGTGCTTGAGCTTGTTTTTTTTGCAACATTGTACTGTATTGGGTCGAAACATTTTGATTTTGTGGCACATGTGATGGATTTTGAGGGACCATGGTGTGAGTGATTTGTGGGTTGACTTGATTGTGAGTTGGTTGTTAAGGGACCATGATGGTGGTGAGTTGTGAGTTTATTTGATTGTGAGGGTTCCCTTGTTGTGTTTGATTTTGGGCCAAGGTGTTACCTTGGTTGATGGGTGAAAAATGGGTTTCCTTTATTTAGATTCATGACAAATGGGTTTGATGTGTTTATTTGGGGGTTTGATGTAGATGTACCTTGTCATGTTAAGGGTTGACTTTAGATGATGGTGTTCAATTTCCCTTTTTATTCCACTTGGGGTACTTGGCTCACATGACTTTGTGTAATGTTAGGAGCACTTGTGATACTTGTGGTGGTGGATGAAGATGGTTGCGCTTGAAAAGTTGAGTCCGTTGTTGTGTTATGGAATGTAAGTGGTATGTGTGGATGTAGAGGATGTTCAGGAATGGTGGTGGAAGAATGTGGTTGGGCACTAAGTGCTGGTGTCCAATTTATGTTTTATGAAAGGGTGGTGTCTTGTGTACCAAAAATGGTGTTGCCTCCTAATTTGGAGTGAGACCAAGGTTGGTTGCAAGTCGTGTTGCAAGAAAATTAGTCAAAGGTTGATTTGGCACGTATGATGGGGTTGGTTGAATGATGGATTGAGTCACACCCTGTGTCAAGGTTTGTGTGATGAAAGATTGAGGAATAGAAGCCATATTTCCTAAGGGTTGTTCCCTAATTATGTTAAAATCCAATGTTGAAGGGAGTTTAGCCCCTTGTTTTTCTAAAGCTAGCATGTATTGGGTAGGGTTCATTTTCATCAAAGAGTTGATGATATGGCTTGTTTTAGGATCTTGTTGGTATTCAAGCAATTCCTCTAAGGTGAGCTCAAGAGGGTTTTTCGTGACATCTTCTACCTCATACCCCATGTCTAGTGGATTTTGTGGTTGTTGTGATGGGGTAGAGTGGCTCCTAGTATTGAATTCTTTTTGGGTGGTATAATTTGTGGTAGATGTAGTTGTGTTTTGTTCCATATTTTTCTTGTGTTGTGATCTCGTTGTTACCATAAATTATGGATCAACTATGGGAGAGGTGTGTTGAGATTTGTATTGTTGGTACTCTCTAGTTGACTCAAATTTTGATAAAAGGGACCCTCTAAGTTTTTTTGGACCAATAATGTAAGTGGATGATGAAAGGGGTGAGTGATATGGAGGATGGACTTTCTAAACTTTGGACAACACTTTAGACTTAAAGGTTTGATGTTTGATGTTTTGGGTAAAAGGTGCTAATGAACTTGTATATCTAAAGGTAGACTTGTGACCTTTAAGATAGACTTGTTCAAAAGGATGATGATGAATAACTCAACTAAGTGTATGGAAAATGATTCATTTATACACATATAGATAAGTTAGGGGATTGATTTGATGATAACATAAGTCTAGAATGTTGATGTGTCCAAAGTTTAATTTTTTTTTGCAAAGTGTGATGTCAAAGGTGTGTTGAGGTGGATGAGATGTTTCCAAAATGTGTTAACCTAAAAGGGACCTTTTTTTACAAGACCAAGGTAGTGAAAAACATGCTTTATCCCTAAAGTGATAACTTAAGAACTCATTGTTTGGATAATAGAACTTGGATTCAATGTTTGACAATAATTTTCCTTGTTTCACTTTGTTTCTTGGAAGTTTGGATGGTTTGAAAATAAGCCCAATGTGTGGTGTTTTCATTTGAGTTGAGCTTTGATTAGTGAGATTAATTTATTACTACATAAAGATGTCTTTAATTAAGTTCAAACTAAATTGTCTATGCCTTAAGAAAATTTCATTCCACAAAGTCTATTACGTGAAAATCAAGAGGCTAAGGCCATCATTTCCTATGTTGAATTTGGAATGTGTGAATTGAGATATAAGAAAAAATATTTAGAAGCCTCTAAGGAAAAGATAATTAGGGACAAGCAACAATATAGGGCTTTTCAAAGGTATTCACACTAAGTCCAAAGGGTTTGAAATTTGAAGAACATGTTAATGTTTGTTTGAATTGTTTTGGAACCAATCAATGTGTCAAATTGACTCAACAAGAACAAGCAATAAAAACCATATAGAGTAGGTATGTAATTCTTGGTAGGATTACCATCATCCCCTAAGAAATGATAAATCTGTGAAGATGGAGTGGACAAATAGGCTATGTCAAGGAAATGTATTGTCTTGACACGCCAAGGAAAAGAGTCCCTTCCCTATTGGCTTTATTGACTCAACCAAAAATTAGACATGGCAAGTAACTTCTAGGAGTGGTGCACCTCCTATGCACTACTTCAAAGTACGTTTCAGAAAACAAGGATAGGTTGCTAAGATAAAGTGTTTAATGACAACCATGAACACCGAGATGTATAGATCAAACATAAGCCACTTAAGACTTTAGTCGTTCTTGCCCAAACCATATGTTCGACTGAGGATGAGGCATGGTATGCTATTCACACCATGGATTGAAGCTACTTTCTTTAGATTTCAAAACCTTTATATAGCCCATCGATAAACGTGCTTGTTTAAGAGTCGCTTATATGAGTTCTCTATTATGGGATGTATCTCATTAGCAAGACCTTATCTAAAAAAGACAAGAAAAATGCTATTTATCTTCACCCAAGGTCACACAAAGTGCAAGGGGAGAGGATACATAGCTAGTTCTTGGGGTGACCAAAAACATTTTGTACACTTGGAGTGTTTCTCTTCACCCAAGATCACACGAAACACAAGTAGAGTGGATATGCACTACAAATTTACACAAGCAAAACACTCATGCAATACACTCATTCTTTTTAAATCCTCAAAGGCAATGGTGACTTCATTTTAAATAGAACCACATTGAAGTATGAAGTTGTATTTATTCAATTTTAACCAACATTGCAATGGCGATGATCCGGGGGACAATTTTTCAGTGAAAATTGAAGTGTTCCCAATACTCCAGATTTCAGCTTCATCAGAAAGAGAATGACGTCCTGGTTCCAACGCAACTTGAACGGGGCAAAAAGGACTCCGTTTGTGCAAGTTACGGCCAGTCAAACTTCCAGTCAAACCGACTTCAGGGGCGTCCAGGAGGCGAAAAAAATCATCTCGGAAATCGACGGAATCGGCGTCATCGTGAAGAGCTCGTCGAGATGATTCCGACGACGTTCGTTTCGTTGAAATCCGACGTCGTATGCTCGAGTTAGAAGCAGTCAAACTTCAGTCAACTTGAGGGTACAGATGATGACGTCAGCAGATTGTCCGTACTGTACGGATTTTACATGGTCGAATTCAACGAGACACGTGGCATATGAGTCATCTGTATGGACCAATCATTGGTTGACATGTGTCCATCCGTACGTTCCGTACATCACAGTCAGCATCCGAAGTGGCAGTCCAGTCAGTAGACAACTCAGCGTACGGTTGGCAGAGTCAGCGGTCGAGTCATCATGCTTGTCAGCGTCGATGTGGATTGTTCGGTGAATGATAACCTGCCACGTGGACAAGGTCTTTGGCGGTCGGTTTGAGTTGGTTTCAACAAAAATTCTTGTTCGGGCTCGAACCCGTATCCTCTGGCGAAACGGCCGCGTGCTCGACCGTTGCACCCGCAAGGATACGCCTAACTATATGTGGAAAGCTCTTTGTTTTGTTATCTTACAATTCTGAGTTAGTGGATAAAAGCGAGGCCGGCGGGGTTGGAACCGCCGACCCCGTGGCCACTAAAAGCCTATGCTGCCGGTGGACCACGCAACATACCCGAATATTATAAGAACACAGTTTTGTTTTATTGTTTGTTTGTTAACCGAACCTTAACAAATGGCTTTTAAGCCACAAAAATGTAAAACTACCTCCAACAATCAAAACCAACAAACTAAATGGAGCTATCAGAGGATGATACGAACTGATAGAGGGAGATATGCATTTATTTTGGTTGTTAGGCCTAATTAGGCAAACTTTTTGTATAAAAGGAGGGGTATAGGCTTTGATTTTCCAAGTCCAGGTGGAGATAGCGAGAGAATGCTCGAGAGTTCTTGAAGACGTTTCTGCATATCAGAGTACTGTCATGCTGCTGAATGCTTGAAGGAGATAGTCTTGAAGCCATTGTAATTGAATTTGGAGCTAATCGGATCGGTCCTCCATTGGAGAGGGACCCGGAGACGTAGTCCTTAGGGACGAACTCCGTTATCAACTTTGGTTTCGTCTCTCTATTCTTCTCTCTTTTCTTTCTCAGTTTATCTTGGCATTTATTTAATTATTTTATGTTCATTATTTCATTTGAGCATTTAATTTGTAATCATTTAAATTAAATGTTGTAATAATCGATCTTTTACGTTAAGCATTCTGTAAGCAATAAGTCCTAGATCCTAAATAGATCAAGTTGGTATCAGAGCTATGTATGTGGCTTGTATTGCAATTTGAATGCTAACGAGATCCAGGTTGCAACGAGGCGAAGGAGAACTTGAAGAGTACAATCCAGAAATCGGAAGACGAAGAGTTAATCAACCGTCACAGATGGAAGCAAAAAAGGTGGACAAAGTTCAGAGCTTAGTGACAAGGATTTCCAGAAGTTATTCCTTGACATGAAGGCAATGGTGGACGAACTTTATGCTGAAAAGAAGAAGCACGAAAAGGGAGGTTCTTCAAAGCACAAGAAGCAGGAAGATCAGAAAGACACAGAGGAGAAAGCTTCAGAAATCCTTCTCCTCCATCTTCTCCCTCCTTCTTCTCCCCCTTCTTCTCCTCCTTCTCCTTCTCCTTCTTCTAATGTAAATCCATTTAAGAGCAAGTCTAAGCCTGTAATTAAGCTTGATGTAAAATTTGAGTTACCTAAATACTGTGGGGAGTTAAATGCTGAGAAGTTAGACGATTGGGTCCAACAAGTAGAAGTATACTGTAGGATACAAGGCCTAGTAGAAGATGCTTCTAGGATTCAATTAGCAACTCTCCGGTTGGGAGGTACAGCTCTCACCTGGTGGGAGAGTAAAACTCGTGAAGAAATTGCTCGCCATGGTCAAGTTAACATGTCTTGGATGGAGTTTGTTGCTGCCCTTAGGAAACAATTCTACCCTTTAGGTTACATGCAACAGTTAACCATGAATTGGCAAACCTTTAGGCAAGGTAAGGGGCAGTCTGTCCAGGAGTATACTCATGAGTTTAGGAAACGGGCCATTGCTCTAAATGTTCCCTTGTATACCCAAGACACATTACTTAAGTATATTGGTGGTTTACATTCTTACCTTAGGCACACTATTTTGATGTTGAGTCCCAACAATCTAGACGAGGTGTCTGTTCAAGCTACTCATATAGAGTCAAGGGGTAAGAATACTTTTAGTGATAACTTTTCCAAGAAGCCATCTAAGTTCGAGGGTAAGTCTAAAGGGAAAGAAAAAGACAAAGATAAAGGCAAAGGGAAGAAAACAGCTACAGCTAAGAAAGAGGGTGAGAAACCCACATGCTCCCATTGCAAGAAAGAGGGGCATGATGATTCAAGATGTTGGAAGCTTCATCCTGAGTTGAGGCCGAAAAGATATGGAGGTAACAAAGGCAAGCAAGACTACTGCAGTGATTCAACAGGATCTTGGTTCAGACTCCGGAGATGAGACGAAGATTGTTGCTACCGGAATCCAAGGTAAAGGGAAAGGTATATCTCTCTCATCTGATGCAAGTTTTTCTAATGCCAGTGCAAGTACAAGTAAAGAATCTTCTCCTAAGGTTGATAAGCAAAGAAATGAATTGTTTCATATTCGTGTTGTAACAAAACACACTAAGATTGATACTCTGTTTGATACGGGTTCACAAGTAAACTTAATATCTGAAGAAGTTGTAAAGAAACTTAATTTGGCTACAACACCTCATCCGAAACCATATCCACTCGGATGGGTTTGCAATGATGCACAATTAAAAGTAACTAAACAGTGTAAATTGAGATTTGCTATCACTGCAAACTTTGTAGATGAGGTAGAAGTCGATGTGGTCCCTTTGGATATTTGTGGGCTTGTGTTAGGGAGTCCTTATCTTTATGACAGAAAAGCAATCTTTTATAGGGGGGAGAATAAGTATCATCTTTTTAAAGATGGGGTAGAATACATTGTACGGCACATAAGGTGAAGACTAATCTTACACTAGTTAATGCTGGTCAAATGAAGAGGTTGGTCAACTCAAGTAAAAACTTTGTACTAATGCTTGTAAAAGCCAAAGAAGATGATAAATCTGAGGCATTCAAGGGGTGTGATCCAAAACATAAAGCTGAAATGGTCAAAATTATTTCCGCTTATGATGACATGTTTCAGGAACCGAAGGGGTTACCACCCATGAGAGAGATACAACATGAAATCCAGTTACAGCAGGATGTGCCACTTCCTAATATCGGCATGTACCGTTTATCAGTTATGCAGAATGAGGAAATTAAAAAGCAGGTTCAAGAGTTGGTGGAAAAAGGAGTCATTCGTCCTAGTACTTCTCCTTGCGGTTCTCCAATTGTCTTGGTTCCAAAGAAAGATGGAACTTGGAGGATGTGCATCGACTATCGTGCCTTGAACAAGATAACGGTAAAAAATAGGTATCCTCTTCCCAGAATACATGATTTACTTGATCAATTAAAACATGCAGTTTATTTCACTAAGTTAGATTTGAGAAGTGGTTATCATCAGATAAGAATTGCAGAAGATGATATCTGGAAGACTGCATTTAAGACAAAACAGGGACTGTTTGAATGGTTGGTTATGCCTTTTGGGCTTTGTAACGCACCAGCTACTTTTATGAGAGTCATGAATGATGTCTTTCGTCCTTTTATTGATGAGTTTGTCATAGTCTATCTAGATGATATCCTTGTATTCAGTCGAACTTGGGAAGATCATGTAAGTCATGTAAAGAAAGTCTTTGATGTATTGAGAAAAGAAAAACTCTATGTAAAGATGTCTAAATGCGAATTTGCTAAGACATCCTTAGTGTACTTAGGCTATGTCGTAGGGAGTGGTCAATTGAAAGTAGACCCTGCGAAGGTCGAAGCTATTGTAAAATGGCCTAAGCCAAGTACAGTCACAGAGGTCAGAAGTTTCCTAGGTGCAGTTCAGTACTGGAGAAAGTTTATTGCAAACTTCTCTTTTATAGCATCACCATTACATGCATTAACCAGTACAAAGGCAACTTTTCAGTGGGGAGGTCCGCAACAGAAGGCTTTCGACACTTTGAAGGGAAAGTTGAGCACCGCACCAGTTTTGGCCTTACCAGATTTACATCAACCATTTGAGATCGAAGATGGGATGAAGTGGACGGCTATGGGAGCAAGAGATCATGCAAGGAGGTAAACCAGCTTTGCTACCACCTCAACCTTTTTCAGATGTTAGTAATTGTCCCACTTATGATAAAGAACCTATGTTTTAGTTCGCAGTGTTAAAAAAATGGAAACATTACATAATGGGGAAAGAAACCGTAATCCACACCGACAATTACCACTACAATATTTCCCAGACTCACAAACTAAACCGCAACAAAGTAGTGCACTTCGTGGATGGGTTTTCTACAACAGCTTCATTTGGTAATTATATAAGAAAGGTACCCATAACAAAGTAGCGTACATGCCCCTGACCCCCGGATGAATGCTTTGATAATCCTTCAGAATAGTTCTATGGTTCACGAAAGTTTTCAAGAACAATATGCTAATGATGAGAACTTTAAGGATATCTATGCTGCTTTAATGAATGGTAAACATGTAGAAGAGAAAGACTATTATGTGCAGGATAAACTGTTATATCACTTGGGTAAATTATGTGTTCCTAAAGATGAACAAGCACAGGTGATTAGAGAAGCACATACCTCATTGATTGCAGGACACTTTGGGGGAAACAAAACATTGACTCAGCTGCAGAAATATTGTTATTGGCCTCGTATGCAAGAAACTGTAACTAAGTATATTAGAGGTTGTGTTATGTGTGCAACTAGTAAGCCTAGTAACAGGAAATTGGGTTTGTACACACCTCTACCTGTACCTTCTCGTCCATGGGAAAGTGTATCAATGGACTTTGTTGGGGGGTTACCTATGTCTAGGAAGGGACATGATTATTTGTATGTAGTAGTTGATCGGTTCAGCAAAATGTGTATCTTAATGCCATGTAAAAAGCAAGTCACTGCTGAACTGACAGCTCATTTGTACTTTCAATTTGTATGGGTTCATTTTGGGTTACCTACTTCTATTGTATCGGATCGAGATTCTCGATTCTTGGGGGAATTTTGGTCAACTTTGTGGGGACTCATGGACACTAAACTGAAGAAGAGTACAGCCTTCCATCCGCAGACCGACGGGCAGACAGAGGTTGTAAACAGGACAGTTGTACATCTACTCAGAGGTTACTGCGGTAAGCATCCTAAGTTGTGGGATGAGAGTCTTCATTATGTGCAGCATGCCTACAACCATGCAGCACATTCTTCTACTAAGAGGTCTCCTTTGAGACATGCTTTGGTTATGTGCCCAAGACACCGATGGATTTTTCTTTTGGGAAAGATGATGTTGAAGATGGATCATGATGCGAGAGGAAGGCTTTGAAGTTCATCCGCAAAAGTCCAAGCAATTCATCAGGCAGTGGAAGCACGGTTGGAACAGAGCCAAGCAAAATACAAGGTTCGCTATGACAAGCATCGCATTGATCATCGTTTTCAGGTTGGAGACAGAGTTTGGTTACATATCAGCAAGGAAAGGATGCAAGGTGAAGGTAAAAAGCTTAAGCCAATTAGATATGGTCCTTTTGAGATCCTTGAGAAGATTGGTACTAATGCCTTCCGCCTTAATCTTCCTCCATACATGCATATTTACTCTTCGGGTTGTCACAGGAAATTTGAAATCAGATGAGCCTCCAATGATCCTAGATGAAATCACACTGTTCCAGAACCACCATAGCTGCCGTGAAGAGCACTCTACGTCTTAACTCACTTAAGAGGAGATGCTGAGCACCTCGAGTGGGCTCAAGGGGATGCATCCAAGCAAAGCAAGATGGATGGAGATTGGTAAAGGAGGGAATCCTACCTCACTTACTTTCCAAGTAATCAAGCTTTTGGAGGTCCTAAAGCTCTCCAGTGGGGAGGCCTGATCCGGGGGACAATTTTTCAGTGAAAATTGAAGTGTTCCCAATACTCCAGATTTTAGATTCATCAGAAAGAGAACGATGTCTTGATTCCAATGCAACTTGAACAGGGCGAAAAGGACTCCATTTGAAGTTACTACTACCAAACTTCCACAAACTGGGCTTCGTGGGCGCCCGTGGCTTAAAAAATAATCATCTCAAAATCGACAGGTAACCAAAGATCATCGCCAAGAGCTCGCCGTGAGATGATTCCGTCGGGCGCTCGCTTCGCTGGAAATCCGGTGATAAGCCTCGAAGTTAGAAGCAAATAAACTTCGGGCCAACTTGAAGGTGGCCAGAGGATGACGCCATCATGCCGACGCGGGTACCGCATCAGACGGATTCAACGACCGGATTCCAGCGTGACATGTGGCATATGAGTCATCTGTACAGACCAGTCATGTGTTGACACGTGGCATCCGTACCATTGACGTGGCATCACAGTGGCAGACAACTAGGCATCATCGTCAGCTTACACGTCATCGGATTCAGCGAGTTGCAGGTTGACACGTGTCTTCTTTGCCAGTGGTCTGGTTGGGTCGGTTGTCCGTCTGTTTTAACTAAAAGTGGTGGATGGGGTTGGACCCCGTGACTTCCGCTGAGCCATCCAACCTGCTCACCGTTGCGCCAGCCCGAGCGCTCACAATAGAATGTGGTTACGGGTTTCTTTTGTTTAGAACAGTTGAAGATTTGTTTGTTAAAAACAAACGGCCGGCGGTTTGAACCCGCGCCGGCCGCTCTACCAAAAATAAATCTCACCATTGTGCCACGCGAACTCTCTAAAAGTATGTATAAGCTCGGTTGCCTTTGTTGTGAATCTATTGGTCGAGCCTTAACCAAAAGGCATATTAGGCCATAACAAGTAAGATTTGCACTAACCACCTAAACCAAATGATTTCAGAGGATAAATCAGGCAGGATACGAGTTGTTAGAAGGAGATATATCATTAATTGAGTGGTTAGGCCTAATTAGGCAAACTTTTTGTATAAAAGGAGGGGTATAGTCCTTGTTTTCACAAGTCCAGGTGGAGATAGCGAGAGAATGCTCGAGAGTTCTTGAAGACGTTTCTGCATATCAGAGTACTGTCATGCTGCTGAATGCTTGAAGGAGATAGTCTTGAAGCCATTGTAATTGAATTTGGAGCTAATCGGATCGGTCCTCCATTGGAGAGAGGACCCGGAGACGTAGTCCTTAGGGACGAACTCCGTTATCAACTTTGGTTTCGTCTCTCTATTCTTCTCTCTTTTCTTTCTCAGTTTATCTTGGCATTTATTTAATTATTTTATGTTCATTATTTCATTTGAGCATTTAATTTGTAATCATTTAAATTAAATGTTGTAATAATCGATCTTTTACGTTAAGCATTCTGTAAGCAATAAGTCCTAGATCCCTAAATAGATCACATATCTCATCATCTTCTCCTCTCAGCCTTGAGTGCTAGCAGAAGGAAAGGTGATATTTCTCTTTTTATTTATTTGCATCATCGTGTCTTATAGAGTAGCATTCAAGTTGTCTTTACACTCTATTTGTAAGAGTTTTTTCTATTCTATCTTTATCGATTTTCTCTATATCATGGCATCTTAGCCGTCCGTGGAGGTGGGAACACAAAATGGGGGTCTGATTGTGGCATACCTCAAAATGCAACCCAACACTTTTTTTGTTTGTGAGTGTGGCATTGGTTCGTTCGTTTGGAGTTATAGCTGAAGAATTAGATTTCACGTGAATGGTATCTATTCCTACTCTATCTTTGTCATTTTCATACTAGAATAGATTTTCAGTGTTATTCTTTTGTACTCTCTATTTTTTGCATTTTCTTTGTCAAACTATTAAACCTCAACATTCAGGTCGTAAGTAGACCCCTTTGTGTTTTTTGACTGTTTATCAAACCTATGTCTATACAAGATGCCAACACAGTGTGTTGGAGTCCCACTCTCGTGCTTCCATCCTCAAACGGTGAGTTGTCTGGTCAGTAGTTCGAAACCTTTGTGGTTGACTCACCTATTTCTAAAACACCTATCAAAAAATATGAGGTGGTCTAGGGCATTTCATTCCTTGGGGCTCTCCTATGACCTAGAGCCTTGGGGGTGATGAATCCCCCTACTCTACATTTTTGGTGAATTCGACATGAAAGTCTTATTTTTATTTCTTAGTGTCGGATATCTTTCTCCCATACCCTGGGTGTGTTGCGGGATTGTGTGTTGTGAAGTTTTATGAGATTTACAACTCAGTCAACAACCTCTAGGCATGTTGTTAGACAAAGTGTATGACATATAGAGATGGATTCTAAGGTCACTATAGGTCCTACCTTTTAGGAAATAATTTCAAGAATAAATACGAGTTTCTCTAGGTCTTTTGGGGAAGCTCTACATGTCCCTACCCCTCTTGCTTCTCCTACTTCATTTGTGGAGGAAGATGATGCTCTCAAGGTTCTTGTAGAGCAACTTATTTCCCTAGACAGAAGACATGGGGAGTTCAGTAAGTATCTGAGGTAAAAAAGGACTATGGCTAAGACCGCTTAGGTTGTTAACAACATAAGAGTGATGTTGGACAAGGATAGGATAGGTGTAGAATTTCTTTGGGGCCTTGCTAACATTGTGGACACTCATATCTCATCATACAATCCTAGGTCGGGTGTTTCTCGAGACTTTGGGTTTGAGATAGATGAGAGACAAATAGAAGTCTCGATGCCTAAGACGTAAATTTGTATGGATGAGATTGGTCCTTGTGTTGACACCACATCCAATCCTCTGTCAACCCCCATCATTAAAGTAAACAAAGTACCCTTAGGTTTCAACTCCAACAGTTCTAACAATTGTGGTTGTAATCCTAGAGCCCATACGAGTTCCAGTGGTGGGGTCTTTGCCAATATGGGGGTTGGTGGCTCTGGAGGTTTTGGTGGAGGTTCCACTATTCATGTTTCATTATTTGACCCTATCTTGAATGTCTTGTTGTAGAGCATGGTTCAAATGAAAAACCAATTAGCAAACCTATCAAGTTTTCCTCTCAACCTATCTTTCAACCTTTTTTTGTCACAATCCTCTATCTATTGCTATTCTAAACACTCTTATCCCTAGAGAATGGAGATTCCAAAATTTGAAAAATATGGTGGTCATGGAGATCCTTAAAAGCACGCTCTGATATTCAATTCTATGGGAATTGATTTCTTCCATCACGATGATCTAATGGCTAAGATTTTTTTGAGATCCCTTAAGGACATTTTCCTTGAGTGGCATTGTTCCTTACCAGATAACTCTATCTTTTTGTTTAATCAGTTGGTAAACTAGTTCTTGAGGTAGTTACAATCTAATATTGAATCGAATATGACATTTTTGGATCCTCTTCAGTGTAAGCAATGGGACCACAAAAAGATAAATTATTTGATCACTCGCTATCAAGCTCTATTTTCACAAATTTTCTTATCCTTTACCGAATTTAGATGTTCAAAAGATCTTCATCAGGAACTTATAGAATCAGTGGCAAGAGAAGTTCACCTTGATGAAGTACCCTTCTTTTGCACACCTATGTGTTGCACTTCATGAGTACCAACAGATGGTTGCACAATTTGAGGGTTCATCCTCACGCTCTCGTCCTGATACCCAATTTTTAGTGTCAGTTTCTGTAAAAAATAAAGCTATTGCAAATGTGGTCTCTATGTCTAAGGACAAGGGCCTAGGGTGCGATATACATTTCACAAAATAATTTGACTCTTGTAATGCTATTTTAAAGAAGTTATTAAAAGATAAATTCCTGACATTTACAAAACCTCGACCTCTGACTAAGTCATATCCTAAATGGTATCATGAGCAACAATTATGTGAATTCCATCGAGTGCATGGAAATTACACCAAATGATGAGTGCACCTGTGTCACGAGATTCAGGACCACATCGATGACGGGACTATGCGTCTCAATGGGAAGAAACAAAATTCTAATAAATTTGTGGCCAAGGCTAACAGTGAATTGCAAATTTATACTGACCTATTTCCCTCTCATTCTACAAATTTATTAACAAAGTCTTTTGCATCTTCTAAGTTAGTTCCATCTGAGTATATGAACATGGTATTTTTCATGTGTATCCCTCCTAAAAATGCGAGTGCAATGCCTAACATAACATTCATTCACCTCGCTTGATGAGCCTCTAAATTAGGAGCCTTCCCCGCTATACATTCCTACCTAGATTAATG
Organism: Sequoia sempervirens; assembly: GCA_007258455.2. Taxonomy (NCBI): domain Eukaryota; kingdom Viridiplantae; phylum Streptophyta; class Pinopsida; order Cupressales; family Cupressaceae; genus Sequoia; species Sequoia sempervirens. Next base: position 283,678,582 of record VDFB02270651.1, on the reverse strand, counting down.
GAAACATTGTGTTGGTGTCTTAGTTGATCCAACAAGTCGGGTTAATGTGATAACAAAGGAGACTCTATTTATAAACAACTTACATAAGGAGAGGTACGAAAATTCAGAGACCACACTCTATACCCACAATGGACTCTTGGTGGCCCCTATGGGCTCTATTTCTTTATCAGTCTTGGTAGGACCCAAGGCTATTGATACTTGATTTGTTATCATTCTAGAGTTTGGTATGTTCTGAGTTAGGTTAGGCATCCCTTGACTAGCCTCTGTGAATGGTGTCACCTTTGTAGTTCATAAATGTTTAAAATTCCCTCATGAAGGTATTGTGCACGTGGTGCATGACACTGACTATAAATCACAAGTGTCGTGTGGGGGTTTCTTGCTAGATCACTTTTGGCCCGCCTCGATTTGACCTCTCCCTCCTAGGGGATATTTGTTGTATAAATCTTATATTAAATATAATATTGGGGGCTCGAAGACTAGTTATTCGGTGTCTCCTTATGCGATATATGTAAAAGCCTCTATGGTAGCACAACAACAAGCTGCCTCTTTTTCCCCATCCAAGGGAAAAGGGAAGATTGCTCATGATTTAGATTCTTCTCCTTATGTATCTGCAATTCCATCTACTTTTGCTTCTTGTCTTGCTATGGCATCCTCGGCTTTCGTTCCCATGCCTCGCATGGGAAGTGTGATGGTGCCCCCATGGAAAAAAGTGAAGCATCGAGTTTTTGAGCTTCCTTTTCTACCCACGGTACCACGACCTGTTGTCTATAGTATGGGAAGTCTTCTTGTGGGGTTGCTCTAGCTTCTCGACCTCCACGGCCTCCTATTGTTCCTCTACCTACCCCTAAGGTAGAGAACAAGAAGAGGCCCATCACTGAGTCACTTATTTCTATTTCTCCTCCTATGGTTGTTTTTGCTCTTATGCTTCCTCGTGCTCCTACCCAAGAGACTATCCTTCCACTAGAAATGATTGTGCAGGATACTCTTGCAATTGAGCAACAACCTTCGATCTCTTCTCAAGTTGCATCTTCTAGTACTCGCAGCCGACATAACCGGCTTGCACATGAGCGTAAGCATAGGTGAAAGGATTTGGTCGTTGAACACACCGCCTTGTAGAATATAGAGGGGGAGCCAGTGGCATCTTTCTCTGCATCTTCTACTATTGTTCCACATTCTTTTGCTATTTTTTCCTCGGTTCCCATCACCTCAATTCTACTTCTAGCTCCATCGATGGGTCCTAATGATGCTCACCCTAAAAGGGTGCAAGTTTTTATTGCTCCCTCCATAGAGCCCCCTCTCTTGATGTCCCTCCAAGGCATCCCTCCTTTCTCTCAACCCATAGACATGTTGAATACAATGGTGGTGTCTGTTGTAGCTTTGTTTTCTTCCTCCTCCGCTTCTGCTTATTCTATGGGGATTTTGTATCCTCCATTGAAGCACAAGTTGGAGGATGACCTTGCTATAAGTGGAGGTCGGAAGAAGGGTTAACCTTCTTTGGAAGCAAGTTCTATTTTGGCCTATGTCATCCTCCTTATAGAGGCAGCCCCTACGTCCTTAGAGTTTGTCACTACCCCTCTCGATGAGGTTGGAAATGCCTCTCAACCACCTCCTTCTTCTCCCACCTGATTGACACATGGCACTTTGATGAAGTGCACATTTAATTTGGTGGATGATATATCAACTTTATCTTTCATCTTTGCAAGATCAATGAATTTTACTCCACAAGAGCTTAGTGAAGAAGACCTTTAGGGGCATTCTTCCTTAGTCATTGTTGCAAGCAAGTCAGAAGGTACCACTCTTGCTATCCCACCCTTGCAAGCCCGTCCACCCTCCCCTTATAATGATCTAGATTGGGAGCAAGACAACCTACTGATCGATGAGGACTAGGGTGGTACCTCTTCTTTATCTATAGTGTAGATTTGTTTATATATTTGTATTCCCCCATGCTTGTCTTTGTATGTTTGTGATCCTACCTAGAGGACCCTTGCTACCCTTGTAGGTGCAAAAAAATTATTGTACACTTCTTTTGTTTGTATCATCATTCTTTTGTGTCATGAAATTTCTTTTCTATATTGGGGATGATGCAAAGTGTTGGGGGCATTTAGGCCTTCTTCCATGTTTAACCAATTTTTATTTTTATTTTTCCTTCATGTGTTGTTCTTCATGTTCTAAGAACTTTGGAGATTGATGATTGTTTGTTCATACACTATATTGTACCTACTTGTATCTATGAACATATATGACCCTAAATTCTTAGATCCCCTTGTGTCTTGATTGCTTTGTCTTTGTTTGCTTCTTGATATTGTGGTTCTTATGTGTTTTCCCTCACATATATGACAAAATACCACAAATACATCTTGCCATCTATCTCGTGCCACCAGATATTTTACTCTCCTTTCTCTCCTTAGGATGTCATGTTCTCCTTTTCATAGCACACACCATCCTAAGGGGGGGCTACCATGTTGTTCTAATTTTTTAGTAAGGTGAATTCTTTCAAAAGAATTTCTTGGTGTAAAATTTTATTTAAAATGAATTCCTTGACAAAATAATCCCTTTTTGAAGTCTCTTATTTTCCAAAATGGTGTATTCTCTCAAGAATCCTAGATGAAATTTTATTTTGAAAAGGATCTCGTATGTGAAAGAGTCTGAAAACTTGGCTTTGAAAAAGGAGCACTTTTTCTACAATGAAAGAGTTTGAAAACTTTCCTTTGAAAAGGAGCATTCTTTCCAATAGATTCCTTGATGAAAGGTCTTTCAAAATGATCCATTGATGATAGAATAACTTGCAAAAAATGTGGTGTCTTTCAATTAGTGTGTCCCTTTGAATGGGCCCCTTAGTGTCTTGAAGGGTTCCCTGCTGAAGTAACCCCCTTTGAAATATTTCTTATTAAGAGATCTCTTTGGTGTCTTGCGATTTGTCTTTATCTGATATTCGATGTTGTTGTGTCTTGGTGTCAAACATTGTATATCTTCGCGTCTAGCTTGGGGGCAGGCTGACTAAACCCACCTTTTTTGTGACTGTCCTGCAACGTAGTTTGCAGCAGCTATAGGATTATTTACCTAACCAGTGTGTCTAAATATACTATGTTTTATCATGTTGTCTTGTGTGTCTTATGATTAGCTTTTTCGCCTAACATGTTTTGTCTATAGCCTAAAATGGTTATGGTGAGATCGCAACTAGCTTTGCAAGACTGAGAACCCATGGAGCTCCCTCTTTCACGTCCAGGTAAGTCGGATCAAAGATCTATTTCCTCAAAACTATTGGTGTATTCTCTTCAATCTCTTTCTACTTTAGCTCCCACACACACTGACACGTATGCTCGCTAAAGTGGGGGAAAAATGTAATGGCACAAATTTTCACCTTAGGAAAAAAAATCATTTATTTTACCCTTACTTTAGAAACTATAAGTTCGATGATGCAAATCTCGTTGTCATCTTCCCATTCCTTCCACGTAGCCTTGTCTTTTTGCATTAGTGGAGGATTTTTTGTCGAGGATGCACACATGCCGCATGGACATCCATGTGTTGCGCTACCATCTTGACAAGATTCCTGCCTTTGGAATTTGTAGATGCATTACATTTCTAGTTTTTGATGAATGTAACACCCTCTTTCAACTCTTGACCGATGAAACTCATCCATTTACCTCCTTTTTGCTAACTCAAACTCATTCTTTCATGCTTGAACATTCTCTAAACCACTCTCATGCTACTTAATTCATTCTTAAGCTCATTCTTCAACTCTTCTTGATCATTTTCTTGCCTCTTCTTGTTGCTTCAAGCTCCCTTCTTGGACTCTACAATGCTCTCTTGTTGCAACACCATCATTTTTGTAGGGTCTACAAAGCTTCATTCTCTTGGCAAGGAAACATCTCTCATCATCTTCTCCTTTGAGCCTTGTGTGTTAGTAGAAGGGAAGGTGATATTGCTCTTTTTATTTATTAGCATCATTGTGTCTTATAGAGTAGCATTCAGGTTGTCTTTGCACTCTAGTGTCTTTTCTATTTTATCTTTATCAATTTTCACTATATTGTGGAATCTTGGCTATCCGTGGAGATGGGAACACCAAAACGGGTGTCTGACTATGGAAGACCTCAAAACACATTCCAACACTTTTTTTGTTTCTGTGTATGTAGGCGTTGGTTTGTTCATGTAAATGGTATCTTTTCATACTATGTCTTTGTCATTTTTGTACTAGAATAGATTTTCAGTATTCTTCTTATTGTACTCTCTATTTTCTAAATTTTCTCTATCAAACTATAAAACCTCAGCAGCCAGGTCATAAGTAGGCCCCTTTGTGTTTTCTAAATGTTTATTGGACCTCTATCCATATAGGATACCAGCGTGTCCCTGAGACATCAACACGACACATCAAATTCTGGTTCTTGCACTTCCGTCCTCAGACAATGAGTTGTCTGGTCAATGGTCTAAAACTTTTGTGGTCAGGTCACCTAATTTCTAAAACACCTATCAAACAATCTGAGGTAGTTTAGGGCAGTTCCTTCCTTGGGGCTCTCCTGTGACCTAGAGCCTTGGGGGTGGTGAATCCTCCTACTCTACAACACCAAGGAAAACAACTCCCCCATTATAAGTTGAATATGAAGTAAACCACTCCTTGTGAGGATTCATATGGTAGGAGCAACCTAAATCAATAAGACAAACATCATTACTAATAGTGTTAGCTGAAATAAACAAAGCATCAAAATCAACATTATCCAAGGACTTTTTTATGGAGGATTCTACACTATTTTTCTTATTTCTACATTCCTTCCTCACATGCCCTCTTTTGCCACAATCCCAACACTTTACTCTCCTCTTTCTGGAGTCTTAGAACATCCTTTTCACTTATCATTTTTTATCCCCTTTAGTCCCCTTTTATTTGGACCTTCTTTACACATGCAAGGCATCTTGGAAGCCTACATTCATGAATGTTCTTCTCATTTATTCTAAAATAAGTGTAGCAATGAGATTATCCATCTTTGGCTTTGCAACACCACAATTTATGGAAATAATTTGATATTCTAAAGATTTGAGTAAAGGACAAAGCAACAAGACGCATTTATCTTTCTCTTCTATCTTAACATCTATAAATGCAAGTTGATTTAAAATCATATTAAAAGTATTTAGATGTTCTACAAAAAAAATCACCATCTTTCATTTTCAAAGAATACAAATGTCTTTTGAAATACAATTTTATTAGTTAAACTTTTTGTTGCAAGGTGCAAGCCTTTGGTCTCCTTGTGTTGTGTAGTGTAGTGTTTGGGTTCGTGACATTGCTTAACCACCTCTCGTGGATTCATTAACTCTGGCGGTTGTATTGAGCATTAAAATGTCAATCTTTTGGTGCAACGACAATCGTTTGTGCAACAATTGGTATTAGATCTTGGGTCACTAGTTCGAACCCCTAGCTTGTGTTGAGGGGGATTGTTCCAAGGTGTGTGCCCTTGGCATCCTTGTGTTGTGCAACACAACACTCGAGTTCATGAAATGGCTTTGTTGTAAGTATGCGTAGTTGGTTTTGTCATTGATGTCAACGAGCTTATGTTTATATTATCATTGATGTCAACTAGTGACGGTTGAGAAGTTGTAATGCTTTGATTAGTTTCATTATGTTGCCATTAGTTAAGTGTTACTAGTGTCAACCTCTAGTGTTGCTTTGATAAGCTTTTGTTTGTGGATATTGTTTGGTCGATTTGTTGTGTTGTAGTTGGTTTAGTGATAATAAGGAAGTGATGAAGATGACGATAATGTATTTTTGATGCTTGGTTTCCAAGTGCTTTTGAGAAAATTTGAATAGACGAAATAGTGTGTTGCAGAGGTGTTATGACATACAAAGTAGTGTATTGGTTTTGCTCCGCATTTCTTCATGGTTGAAGATTTGCTTGTGCGGTTTGGATATGTTGATTGGAGGTGTTCATAGGTCTTATATCTAGATATTCTTCATTTGGATCATTGTGCAGAGAAAATTGTGTTCACCAATATGTGAACTGTGTATTGCATTGGTGTCTAGGAGAAATGTTTTGGCTTTGCATTTCTCTGCAGTTTGGTTTCTGGTCTTGCAGCTCTAGAAGTGTATTGATAAAGTTCATATCTACCTTCAGTCAAAGTTGTTTGTGGTTTGGTCTTCTAAAAGTTGATTTCTTAAGTTACAATGTGTGGAAGATTATCTAGGTGTATAGGATGAGTTTTTTCTTCAAGTGAAAGTTGTTGCAAAGAAATTTGTTGGATTTTAGGGTGTTTGTAGAATATTCCAAATTATGTTCAAGTGATATTTTTTGTATGTGATTCATCTTGAGATCAAAGAAAGCATGTACTTAAATTTTTGATGGTGTTTACATAGGTTCGATTGACCTTAGGTGCTTACACTAATTACAGATTTGCTTCGGTGATTTTGGAAGTGTGGTGGGGTGTGTATGAGTGGATTTAGGACTGAGTTAAGGTGTGATGTGGTCCACCTCCATTCCTTTCCACTGCGGGAAAGTTTTGGGTGCTGACCTAATTTGAATTTGCACGGTTGAGGTGTATAGCTGACCTTGGAGAATGTTTTCAAGGTTGAAGAAGGTATAAATAAGTGTTGTGTTGATGTAGGATCGGTGTGTAGAGTGTGTGATGTGAATTGTAGAGATGTGAAGTACAAATTTGTGATATGCATTGTGAGCTTCAATGAGTTAGACTATTGGAAGTAATGAGAAAAAGGTGTCTACAATATTTATAAATGTTTTGAATGTGTTGGTGATGTTGTGGTGGAATTTAATGTTGCATTGAGATACATTTTTCACTATAACATTCTTTTGTTCTTCTTTTATGTAATCTGGCAGTGAGCCATTGGCAATGAGCCCTTCTTTCTTCTTGGGAAATGATCCCTTCAGTAGTGAGCCTATTGAATGGTGTTGCAACTACTTTATATTGTGAGTTGATCATCACTGTGGTTTTTCCCCTCTTGGGTTGTCCATGTAAATCTGGTGTTCTATTGTGCATAGTGTTGATGTGTTTCAGTTTTTGTTACTTGCTTTCATGCTAAATCACTCTAACAGATTAAATGTAATTAAAGTTGATGTTGATCTGAATATTAATGACGGTTTTGATGTTTTAATGTACAACTGATTCACCCCCTCACTCTTAGTTGTCTTGTGCATTCAACGGGCTTAACTGCCTCCCATGGATACATTAACTCTAGTGGTTGTATCGAGCATTAACAGGTCAATCTTTTCGTGTAATGACAACTTGTATGCGGTAGCTTCCTCATAAGCATTCAAGAGAACAAAATTTGTAAGAAACAAGTAAATGATCCCTTGTGCTTTCTTGTCAAGTTTCAACCAGTCTTCATAAGAAGTTTTAGATGTCTTCTTTTCATTGGAAATAATCAACCATTGATCTCTTTCTTTTATGAGATCTTCTATCTTCAACTTCCACATATCGTACCCAAATCCATTGAATTTCTTAATGTCTAAACATGAGGTAGAATCCATGGTATACAATCTTCTCCACAAATCTACAAAACTCACAATACTAAAGCTCCATTGCAGCAAAAAAAACCCTTCAACATTTAAGAGAAAAGACATCCCTCTCTCAACAGAACTGTTAGCCCTGATACCAAATGTTGAGAAACAAGGTGAATTAATGCAATATTAATTTATATGAAGTGTTTGAATTTGAAAATGATATCCAATATTACTCACTTAAGATGATTATGTGATTAACATATTCCAAATAATAGAATGAAAACAATAGTACCACAAGTGACAATGAATTTATGTGGAGAAACCCTTGTCGAAAAAACTCCACACTCAAAGATTCAATGCTTGTATTAAACCTTCAACCAAGAGTATACATCAACAAAACGTCACATTTTGACAGTATTTTGGCAACACTTTGTTACTTCAAGAACTTGAAAATAACCCATAAAGCTACTATCTCAAGGCTCCAATATATAGAGATTTGTGAGAGGGAAAACCATTGTGGTATATCCCAAAACAAGCAGTTAAAACCACCTAGAAAAACCCATGCCTCCCCTAGTGGACAACCCATAAACATAGTAAAAATAATTTAATGTTCACATGGCCTTCACATGGGTGCCTAACCCTTGCCAATGAAAAAGGTCAATCACGAGTGCTCCATTACTCTTTGATATCTTTGACAGCTCAACAAACAACACATGCAAACTTGGGAACCCAACTTTGGATGATATGCAAATGACAAATGTCAACATGCAACCACAAGCAACTCAAGTTGACCCCACTCCCAAAATGAATGCCTAAATGGAATATTCTTCCATCATGCCTTGTACCCATCACCGACAAGTGTCCATCTCTATGAAATGCAATTACAATTTGTCATAGAAAATAAATATTAAATATTTTATCTCTCATGTCCCCTAGAATACTTTCCAAAGAATGTGGATACATGATTATGACTTAGGAATGCAAGGTTAATTCCGCCTATCCTAACACATGAAATATTGAAGTATGTTTCATCTTTAATGCTATTATATCTTGGTGTTGTGTTTCATGGATGCAAAACTTTGTCCTTCTTGTCTTCATCCTAGTTATTTTGTAGCACTTTTGGATTACACATATGTTTGTTTCCTTGGTTTTGAAATTCAATTTTGTCATCCTATTTAGATCAACAAAACCAATCTATTTACTCTATGTAATATCCCAAGCTTTCACCCAAGACATTTATAGATGAACAACTTTTTTGTGTTACAAATATGACATCAACATGTGTTATTGCACACCTGCATGTACAAGGTACCATGGCATCAGAGAACAACACGAAAGGAAAATAATCACCAATGCACCAAGCATAGGGACACAAGAAAAAGACTTATGAAAACATGGGCAAAAGTCACTCTAACAAACTCAAAACACAAGTTTTGATAGAAATGTGAAGCTTCCAAGAAAATTTGCACCCTTTGTAAAATTTTGGATTTCCCATGCAATTTTTTAATTCCTGCAATTTGAATGCAAATCTTCGATCGCCATAACTTTAAAATTGATAGAATTTCAAAGTTCCCATGCAAGTTTACAATAACTATAAATTGCATGCAAACCTCCATTCCTCACAAATAAAACTCACATGGGACTTCGAATTCCAATATAGATTTGAAATTCCTATAAGTTAAAGTTATAATTTTTGCAAACCTAACACTTGTGGAACATTAGAGTCCACATGAAATTTCGTAGCTCCTACAAATTGTAAGCTAACATTTGGTTCCTACAATGCCACAACCTTAGGTCTTTGTAGAAATTCACAGCTCGTGCAATTTTGTACCTTGAAAATTTCATGCCAACCTTTGATCTCCAATAAAATTCATGCAAAACCTTAGGGTTCTTATGCAACTTTGCACACTTGTATATCGCCTCTTGAGTTTTGACTTTTGACAACCTTCAAACTACAAGCCTACATTTGAACCCTTCAATCACATAACCTCTTAAGCTTACAAAACTTTAGAGTTCCAAAGGAAGTTTGTGTTGAATAAAGGTTTTCATTGATGTCAAAAAATATATAATTAGAGGTGGCACTATCTTTTAGGAGTTCGGTGTGAACCAAATGGAGTTGTTTTATTGTACCTTTCTATGTTGGTAATTGTACTAACATATCGTTTTGACCCTGTAAAGATTTGCAAAAATATATGTTACTAGCTATATTGAAGTGTTTGTGGTCTAGAAGTATGTTGTATAGGAGTTCTATGTATGCTTGCAATATCATACATTCATCTATTCGCTATGATAGAAGTAATCTAGAAGGTTGTACCAAAAAAATTCAATTCGGTGTTTCTTAGGCCTCCTTTCTAGAGGAGTTGTAGGCTCTACAGTTTGAGAGGAGAGTATGTCTACACATATTCTATCTTATTCTTGAGTTTTCAAAGGATATGTTGATCATGCAAAAAATTAAAGTGATAGAAGGTTCTTTGTGCCTATCTATCAACTAGTTGGCGCTTGAGACCTGTGTAGTAATGGCTAGTAGTGTGCAATATTCAATTCTAGTGTGTGGTGTCAAGATAGTACCTAGTTAAGGTTCATGTGGTAGCACACAACATCGTGTTATTTTGGCAGCAACAAAAATTGATTTTGGACCAACTTGCTACACATTTCATGAAATTTTAGTTTAGATCCACCTTATGTCGTCCTAGTTATTTGCAGACCCCTGGCTTACATGGAAGAGTGTTAATGCAATGTCATGTATATGTTCCTCAATTGCATGAATTTATAATGTGAATTACAAGCGTGTGAAATGTAATTGAAGATAATGTGGTAAGTGAATAGACAAGGATAATATCATGTGTGAGCTAGTGTTATTCAATGTGAGTTGCATATCAAAGTATGTCATCATCATAAGATTATAAGGAGTGTTGAAGAGTGTTTGTAGCTAGTTCAGATTTATTCAACTGAAATTGAAGGTCCAAAAGCTTTATCTATGTAATCCGATAGGGTTGGTGTTCTACTTGTAGAGTTGGTGCTCAATTCATTGTATTGGGGATTGGTGTCTCTAGTAGGTTGGTGCCTACTTCATATTGTAAAAATTCACTTGTTATATTCTTGCTCAGTGAGGTTGGATTTGGACAATAGATCCAAGTAGCTATTCTCACTGTGGTTTTCCCATCTTGGGTTTCCATGTATATTTGATGTTCAATTGTGTGAATGTGTGCTCATTGCTTGTTTAGTAGTAGTGAACATTCAAGTTACATGACCTGATACATGTGTTTAAGTTAAGATTTTTTAAATTGATTAGATCTACTAATTCACCCCCTCTCGATAGATTGTGTTCCCTTCAATTGGTATTGGAAGCAAGTTCCTTCGAATAAGCTTAATCAACTTAAGGTAGGTCAAGGATGCTACACTCTATGGTGCAAGAGGGTTTGTCTACAAATAAGGCACCACTCTTTGTGTTATAGCCCAATTGTGTAATTACTATTTACTATTAATATGTAGGGTAAATATGAATGTAATGTGAATTCTGGAAATGAATAAATTGTGCTTGTACTTTGTTATCGATGTGTTATACGTGAATTTTATCTCATTTAATGTTATCTCATGGAAAAGTATTGCTTATATGTGAATGGTTGGTTATTGAATTGATATTCTAACATGGGAGATGTATTACATATATTGCATATTTTGTGAACAACTGACTACCATGTGCATGTGTTAGTGGTTGCAGGTATATGTTCAATTCCTCCAAGCGGAGGGGAAGTATCGCTTAGGAGAAGATATTGGTCGGGTAATCAGTAACACAAACTATCTGAGCATACACACACTATAGTAGAATAATTGAGTCGAGTTATTTTGTGGGAAGTTGGTAAGTCATCTTTAGTTGATGTGTCTGCATTATTAGAGTCTTGTTTACTATTGAGTGCATTATTGGGTGAAGTTTATCTATTTGAGCTTTAGATTTCTTTCTTGTATTATTACGGTTATATTGATAAGAAGGACGTACATGGAGTATGTGTATATATATATATGCACATACATGTCAATGGGATCTAACGACATGTATATGCATATGTATAGATGTACCACATGTAAATGTTTATCAATATAATGGTAATTATGAATGGTTATATGTGAATCGAATGTGTACATATATATATGTATAGTATATACATATATCCATGTGTATATATGTATTGATACACGCGTACGATGGAAAACAGACATGCCCATACAAATGTATCGATATATGTATACATACGTATACATGTACATAGAGGCATATACTTATATACATACATATATATATACATACACACACACACACACACACATATATATATGTATACAATTGATATATTTTGATTACTATGTGAATATTATCTTGCTTATACTTATTTGTATATCGAATGTATACATACTTAGTTGGCGTATGATATATATAAATATATATTAACATATATATATGTGTGTGTGTGTATGTGTATGTAGTATATATATATAATATATTAACTATTGCTTGGGAATCGACTATCATTAACAATGATAGAGGCCAACTATTACATGTCGATTAAATGTAACTTATGACTGTATCTTGAGAGGTCGAGTTATACTCATGCTGCCATGCATAGTGGAACACATATACTTCAATATAGCTCGCTGCTTTAAGTCGATTTATGGAGGAGACTTAGTCGACACCTTGGATGGGAATAACTTTGACTTAGTAAACTCATTTATGCCATGTCATTGGTAAATATCAACAACAATAATGAGCTTAAACAGTTAGTTGATGACTTGGTCAATATGATAAATGAAAGGAATTGACTCATATGAAGACTAAGTCAAATCATGTCTGAGTGTCACATATTTGATATTGATTGATTTAGATTTACAAATAATCCGCCAACTGTTGGAAGTGCTATTTTATCTTGGTGCCACCTTATGAATCCTAATTTATGTAGATGTTCATTGTGAGAGCAATTCGAATTATATTTTATCAACATGTGCTATTTCAAAATGGTCTTTCATTGTTGTCACCTTGGGAGGTCGATTTGTAGTGTCGTTTGGCTGAATACGCCCTTCTTAGTGTGCCACCTTTTGGCTGTATAGAGTGAGTGGTGTTGCATGGTTATTTTTGTCAACACCCATGCCTATTTTGTAGGATAATGAGTGCCTTTTCTGCTGTATAAATAGTAGATCAAACTCATTAGTTTGGGATGCATCATATATGCTTTATGCATAATGATTTATACATTTTTCACTACAATTCATTGCTTCAATATTTTGTTAATTTGAGAGAGGGTTGAGAGTATTTGTGAGGGCATTATTATTTTGAGTAAAGTATATCATCAACTTGAGAGAAGAGAGTTATTGTCGAATCGAGTTTGGCCAGTTGCTGTTGTGGGAAATCGATTCGCGGTCATTTGATTGGATAGCGAAAACAGGCATGAGGATATTTCTTCTCTATTTCTTTTAGTTTTGAAATATTGTTCTCCATGTTTGTTGTGATTTGTCTATTATGAGTACTTGCATTTAGAGAAAATAGTAATGCTTTGAAAAGGAATAGGAAGCTAGTATGTTGTTTTTATGATGTGCTTGTATGTACTCCATAATAGGAGGGTTGTGTATGTCATAAGTATTACATACTAAATATGATTGAACATGGGTGGCAAATGTGTTTGGCTAAGTTATTGTTTTAACTAGGTTATCTTGAGTTTACTCCTAGGATTGTTTATCCAATATGGGAGGGAGCTTGTGTATTTACTTTGTTTAAATAGATTTATTTCAAGTTTGTAGAAATGGTGATAGGTTATCTTTGGGGCGATAGATTATCCATTGAAGGAAATACCTATGTGTAGTTTAAGATGGTCTTAAGTCAAATCGGCCTTGAGTAGTGTATGTGATAGATGACCTTCATTCAGATTACCATTTGAGAACACTTTGGCCAAAGTAGTGTGACTTTCTCTAGCTCCATTGTCAGTTCACCGTGATCTAGTATTACATGCTAGTTCCAAATTGTGGGTTTAAAAGTTCTAGTTATGTAGGACACAACACTGCTCAGTTGGTTGTCATTATTCGGTTACTCTACCATTTTATTCATTGAAGGGAAGGGCCATTTATCAAATCATAGATGTGTGGGGGACCATAGATGAGTCTATGGTTGGTGGAAAGGCGCTTGAGTGATGCTTCTCCTCCACAATAGGCAACAAAAGAACCAAGATTTGAAAGGAAGGATCTTGGACCGTCTATAAGCTATTTATTCTAAAGCTCATTGAGCTATGTATGTAAATGTATGCATTCTTGTATGATTGTAACTTGTGAAATTATTGTAATGAAATGGAATCCTTATTGTATTATGTTATGGCATCTTTGTTCGTATATTCGCAATAAAGAAAATAATTTTTTTTATTGCAATGGCTTGTTACATAGTTTGTTTACTCGCAAAGTGAAATCTTAGGAGTTTTTACTTCATTGAATGGTTGGCATGTTACACTTTGATGGGTCAAATTATGTATTTTGGAGAGTCCAGATGGAAGTATACTTGATGGCCCTAGGTCTTGATAATTGGATGTTAGTTATAGAGGGATATGAGATTCCTAAAATCCTCCAAGGGACTAGGCCGAAAAGAAGGCTTATGAAAATAATGCCAAGGATAGGAATGTTATTTTATGTGGATTGTGTAACTCTAAATTTGTGAAAGTGACTCACTACAAGACAATGAAGGAAGCATGGGAAAAATTGCATACCATCTATGAAGGTGATAACAAAGTCAAAGAGGCAAAGTTGCAAACTCATAGATCTTAGTTTGAAAGTCTAAAAATGAAGGAAGAAGAAAACATTACCACATTCTTGCTTTGGGTTGATGAGGTGGGAAACTCTATCAAAGGTATTGGTGAGGAATTGAAAGAAAGCATGGTTGTACAAAAGGTACTCAAATCTCTTCTTAGAAGGTTTTATTCTAAATTCACTGCTATTGAAGAAGCTAAAGATATGAATGTTTTGAAGATGACTGAACTATATTGGTGAGAAATTGAAAGAAAGCATGGTTGCACAAAAGGCACTCAAATCTCTTCTTAGAAGGTTTTATTCTAAATTCACTATTATTGAAGAAGCTAAAGTTATGAATGTTTCGAAGATGACTGAACAGCATGGAATCCTAACTGCTTTTGAAATAAGATTTGAAAGTGAGAATTCTATATGGAAAGAGGCAAAATTCAAAGTATCTAAGAAGCAAGTTGATCTAGATTATGATATTGGATCAAATCTGAAGGAAGCCAATTTTGTCATAAAGCTACAAAGAGGTTTCGGTAAGTATAAAGGTAAGTTACCTTCCAAGTGTTTTAATTGCGGCGAAATAGGACATTTTATGGCTAAGTGTCATCGTAAGGACTCTAACAATGTTGAGAAAAAGTATGGAAAGAAATCATTTCAGAAAGGGAATAAAGGTTAGAGGAAACAAAAGAGTTTCTACATTAATGAAGAAGGCTATTCTACTAATGAAGAAGATGAAGATATCTCCAAAGATGAAAAAGAGAAGACTATATTTATGACCATAGAAACTACTGAAGAAGATGTAAAAATGGATCATGGGAACAAGGAGGATGAGGTAGATCTTGTGGAAGAATTGATCTATGCTGGTAAAGAGATTAAGAGACCGAAGAAGAGAATTGAAAAATAAGTGAAGGCTAAGGAAAAGGTATCTATGGATCTAGAGAAAAAAAATAAGATGATTATTGATCTGAAGACCCAGGTAGAAGAAGGAAAAATGATTGAAGAAGTTATGACTGGAAGATTTTTCCAAGAGACAAGGATTGTGAGAAGATCGAGGAAGAAGTTGTGTCAATAAGAAAAGAGATTGAGAAGGTGAATCATCAACTGCAACTAAAGTTTGGAAAGATTACTAAGACTCTAGATCAGATATTGGGATGTCAGATGTCTCCACATTTCAAAATTAGAATTGGTTTTGATGATCAGAAGAACAAAGTGATAGAATAGCCAATGAAGCCTGTTAAAGGGAATCTGAAAGTAACTGGTTTCAAAAGTACAAATTTTGAAAGGGTTATTGCAAGTGATGAAAGAAAGACATAGAATGAAGGTTTTATCCAAGTTCAGAAGAAGATCAAAAGATCTGAAAGACAGGGATACAAACCAGGTTCAATTATTCTTTTTTTGGTTATTGTTTTAATTGCAATAATTTTGGGCATAAGGTTGTGGACTAGAGAAAATCTCCAGTAAGAAGAAATAACTTTAGCAATAGTGATGCATTTGCACCTCTATATAATTTTAATATTATTTGCTACAAACTCAATAACTTTGGACACATTGCTAGGAACTGCAAAAGCAATTTTGTGAGTCCTCTACCAAAAACAGGAAGAAAAGGATCAGAAAGTAGGAGTCATGAATCAAATAAAGTGTAGAAGAAGGTTTCCAAAGAGAAAAAGTAAGAGAAATCAATGATTTCTCAAATCGCTCTACATGCTCAGAAAGAGAAGAATATGTGGATCATAGACATCAAATGTTCTAGCCACATGACTGGAGATAAAAGTAAGTTCATGAATTTCTAGAAATTTGAAGGAGGTTTTGCAACTCTTGGAAATAATTTTATTTCCAAAATCACCGGTAAGAGTACTTTGAGTCTTGATGGTGGTAGGAAAAAAACTCATGATGTTTTGTATGTTGAAGGACTAAAGCATACTCTTTTAAGCGTAAGTCAGATGTGTGATAAAGGTTATAAGCTATCTTTTAGAGTTGAGGGTTGTGAAATCAAGAAATTAGGTATCAAAGAACTAATTGCAGAAGGGAGCAGGACAAACAGTGACATATATCATCTCAGTGAGCTAAATGGATAAAACTGTCTTATTGTGTGGAGAGAAGAAAATTGTATTTGGCACAAAAGATTAGGACACATTAATTTTGATGACATTGTGGAGATTAGCTCAAGAGGAATGGTCTAGGATATGCTAAAGATTAAGAAGCCTCAATCCACTAGCTACAAACCATGTCATGAAGGAAAACAGACAAAGAGTAGATTTCGAGTATTCTACAACAAAGCCATTATATTTGATCCATACAGATCTGTGCAGACCTATGAGGACAAAGAGTCTAAGATAGGTATTTTATGATGCTTATTAAAATATTAAATGTAATATTAATGGCCATCTTTGCTTCTATTCAGCTTTAGTTAGTCTTTAGTTATCTTAGTGTGTTCTTAGTAACTTCTGCATGTTTTAGCATCTTCCTATTTTTTAGCTTTAGTTTTTGTCAGTTAACGATTGTTTCTTTTAGAAACATCATCTTGTATTTTTCTATATAAGGAGATCTTCTCTCCATTTGTAAATGCACAATCATGTAATTATGAATCTCAATTATCTTTTCATGGTATCAGAGCTTAGGCTTGAACCTAATTAAATTGAAGTAATTTTTGAAGAAGTTTTGAGGAAATTTTTTTTGAGGCTATTTAAATTTTTGAAGGTTTTTTTTTTTAAGTGTAGATTTTTTCGTTTTTTTTTAGAAGCAAATTTGCGGATATTTTGTAGTTTTTTTAGGATTTCCTGAAGGAGAAATCATGACTTTTGGAGTCGTTTTGGGTGGCGTTTCTCTCTAAAAATTGTGACTTTCAGGAGGGTTTTCGTGGGCGGACTTATTTCTAGACATCGTCTTTGTTTGAAGGGTTTTTTCTGAGCGTTTTCTAAGTTGTGGCTCCTATTCGCTTTTCTCATGTTTTTTTCTATGTTCCTACCTGTGTTTTATGCGACCTGCATAAATCATCGATGCTTGTTCTTGATTGTAATTTTCACTAATAATCTTGTTTCCTTGTTGTAACTTGCACGATTTATTGAAAATCATTTTTGTGCCAAGGAATTTCTAAAAATTTCTTAAAGGTTTTTTACCAACTTTTATCTAAAAAAAATGGTGGTATAGCTACTCACGAGTCTACCGAGATTTTTTCCAATGTTCTAAAAAAAATGTGCCAGTTTTTGACACATTTTTCTAGGATAAATAAAAATTTGCAAAGTTTTTTTTTTTAATTTTTTTCCTGAAATTTTTTGCTAAAAAGAGTTTTTGAAAAAATTTCTACAAAAATTTTGCTAATGTTTTTGAGGATTTTTTTTTTGAAAAAAAATCTTACATTTTAGAGTTTTCGAAGGTTTTTTTGAAAAACCTTACATTTTTTTAGCCTCTTTGTTAGACGATTTTATGAAAAATTGTGGGTGTTGTGCCAACTGATCACAAAGTTACCTCATTTTTTGTTCTTTGGAAAATGGGAGGGATGGTGTCTTTGTCCAATGTTATGATGGAAAGTTTGTAGAGGTTCAATGGAAAGAATTACAATACATGGAAGCAAAGGGTTCTTACCATCTTTAAGTACTAGTGTCTAGATGCGCTTGTCCTAGGTACAGAAACTCATCCCACTTTTGCTAGAAAGGATCAGGACAAGTATGATGGAGGTAATAGGGAGGTAGTCATGCTTCTTAAATTATCTATTGTTGATGAGATGTTACCAGAAATACCATTTGGTAAATCTACTATAGAGATCTGGAAGCATTTGAAAGATCTTCATGAGACCTCAGACAAGGTAAGGGCTTTCTTTTTAGAGAATATGATTTTCTCTATTATGATGGATGACCAAGTGTCTTTGCAAGAGCACTTGATGAAAATAAAAAATATCCGCAATCAACTAGAGGCCATTAGTCGTAAGATGGAAGAGAAGGATATGGTGGTGATCACTTTGAAGAGTTTAACACGTTCCTACGAGCACTTCATCAAAACACTCAACATTACATCCACCAATGTTGACTTGAAGTTTGATGAGATGTGCAACAAGCTATTGTAGTAGGATAGGTGGAGGAAGCAATTTGGGAGCAGCAGTGAGTCTCCTAGTGTTGTACAAGCTTTTACTGCCAAGGACGTTGGCAAAGGCAAGTTCACCCAGCAGAAAGGATGAGGCGGTTCAGAGGAGGGATCCAAGAAGTTTATTACTTGTCATTACTATGGGAAGATTGGTCATATACAAAGGTATTGCAAAAATCGGTTGGCTGATGAGAATTCCAACCAGGAAGCGTCTCAGCAAAGTGCTCCAATGGCAGAGCAGACTGAGCAGAAGGAGTTTGCATACTATGCATTTTGATGACCAACACAATATGGGTAGATTTAGTTTTTGTTTGTACGATGACCATTAAGGGAGGGTATTAAAATATTAAATGTAATATTAATGGTCATCTTTGCTTTTATTCAGCTTTAGTTAGTCTTTAGTTATCTTAGTGTGTTTTTAGTAACTTCTGCAGGTTTTAGCATCTTCCTATTTTTTAGCTTTAGTTTTCATCAGTTAACGATTGTTTTTTTTAGAAACATTGTCTTGTATTTTTCTTTATAAGGAGATCTCTCCATTTGTAAATACACAATCATATAATTATGAATATCAATTATCTTTTCAATGCTTATTGACGATTACACTAGAATGACTTGGATTACTTTTCTAAAAGAGAAGTTAGAAGGATATGAGAAGTTTAAAGCATTCAAGGCACTAGTTAAGAATAAAATCAAAAGAAAAATCAAAGTTTTGAGGTCAGATAGAGGTGGATAATTTACTTATAATTGGTATGGTGAATTCTATGAAGAACATGGGATTCAGACACAATTTTCTACTCCTAGGACTCCACAGAAAAATGGAGTTGCAGAAAGGAAGAACCAGACTAAACATGAGATGGAAAGAACAATGTTTAGTCAAGCAAATCTACTAGATATGTACTGGAGAGAAGCAATTTAGACTGCGGTATATATTTTGAATAGAGCTCAAATTAGACTAAAGACTAACAAAACATCATATGAGTTGTGGAGAGGAAGATCGACTTCAGTAAGAAATCTAAAAATATTTGGAAGAAAATGCTACATCAAAAGGGATGATGAACATTTGGGTAAGATTGATTCCAAATTTGATGAAGATATATTTCTTAGTTACTCTTTGACAAGTAAAGCATATAGGTGTTACAAAAAAGGTTGAAGAAGATTGTGGAAAGTGCCAATATAAGAGTTGATGAAACAATTTAGTCTTTTGGTACTCCAAAAGTAGAAGATGGTGAAGAACCAATCCATAATAGTGACAAAGATTAATAAGTTGTTACAAAGACTCCAACAAATTATGTTAAGAAGAATCACTCTGAATACTAGATTATAGGAGATAAAGATAGTGGGGTTCATACTTGGAGGATAATTGAGAAGGAAAATGGGAAAGTAAATTTTGCATTGCTATCAAAGATAGAGCCTAAGCCCCATAAAGAATCAAGTAAAGAGAAAGGTTGGATAGAATCCATGGAGGAAGAATTAAATCAAAACAAGAAAAATGAAACTTGGGAATTGGTCCCAACACCTATAGGCAAGGATGTTATTGGTACCAAGTGGGTCTTTAGAAACAAGCTAAATGAAGATGGAGAAGTGATTTGAAATAAAGCCAAAATTGTGTGTAAGGGATATGCCCAAGTTGAAAGAATTGACTTTGAAGAAACATTTGCTATGGTAGCAAGACTGGAAGCTATTATAATGTTTTTGGCTTTTTCTACATTCAATAATTTTGAAGTATATCAGATGGATGTGAGGTCAACATGTTTGAATGGATAGCTAGAAGAAGAGGTCTACATTCAACAACCAGAAGGGTTTCAATGTTCATACAATCTAGATTATGTGTGCAAATTGAAGAAGGCTATGTATGGACTCAAACAAGCCCCCAAAGCTTGGTATTCCAAGTTGGATGAGTATTTATAAAAACAAGGGTTCTAGATAGGAAGTGTAGATAGTAATCTATACATAAAAATAGAAGGTGATCAAGTGTTAATTGTTGGGGTTTATGTTGATGACATTATCTTTGGTAGAAGCAATGATGACATGTGCAAGGTGTTTCAAAATTCAATGTAGAATGAGTTTGAAATGTTAATGCTTGGTGAGTTGTATTTCTTTCTTGGTTTATATATTGCATGATCAAACAAAGGTATATTCATCTTTTAGAACAAGTATATAAAGGAAAGTTTAAACAAGTTCAAGATGGAAGAATGCAAACTTGTGAGTACACCTATGGTTACATGATGCAAGTTGAGTAAAGATGACGAATCTTCTTGAACATACCAAACCCTGTATAGATCCATGATCGGTTGTTTGTTGTATATGACAACATGTACACCAGATATAATGCATGTAGTTGGAATGGTAGCTAGATTCCAGGCAACTCCTAAAGAAACTCATGTCAAAGCTATGAAAAAAATATTCAGATATTTGAAGGCTACAATGGATTTTAGCCTATGGTATCCAAAGAATGAAAATTTCGCTTTGACTACATACATAGATGCAGATTGGGAAAGAAGCATAGATGAAAAGATGAGTACGAGGGGAAAATATTTCTTTCCTAGTGAAATTTTGGTGTCCTAGTTAAGTAAGAAACAAGATGAACTGTTTCCTTATCTACAACAGAAGCAGTATACATTGTGGCAACATAATGTTGTACTCAGGTACTATGGATGAAGATTAAGTTTGATGAACCTATTGCTATACTTTGTAATGATAACACTTCCATAAACATTTCAAATACTCTGGTAATGCACTCAAGGAAAAAAAATTGCAATCAAGTATCATTTTTTGAGAGAGAAGGTTGTAGAAAAGAAGGTGAAATTGGAATATGTTGAGACTAAGGAGCAATTAGTAGACATTTTCATAAAATCACTTTCTAAGGAGACTTTTGAATTTCTCTGAAAAAAATTGGGAGTTACTACTCCCTCCTCTTGAATAAAGAGGAAGTATAGGTTGGGGAGGAGCTTGGTCTCCCTGCTACAAGAAGGCTTGGTGGTCTTGTAAAATGTTTTTCCAAAAGCAGTGTGGTATGGAATTAGGGAGAGATGTTTTGAAGAAGCTCTGGAGAATGCTCTGCATTTGAAGATTCAGTCTTTTGGTTTCGAATTTTGATAGAGGCAAGTGAGATGTAGGTGTTCCTATTTTCAGAACATATAAGCTACTGCAGATGTTTCCAAAATTGGTAGAATGAAGACTATGTTGCTACAGTCAAGGAGGTTCAGAGAAATGCTTCTCATTTGTCTGTATTTAAATTTGTGGTCATGCGCCTCGAAGGATGAGTTTATAGGGGAGAAATGACACTAAAATTGTTGACCTTTTCCATTGATGTCAAAGGGGGAGAAAGTGGAACTCAAAATTCTATATCCTCTAAGGGGAGAACTGGAAACTCATTGGGGAGAAGATATAGATTTATCTTCGTGTGTGGCCAACATTTTTTTGTTTGTCATCAATGAAAAAGGGGGAGATTGTTGAACAGAGGTTTTTATTGATGTCAAATAATATATGATTAGAAGTGGCGCTATTTTTGAGGATTTTAGTGTGAACCAAATGGAGTTGTTCTATCATACCTTTTTGTGTTGGTAATTGTACTAACATATCATTTTGAGCCTACAAAGATTTGTATAAATATATGTTACTAGTTATATTGAAGTGTCTATGGTCCAGAAGTATGTTGTATATAAGGAGTTATGTGTATGCTTGTAATATCATGCATTCATCTATTCACTATGATAAAAGTAATCCAGAAGGTTGTACCAAAATGTTTCAGTTCATTGTTGGTTTAGTGTTTCTCAGGTCTCCTTTTTGGAGGTGTTGTAGGCTCAATGATTTGAGAGGAGAGTATGTCTACACATATTCTAGCTTATTCTTGAGATTTTAGAGGATATGCTCAGCATGTAAAAATATTGAAGTGACAAAAAGTTCTTTGTGTCTGTCTGTCAACCAATTTTTGTTTGAGACCTATGTGGTAATGGATAGTAGTGTGTGATATTCATTTTTTAAATGTGGTGTCAAGATAGGACATGGTTAAGGCTCCTATGGTAGCGCATGACATCATGTTCTTTACACGTTTCATGAAATTTGAATTTAGGTCCACCTTATGTCATCTTGGTTATTTATGGACCCTTGATCGACATGAAAGAGTGTTAATGCAATTCCATGTATATATTCCTCTGTTACATAGATGCATAATGTGAATTACAAGCATGTGAATTGTAATTGAAGAGAATGTGGTGAGTGAATATACAAGGAGACTATCTTGTGTGAGATAGCATTATTCAATGTGAGTTGCATCTCAAAGTGTGTGTCATCATCAGAAGATTATAAGGGGTGTTGAAGACTATCTTTTTCCAATTCATATGTATTCAGCTACAATTGAAGTTCCACAAGTTTTATCTATGTAATCCAGTAGGATTGGTGTTCTACTTGTAGAGTTGGTGCTCAATTCGTTGTATTGGGGATTGGTGCCTCCGGTAGTTTGGTGCCTACAAATATAATTGGGCATTGGTGTCTCGAGTAGATTGGTGCCTAATTCATATTGTAAAACTCACTTGTTATATTCCTGCTCTGTGAGGCTAGATTTGGACAGTAGATCCAAGCAGTTATTCTCACCATGGTTTTTTCCATCTTGGGTTTCCATGTATATCTGGTGCAATTATGTGAATTTGTGCTCATTGCTTGTTTAGTAGAAGTGAAAATTCAATTTACATGATTTGATACATGTGTTTTATTTAAGATTTTTTAAATTGATTAGATCTACTAATTCACCCCCCTCTCAGTAGATTGTGTTCCCTTCAATTTTCACACCTACAAAGTGCATATCTACCTTTGATCTTGGTTATCTTGCAACATTAGACTTGTAGAACTTCAAAGTTCAAAGGAAATTTTGTGCACATGCACATATATAAATTGCTTCCATAGTTCTAGATTCTAACTACTCTTTCCCATGAAACTTGGAGTTTGCAATCATTTTTGCACCCATACAAATTTTACAACTTTAAAATTACAAACAAGAGGGCCAATGTTTTCTCGATTTGTGTTTCATACAAAAATGACTTGGACCAAGCATTCAAGCATAAGCATACTCTTCATTGGACAAACAAGAAGTCTAAAATACCTCATTAGCTAGATAAATAAATGATACTATTCACTAGCATGAGTCCCATACCTCATGTGCATCACTCAGAAAACATGGAAAATCTTAACTCTTACTAGAGTCAAATGCACAACAAAAACCCCTGATTCTACAATAGAAACATGGAAATAGTTCTATCTACACATAGTATTCAAATGATAAGAGAAATCCATCTCCTAGCTTGTGACTTTATAAACAAATTAGGCCTACACACCTCATAATAAATATTTCCCAAACATGCTAAATCCATTTTAAGACAATAAGAAAAAAGACACAAATGTCATCATATACAGATTACAATAAAGTGAACCCCATCCCAAACATTGATGATTCAAAGTCTCAATAATAGAGTTTAATTATATATAATTAGGAACTCCAATCTAGGATCACAAGATCCCACTTTCACATGTATTTACCAAGGTACAAAACATAATAATTATTACAATTACAAGCCCAAAACTAAATAGCACAAGAATAGGCATAAAATAAGACCAATTCCAAGTTTGATTATAATGGTAAAATGATTACAACCTGTGTAAGGGGGAAATTTGTGAGTGTAAATAAGATCAAGACAAAGAATAAAAGCTAATCTAATCCAAAATAATAATCAAGATTCATTCCTTCACTTACGAAATGAAACTACACATTTACTGAATTCAAGAATGAAATTAAAATAGAAAAGCATACATGAATTCACAAAAAGAGTAGTGTTACCATCCTGTGTTGAAGTGTATCTGTATTGATGATGTTAGATTGTTCAATTCAATATGAAGCCTCCATTGTTTGCATGCAAGAGCTTTGAAGAGTGGGTATGTGTTTGATCGAAGACGTTGATTCAATTTTTTGTCAATGTTGATTTGGCATCACTTCATTGCATAAGTTGTATTGATTCTCTAATCCTTTTTTGTGAGGAAGGAGGTTTGTTATATAGAATTTGTGATTTGAAATGGACGATCAGGATCGCATAGTAGAATATCTTGATCAATGGTCGAAAGATGTTGAGAGGATTTAGATGGGCATAATCTGTGCAAATTGATTGCATGATTAGTGTGATTGAAGAATAGATTGATCAGTCAGGAATATAGATTGACTAGTCAGGAAAGAGAGTGAATAATCTGTGGGATTGAGGAAAAGATTGATCTATTAGGAATATAGACCGATATGTTAGGAAATAGATTGACCAATTAGTGATTCGTAATTTGCTCGATCAAGAAAGTGGTTGAGAATGATTAATTAATTAATTCTTTTTGGATTTGAATGTGTAAATCAAATTTGACTTTTTCAAACAAAGTTGAATTAGTTTCATTTGATTTTTGATGATGTTATGAATAGTTTATTCAAATTTATTCAAATTTGGAGGGAAAGTGAGTTAATTAAATTATTGTTTTAATAATTCAATCGACTTAGGGGAATAAAGTGAATTAGTGACATAATTAAATAATTGGCGTTATTTAATTAATCAGGAGGAATAAAGTGAAGATTAGGACTTTATTAAATAAATAAAATTTATTTAATTGGTCAAATTTGATGAAAAAGGAAATAATTAAATAATTGGCAAATTAAAGTGAAGATTAGGACTTTATTAAATAAATAAAATTTATTTAATTGGTCAAATTTGATGAAAAAGTGAAATAATTAAATAATGTCGTATTATTCCATTAATAGTAGCAATTAGGGTTTTCAATGCTTTTGATGTGAAATGTAGTGATATTTGATGATAAGGATGTCGATGATGTGAAAATGTCATTTTTAGTATGTGATAGATGTTAGGTCAATTTTACATGTCCACATTTTGCCCCTCTTTGAGACAAAGTATTGGTTGTCTTGTTTCAAACATTTGATGTTAAGATCAAGTTTTGAAAAAAATTCTATGCCCCACTGTGCCCGATATTTAGTGGAATGATGGTAGGACTCTAGGTTGCCCCCTCAAGAGGTTGGCCTAAAAAGTCATTTGGAGGTCAAGCTCACGACACTATTCTATTTCAGTTCCAATTTGTAGAGGACGAAAAGGTAAGTCTATAGGTCTTTCATTACTCATTCAAATGTTCTCGAGAGCTCCCATTTTTACCCTAGGAATGTTTCTTAAGTAAAAATTAGGGTTTTAGGGGGTTAAAATGGGTAATTAGGGTTCTAATTTCCTCATTTTCACTTTAAGCCTATAGTGATTTCTTATCTCTGGTTTTCTCATTTTGTCAGTTGTCGAGGAGCAATGTCAAGGATTTTGGGTGCCCCACATCATGCAGACTCGGTTTGGGAGTTTGGACGATCTGTAGGCATCAGTGCCCTGGTATGTACCCTCTTGATTTTCACTTTTGTCTTTCCATGTTTTTGTAATTAATGCTTTAAGTCACATTGGTCAAAAGCACCAGATTTAGGATTTGGGTCCTTTGCATTGGTTTGGGTGCTTTTGTCAGTTTGAAATGGGCGCTTCTGCTAAATTTATGCCCACTTGCTTTGTTTGGGTGCCTTTGAAATACTTTTGTGCATTTGTTTTTAGCACTTGCTCTGCATTTTTGCTCTATTTTTGTGCGTTTGACATACTTTTGTGCATTTGTTTTTAGCACTTGCTCTCTTTTGGTGCTTTTGACATACTTTTGTGCACTTGTTTTTAACACTTGCTCTCTTTTGGCGCTTTTAACACAAAACTTTTGCCTTTGAATTTTTGTAACCTCAAGTCAATTTTTTCATCGTTTTGAAGTTTGTTTGCATTTTCCTAGTGATTCCTTATCATTGTGGGTTGAATGATTATAAGTGGTCCTTAATCCACTCCAGTCGAGGGAGAGATGACCACGAGATCTATTTGACTTGATCGTCGGGTTTCATGAGCTAGAGCGATATTTCCTAGATGTTTTTAGGTTATGGTACATTTGTTGCATGCCCACCATCTGATGTCATGGTGTGATGATGACTACACTCATGGAGAGGTGGCATTCAAAGACCTCTTCATTTCATTTTCCTACTGGAGAGGTCACCATCACTCTTGAAGGTGATCCATAGCCTGGTTTGTAGAGTCCTCTTCCTTCTGGGGAGTGTCATATTTGTACTTGATCTTTATTATGTTATTCAAAGACTTATATTGTAGACATGATTTTGTATATATATTCATCGGCTCAGTCGAGGCCTCGTATATATGTATTTTTTTGTATTATCCTATCACACTTGTTTCCATGATGATGATGATGTACTATGACATTCTCCTTTTTTGATGATGATATATATGAGATATACCTTCTTCGATTCGGCTTCATTATGTGTTTATGTGATGATTTATGGATGATGATGCATGATGATGCATGTTTATACATGTTTTTGTGTCTTTTTCTAATGTATGCATATGATGATGTTGATATATGATGGATGTATGTCTTTATACATGACACATGATGTTTTAATTTGCTTTATTATCATCATGATATGTATTGACAATATTGTGGATGTGAGATGGATATGGTACTAATGATATTGTGATGTAGGATGGATGCTAGTTAGAAGAAATATTTGATGATGGATAGAAATTTGATATTGTTAGTACTGAGGAATATTGTTTTCGCTTTGCTTGGAGGCTTCACATTTTGAACAATCCTATTTGATGTAACAAATAGATACAATGCACCAAGGTATTAATGACAAAGGTGATTTTGTATCCATTGCATGGACTTTGACTCTATATACAAAGAATGTTCTTGTTCATACCAAACATATGAAAACTTTGTTTAAAGTATATGGTTGGGTTGTTTTAAAACTTTTCGGACCATTTACACAAAGAGGTATGAAATACCTAGCATGCAATTGCTACACGAATTGTTGTAAAACAACTTCCTTACACTCAATAAAGTAAGTATTCACCATGGTAGTATCACAAAAATATCTTACACAAAACAAACCGAAATGACGCTCAATTGCCCCCACTCTTTCTTCTCTTAATCCTTATGGACATCCTCAAGAGATCTTGGGAATGAGTCAATAAAATAAATCAGAAAGATAAGACTATAAAAAGGTAAAACAATGTTGCAATATTACTTGCCATATCTGTTTGGGGTGGGGCTATTATTTAGTGTTGATCATGTCTATCGTAGGAATGGATCCATTAAGACATATCTCAGGATGTTGTTGGTGAAATGTCAAAAGATATGGAGTCAATAATTTGGCATTGTTTTTTCCTATTTGTAATCAAATCTTTTTGATTGTTTGTTTGAAGGTTCTAGATTTTGATTTTTGCTTTATTTGTTTATTTATTTTGTCAAAAGGGCAAGTGTGACAATTTTTTTATTATAGGTGAAAATTTTATTGTGGATTGTGATGATGGAGTAAGGCTCTTTTGATTTTCTAAGTTTTATGATGTTGTTTTTGTTATTTTCAGGGTACTAACCTAGGGCGTCGGGGGCTCATCAAAGATAAGCCTTGCCTACGTTGTACACGTAGAGACTCGTAGTTCGCTTGGTTTGATGTGAACATGTTTTTGGTCTTTTTTTTTTAATGTTTTTTTATTTTGTATTTTTTGACTAAGTTAAAATAATGCATGATAGAAACCTAAGGGGCTGACCTAAGGCCTCGGGGGTTGATTAGAGATAAGCCTTGCCTACATTGTACATGTAGAGACCACGTAGTTCGACCAATTGACTCAAAGCATTAACTTCTTTTTCGAATTTCAAACAACATTGATAACTTATATTGGTATTCCACTTCTGTTTCTAGAGGATATGTTGTGAGAAATCTACTTGAACTACCCATGAGGTTCAAACAAATGTTGATATCTTAGAATATTTGAGTGAAAGAATAATCCAACAATGTTGTTTTGTTTTTGATGTTTTTCAAATGTTTTTTTATTTTTGTTGTTTTGAAGGTTACCCTGGTAGTGCATTGGTGGTACACCTTGTTGTTGGGATGAATTTTTTTTAAAGGTTACCCTGGTAGTGTGTTGGCAATACACCTTGTTGTTGGGACGATGCCTAGATCACACTATGAGTTAGAAGACATAGATCAAGATTTATTCTAAAGCAAGATGTAAGTACTTGCCCCCTAATGTCTAGCAATGATGGATTATCTTGTGATAGGATAGTATGTTTGGATAAAGTATGCCCCTTTGGGACAATGCTTGTTGGCTCAGATAATGCTGGATAGGATAGGATCAATGATAATGACCCATGTCAAGATGTTTTTCATAAGCAAGTATAAAGTGTGCACCAAACATTTTTCAAGATCAAGATAAGTTGGACTTTGGATAAAAATGCATTGGATTTATTATGGATACGTTGAGATGCTTCCACCTGAAATGGTGCACATAGATGCTCAATTCTACACATACAAATAATAATACAAATAGCGACATAATTAAATAAATCAATCAAATACAAATAATAATACAATCAATGTATATAAAATGGATATAGATCAATCAACCATGAAAAATGTGATAACTTGAATAGTAAGACCATTGATTTCATATTATATACCAAATATTCAAGATACAAACATCTTATGTGCTCATATAAATGAACTAGATAGAAGGAACTTTCTAATTTTAGGACCTAAATGATAATTAAACTCACATGCAACTTTCTGAATACAACTATAATTAACTATAAATTTCTAATGATACCAAACTCACATGATCACTATGAAAATTTACAAGGTTTTCATAACCTATCTATAAAAGAGAGCTTCCCTTAGCTCCAATAATGTATTTCATATTGAATCTCTTGCCACAATTTGAAATGAAAAAAAATAGAACCTAGAGATCATGAATTCTAAAGATTTTAAGCATAATTTAAACTAAAATAAATGCAAGTTATTGAAGTATAAATTAAAATAATTTAAAAGTTCTACAAGACACCTAAGATCTAGTAAAGGTCCTTAAGGTCCACTTGAGAAACTTATTATAATCATGAACTTCTATTGGATCCCTAAGACAACAAAGTTAAAGAGTACCTATAAGATAATATTATGTCATAATGTAGAGATCATATACCTGAAATGTTCAATAATAACTTAAAATTATTCTCTATATGATTGCAAAAATAAATCTCCTACCACAACAAACTATAAAAAATAGAATCTAGAGATCATGAATTCTCTAAAATTTAAGAACCATTTAAGCCAAAAATAAATGAAATTTATTAAAGCATAAATTAAATTTTGAATGTGATATGTTAGAAAAGTTAAACCGTAGGGCTTAACTTAGGATTTCACAATTTTTTCAAGCATGGATCATTGGAATTCAAATCGTCCAAAGGCATAAAATTAACTAACAAGTTGTAAGGTGATTCAATCAATCCTTGGGATTGGAATTTGGAATGTTGTGGAATGGATTTTGTATGAAATGCAATGATGCAACTAGCTAACAATAACAATGCACTACTCTGATATGAAAACAACAAATTTGGAAACTAACAAACAAATTTGAAATTATCAAAAATAGATTGAGCAAACTTTTGTGCACCTATGATTTGAATTCTAGCTTGAGTTGACTGGACACAGACGCCCAGGGAGCCTATGTCTGAGTAACTAAATTTGCAATTTGTCTCACAGTCCTTAAGTGTTTGATCAGAGGCTTCTTCCTTCTAGATCTCATTGTCGGATCTTTTTCAGATGTCAATATAATTGAATTTCCATATCTTGTCCAAGTTGTAGGGTTTGAATGCAACAATGATCAAATGGTCTTTAATCTTCCTCCAATATTCTTTAGATTTGTAACTTGCATGTTCAAAAGTATAGGAAGGGTTGTGCCATTAAGGGGCTTGCCTTGGTCAAACCTTGTGTTGGTATTTCCACCTCCAAAATGATAAAATTGATAATAGAGAGCTTATCCTTTTGAGGGATAAAGGCTAAATGACAAATGAATGATGAATCAACAATTGGATGAAACTCACCACTCATATATGATTTCCTTGAAGGATTAAAGTCATGCACATATCCTCAAGGCTTGATTGCAATTTGGATTGGATTGCTTTGAAGACCTACAAGTGTTATTCCTCACAAAAAAAATATATGCATAAACATGAACAAACTCACATAAAACTTGACATAATTCTTTGACAATGAAATGCTACAATATTTTTGGTCTTGAATGCTCTTGAATTGATAATAATTGCTTGATCATGAATATTTCCAATAATTTCTTATTTGTCTTGTTATTTTTCAAATGATGACATGACTAGGTATTATTGTCGGCAAGGATTGCACCCTAGCTAAGCCTAGACTCAGCTAATCTTGTTGAAACATTGGAATATATTCAATTGTGGGTACCCTATACTAAAAATAGACCTCCAAATTATTGGTTGATTCCCCTTTTGATTTTCTAAAGAAACTAATGATTATGCAAGAAAAGAGATAAAAGGGTTTTAAAATGAATGGAAAAAATGAACTTGAAAGGATGGTGATGCACCTAAATGACTATGAAAATGTGCTTCAACTCACAATCAACTTTTAAAGACATTTAGTTTTCACACTTCCAATTGAAACATGCAATACAACAGTGAATTGTATGAAGGTTTGAAATTAATGGATGTTGAAGGACAAACAAATGTTCAATCACAACTTCAACCTAATAAGATCACCTAACACAACATACAACCTACATTACATGAAACTTCTACATTCATATTTGCAACAATGAGACATAAAAAAGGATTTGAAACTAGAATCACAATTAAATATCAAATCATTAACTACAAATGAGACAAAAAATGATGAAAGAAGAATGCACTGCTATCTTTTATTTATCTCAAAGGAGCTTTTGTATTAAACTATGAAAGCTGAGTTACAAAACTTACAAACTCTCTGCAATACTCAAGAGAGGCAGGAACAAGAACTGAGGAAAAAAGACTAAGTCTTTTCCTCTCTATACAAAAATAGAGTCAAAGTGCCAAGAGGTGGAACTTGAAGTTAACTACATCTAAAAATATCTTCTCCAAGATGATCCACGAGGAAAATGGAAAAGGCCCCAAAAGGGGGTTGAAACTAAAGTAATTTGAACAAAAATAGCCTCAAACTCCCCCTTACAATCAATTTGACCCAAGTGGACTTCAAACTCAACCATCTAACTGAAAATCAGACTCAAAAAGATCCTATTGAACTCCACTTCTGATTTTTGCATGATTTTGTGATGAAGGTAACAATTTAAATAAATATTAAAGCAATCAATTAAGGATTAATTTAACATGAGTTGTGGATTTTCCTACTCACTGCATTTGCATGACATTAATTAAAGCAATTTATAATTTGATTGCTTTAATAATGTTTACATTATTATTTTTGTCTCAAAATCATGAAAAATACAAGGGGTAATGATTTTTGTTTAATACTCATGCAAAAAATGTTTAAAACAAAGTGAAAAATACCCCAATAAGGGGTCGGCCAATACATAGGGCATAAAGAAACCCTACAACAAAACCCACAGCCTTCTTCACTTCACTTTCATTTTGCAATTTTCACTTTACTTGTTTGGGCGCCACCATTAGGGTTTGAAGTGGAGCTTTTTTGGAGTTTTCTTTGCGAGATCTTCAACCCTCCACGCCAATTTCATGCAAGAAGATGAGCTAAGGTTGTGTGGTGAGTTTTTTATTTACATAAAAATGTTGTAATCTCTCATTTCTGTGAAAGAGAATTTGTGCCTTTTCATTTGTCACAGAGAATTGTTACCTATTTTTCACTTCGAGCTCAAACAGGTAGAGCTGAATGAAGTTCATCATTTACAGGTACAAAAAATTTTCATGTTTTGCTGATTAGGTGTTCATTGATCATCATTGAGATCATCTTACATATGAATCATAGCTTTATTGTGCAAACTTTTAAAATAGAAAATTGAGAAAATTTGCATAGTAATGCTTTTATTCATTTTGTAAAAAATGTTGAATCCCACACAAGCTGTGGGAGTAACTCATTTTGATTTTTACAATCAAATAAAGGATGCATAAACAATGGTATGCTATACAACTGAAAATAACGAAAGCATAGGGTAGAAGGTGATTCGTCATTGCCTGGAATGACGAATCGTTGACAGTTGAGGTTTTCAGTTGTGACGTCAACTCTAGCTCCATTTCCAGTTTCAGCTCCAGTTCCAGCTCCAAAAGTATCTACAGGAAAGATAAAAAATGATGTTAGAGATGGTCTCTAAGCGATGAAAAATCAAATCCTATCATATACCTACGCTACCAACATAAATATAGGATACAGTCGATTAGGAATCCATCAGATAATTGCAAAAAAATCAAGGAAAACGTAATTCAATGGAAGCTTTCAACTTCTTTTATTTTGCTAACATGTTTGTTTCAGTATGCAGGAACAGGTTCATCATGTTCATGGTTATTTTATCAGATATGTGGAGCAAAACGGGCTCCCACAAGGGTAGAGCCCGACATATCATGTAGATACCTCTCATCTATTTATATATGAGAGCTTTTTATCAGTCACAGTCATGAAGTAAGATTGCTGTCATAAAAGAAATTCAAAGAAATATTTAAAGTAGCAGCTTTCAAGCCATATGAGGCTATATCATGGTGGAAATTTAATAAATCAAATTCTCATAAAACAACAAATACATTGATGGCATTTGTTTTGTCTTGGAAGTAACTAAAGATATACATTGAAGCTGGTATAAGTTTACCAAGAATAACAAACAGCAGCATGGAACAAGATTAATTATCATTCTTCATGAATGAACAGTTGATCAAGCAGCTTTCAATAGAATTCAACCAAACTGTCAGTTTACTCATTATTCAAATTGGAGCAAGTAAAAGATATGCTGAAGAAGAATTAACTTTATTTGTTCTCTTTGTTTTAGTTCTACCTGGCATTCATTGTCAATTCATCTTAGAACTATTTCTAATAATTCAGGATTCATTCATAATCCGTAAGTGACTTGGAGAAATGGAAATATTCGTACATAAGTGCATCATATCAAGGATAATAGTGAATTGGGCTGTTGTCACGAAAGAAACAGATGGAGGATACAGATTCATCAAATATGCATACATATTACAAGTGCCATGAATGAGCAACAGCTATCATAAAATGAACAAAGAACATTATTATAAGAAATGTTGGCTACATCGTTATCCAGTCAAGGCTGTGAGGTACATTTACTAGAGTGAAATGCAAGAGAGCTGATGAACTTTCATGGAATATAAGCAGCAACTTCTAAAGACTGCCTTTGATGATGTGTGAGGAGGTGGTGATCTTGAAAGCACAGGATACATAATGCAGTTCTTGTTTCAATATTATATTATGTAAATCAAAGCAGATCAATGAAGCCATTTCTGTCACAACAAAAGATGAGGAACAAATCCTTCACTAAGATTAGAACCAGATTGCAAGGAAGTTTGAACAAATACTTTATAGTGAATGGAGTACATAATGCAAGGGACTATGGTTTTGAAGACATACTTGTCTTGACAGGGATGAAGGGTAAATTTGGAATGTTAGGGACTTCAATCCATTACAAGGAGGCATGAAGCAATAAAGCATTACCAGGTTGAAATGTTTGATCCTGAGCACAGTCAAATATTTTATTTTAAGAAAAGAGATAGCTGCAACCAAATGTTGGCAAAGAATTCCCAGAATGATAAGCTCATGGCTTGTTACAGTTCGAGCTGAAACTCTCATGGTGGTCATTAAGGTCGTAAAATACCCACAATGAAATTATTACATTTTCATGCAAAGTGTTACTTTTTCTGAGAGGACTAATGCATCGGATATATACATTGAAATGCAAATGATTAAAATTAGAATGTTGTTAGGCCGCGACCTGTTTAAATCAGGCTCATAAATATGTGCAAGAATACGGTGAATGCAAAATACCCAGATGGAGATGATGAAGATTACATTAGTCATGGCCAATTAAGATAGTTCCAGCACATTTCTTCTGATACGGTGGCCTGGAGATACATTTTTTGTTTTTATTTATTTACCCAGATGGGTTTCATGCAAAAATGTATTAAAATGGTGTAAAAGATTTATGGGTCGAGCCTAGTCTAGTTTTCAACTAGAATGAATAAATCCAAGCAAAGGTAGTCGTGGAGGTAATGCAGAACTGAGTTTTCATAGAAAGTCAGTGATACCTGCAGAACATGGACTCCAAGCGCCCAGATCTAGCTTCCATTGGCGGCCAGTTTATACAGGAATATGCAGCTGAATGAAAATAAAGTTAGGAGAATATATATACGGAATTTTTGGCCTGCCAAATATATACAAAATAGGAAATGAAATGTCCAGGAAGTGCCATGAGGAGGGCTTCGAGTATTTTCAACAGAAGAGGAGAGTCATGAGTTTAGAAACCCCAGTCTCTTATAGAACTCGAAATGAGAACTTCATTAACAATCATTTCTTTTCAGAGAAATGAAACAACAGCCACGTCCAGATATAAAGGAGAATGCACTAAAAAAAGTGATGTAAAAGCTTCAAGAGTCTTTTTCATAACAACCATTAGCAGATATGTGCACAAAAGGTGAAAATATACCAGAAATGAATTCTACAGCCATGGCCATTAGAAAAATAGGCGCCCAGAAAATGGAGAAACACAAATACCCATCAAAAAGGGTAGGTCGTGACCTGTAGATCATGTATCAACAAAGGAGTTTCGAGGAATTTACCAATTTTGAATATGCAGGGGCCACGAATCTGAGCTTGTTCAGAAAATACAAGTTATCAGTGAGCTTCCATTCCCAGGTTCAAGCTGAAACCCTACCAGGTAGCATGGCGCCAATTTTCTTCTCGAATCTTCTCCAAGTCAAATGCAAGTAATGATAATGTTTTTAGGGTTTGATGGATTTTTGTCCATTCGCCCTAAGTCAAATGGGGTTTGATTTTTTTTAATTATTATCAAATGTGCCTAGCAAGTGGTCGGCCTTATCAAGCAATGAAGATTGATGCTAAAGTGTTATGGCAGAATCTTTAAATTATTGATAAATTTATGCCAAGTGTGGTCAATGGTGGTCTTAGTGAAAGTGCGAAATACATACTAAATGTGATATTGGAGCTTGAAGATTATGAGGCGAGATAAAATATAAATTAGCTTTATGCTTTTTAGTCTTATTTGCATAAATAATGTAAATGGATTAATTAAATGATGAGATAAATCATTTAATTAATTTATCATCTAAATGCAAATAAGAATATTATGTAAAGCTAAAATATATTTTACTTCAGTTCTACATCAGTTTCAACTAAAGACTTAAGTATGAAAGATGGACTTTAAAATGTGCATGGGTGGATTGATACAAACGAGGTAGTTTTTGCGTGCTTTAGCCCACTTCTTCAGGGATTTCAGTTCAGTTCGAGTTGTAGATCAATTGCATGCTTTATGACTACCACTTTGAGATTGAGTTCACTCATTTTTGCATGAGTTCGAACCACATTTTAAGGGATTTTTACTTGTGCTTGGATTTCACTTTGGGATTATCATCTTTTCACTTTCATATCACTTTCAGTTGCTTATTCATGCACTTTGGAGTGCTTTCATATTGTATATATTGGAAAAGTTTATCTTTTTTAATTTAGTTCTTGTTTTTTAGCCTTTGCACTCTGCAAAGCGAATCATCTTGTAACTCAACATTTATTTACAGATTAATACAGTAGTGTTTTTTACAGGTTCAAATTGTGTTGTTGCAGAAGATTCCTTTAAGTTTCAGTATTTTAGAATTCGCCTTCAAGTTTCAAGCATCATTGTCATGTGGGATTGATCGAAATGATTATTGTGTTTGCAATTTATGAAACCTTTAAATATTTCTGTCTCCTTAATGAATTTTGTATGCATCCAAGTTTAAGTCCACTGGTTAAACATTGTGCTAATCAATAATTGAACAGTCTAGTTGTGGGAATCATATTTTCCTTCTATGATTGTTTCTTTAAAAGCCTTTGTTTAAAACATTCAAGTGTTTAAGCTTCCAGATCTAGTTGTGCGAATGAAAATAGTGAGTAATTGTTTGTGAGTCAAGTCTGCATATTGAATTCTTCAGTGCATCACCATAGTTAAAGTTTCATAGTTCAAAATTTAGACTTAGTCTTTCTCCCTTTTCCAACAAATCACTCAGTTATTAAACGAGAAAATTAAATAGGAACCGGCCTAGAATCTGGAGGTCTAATTCCTTATAGGATACCCACAGCCTGGAATTAGTTCCAATGTTTCAACAGATTGCTGAATTTCAATATTCAAGCATTCGGGTGCAATCTGATTGACAACAAGAATAATAAAAGTGTTGATTATTCCGCATTTTCACTTTGCTTTTTTTGAAATTTTTGTAATAAAAGATAAAAAACTTTGTATTTTCCTTTGAAATTTTTGAAAATATCAACTATACTCACCCTTATTTTGCAGGTCACTTTTTCATACTGCATTTTTTTTAAAGTGTGGATAAAACCCCTTTGTCGTGGCTGAGGTTTCCTTTTTTCATTCTATCTTCACTCATGGTAAGGATTCATCTCGGTCTCACAGGAATTATGTAGAAACATCTAGCTAACAAAGCAACTATTCACTCTATTTGTTGCATACAACCCCTCTGATGATTACATATCTTCAATACTACAGACCTGTATTCTCTAGAAAACATTTTTACATGGAAAAAATGTCAACTCTTTCATCCCTCGTAAGTGATTTTCCCCTTTTACAGACAAGCTTTCATAATAAGTTTGCTCACATACTTTTTTAAAGTACAAGAGTTTGGTAGAAGCCAGTAAGGTATTTTATCTCATGAAAGAATAAGAGATCTTGTGGAATATGAAAAACTTGTCCTTTGATCACTCCCAAATACTCCTAATATTGAATTTCCATGTTAATTGCTACAATCATCCTTTCTTTATGACAATCCTTGGCAAGATGATCCCCGTCCTTTATCTCCCATGCTAACTCTGACGTCACACTAGAGCCACCAAGACCATACTGGCTGAGACATCCCTCAACTATATTTTGCATCTACAGTCATGAAGAAGGCATGATTACCATCCTATAACTAATTCCACATGCTCATAAATCAACCATTTGATGTAATTTTGGGCACTATTGCATCATTTTCAATATTGAGAACTATGATCCTAGAAATGGTATTGGAGTTAATGTTGTCACTGGCACTATTTTTTTCGTTATTATGAAGCTTGTCTTATATACAACTTTAGACTAAAAATGACCTTATACATTGTGAAAATAAAGTCTTTATTCAAATGAAATTGCTCTTATTTCTTGCTCACTATTTACTCTTCATACTCAGATTATCCCTAGGCACCTTTAGATGGATAGTACTTCAAATGTATGTATTTCATATGATATAAACAACAAGAAATAATGATGTGACAATGACAATGAAGTGACAAAAATGAATGATATGACCACAACTCTAAGGCTCATTTGTGATTGTCACTTCAAAGTGAAGGGTTACCTTCATTGCACTCTCTATCTTGATAGTCATGAGTGAGTATTCCTATGTTAATTATGCACATGGTAACTTGCTAATATGATTGATATGCCTTATTGAAAGCTTGTAGTGACTGCATGAAAATTGAAATGACTTCCATAGATTTAAAATATACTTCAAATCCCTCTTAAAATCCAAGAGGGAAGCATACTGGGCTCAACCCTTGTGGGAGACCATTTTCTCCACATGTTGTGATGTTAAGACATGAAAATCTCGAAAATCAAATGAACATATACTTGTACAGTGAACAAAAAGTTAGCAAAACAATGAAGTTGAAAGCTTCCAATGATGCATTAATTCTTGTGCCCCTGAATGTTTGTGAAATTTGTATATTTGATCAAATGTTTCATAGGATTAGATTATATATATGTTGATGTATGCATATGAGGAGAAATTTGATTCTGAGCTCTAACACAATTTATTTCTACAGGTATCTCTAGAGCAACCAATGAAGGAGCTAGAGTTGAAACTGAAGACACAATTGTCAACTTTGTGATTCGTCATTAAGGCAATGACGAATCAAACTTCCTTTCATGTTCCTACTTCTTCAATTGTATAGTTTACTCTTTATGTTTCATTTCATCATGTATTTCTTAGTTACTCCCACGGCTTGTGTGGGACATCATACTTTGTACAATGAATAAAACAACAATTCTTTCATGCAAATTGTGTAATATTTTATGTTGTTGTAAAACATTTGCATAATAAAATTGAACTTCATTTGAAAGCATATTTTGTGTAATGACAAAACATTTAGT
Organism: Sequoia sempervirens; assembly: GCA_007258455.2. Taxonomy (NCBI): domain Eukaryota; kingdom Viridiplantae; phylum Streptophyta; class Pinopsida; order Cupressales; family Cupressaceae; genus Sequoia; species Sequoia sempervirens. The sequence goes on along the minus strand of VDFB02270651.1, from coordinate 283,640,025 downwards.
AGAAATTTGTATGTACCTTTTTCCCTAGCTGCAAACTATGTTTTAGCTCTACTTGATTGAGTTGTAAGCAAAAATTAGGTAACATTTTGGCAACATCTTAGGGGTGTTTGCCTGCTAAACAAATAAGATTAGAAGCCTTGCATATCCATTGGGCATAGGAGTCATTTCTTGTCTTTTTGACTCATAAAACCTTAGTAATTCAGTTGTTAGGAACTATATATTAGCAAAACTAAAATTCAAAAAAAAAGCCTACCATGGTCCTGTTTAGGACATAACTAGCATATAGTGCATCTACACTTATTGGAAAACAAAACTGAACTGAAATGGCCTGCCTACCTAAACTAAACAAACAAACATGATTTCTAAATGAAGCCATTAATTGGTTCCATAAAATATCTGCCTTTCCTAATCAACTAAATATGCCTTCTTTGCTTGTAAGAAACCAACAAGGGGTGTGGAAAAGGTGGTTGAATAAATTCATGTGACGCCTCTCCAAGAAAAAGAACAAAAACACATACCCGCTTGCTTTGACTAAAAATACAGTTGTTCTAGGGTGGATAAATTAGTTGGTTCTCCTCTTCCTTCTACTCATCCTCATGCCTTGCAACAGGCATGATAGGTGGTGGCTTCTCCCAGCTTCTTTCCAACTGGATTAGATGTTGAATTGGACATCCTCTTGATAAACCAATGTGCAAAGAATCAATGTTGATTTGTTGTTTGCATTCTGTTGCCTTCTCAACTTAAATATGAATTATGGACTAATTAGGGGGGTTTGAAAACCTACCCAAATTGGAGTTGTCTAATTCTTGCTCCTCTTCTTGAGTGAATGTATGATCAAGGAACTCGTTCAAAACTGTTTCTTAACATTTTTCCTCTTCTTCCAAAGACTTTAGCTGCATACTTTCCTTGTTGTTCTCAAACTAATTAATTTCATCTTGTTCAAATGCTAACAAGGAATGTTCAAAAAATTGTTTTACTTTGTTGTCCTCATCATTCACTTGGTTATCACGAGAATTCAGTAGAGTGGCAAGCTCTCTACAAGCTGAACAACTAGGATCTTGCCAATCAAGCATTGAGTTGTCTTGGAAAGACTGATCTTCTTCAATTAGTTTACTTGACTGTTCTTTAAGGAAAGTTGTCATCAATGTATCTATGTTAGCTTCCCCTTTATAGTACAAAGGGAGTTCTAAAACCAAATTCGATGTTCCATCGTCATGGAGAACCTGATCTGATTTATTTTCATGTTCAACCTGATAGTCAGTCATCTTCATGCAAAACAAGCTTGCCAGACTCCAAGACAAAACTATCCTTTTTCTCTTCTATATGGTTTGAGATTTTATCTTCATCCTTTCTTTCATGGAACAACTCATAAAAACCTTTAATGTGTTCTTAATGTTCCAAATCAGTTGGTAATTTGAGCACCTGTATGCTCTCTTCCTCATTGTCAACAAATCCAAGTAGTTGATCAAATAAAGAAATTGAATCTTCCTCCTCATGTGGTTCTGATGAAGGAGGACTATTTTCTGCCTCAAAACAACTCTCAGCCAATCATGTAGGCTCCATGAAAGGCTTACTTTCACACTCTTCTACTTGATCAAAGACCCCATGGTGAGATTTCTTAGCTTCAATCAACAAATCCTCATATTATTGAGCATCTCGTTGTTGTTCTAAAATTGTTGTTGGTGAAATCAGAGTCACACCTTCTTCATCATTCACAATACATGGTAATTCATCAAATAAATCAATTAAAACTTGAAAATGATCATCCTTTTCTTGATCTATACCCTGCTTCTCTTGATCTACAACCTCATTTACCTCTTGTAACAGGTCTGATCTATCAACTTCTTGCTTTATATCCTGCTACTCTAGCTCTCTATGTTCACTATAACAGGTCTTTGGAGATATAATGGGACTAACTAGATAAACCTATGGAATTTCTTGGGATGCTAGACGACAAATAGGTTCTTCAAGAAGCTGCTCTTGAGGGATTGTAGATTGAACCTGGTCAAGAATAGGTTCATCTTGTATGAAGCATAGTGCATTGAACATAGGAATGCCTTTTCAAAAAAATGGGTTTGGAAAGGCAATAGCTGGGTTAGCTTCTTGCTTAAGTACATGTTTTTCTAATGAAGGAGAAGGGGATAATTATGATTCCAATTGTGCAAGCTTCTACTCATATTTCTTTTTTTGAGCTGCCAACTCTTTTCCAAAAAGTTTTGCAAACTGTCTACCTTGTGCCTCCAATTCTTGCCTATGAAGTTGGGCTTGATGAGCCAACTCCTCCTGCTCATGGAGATAAGCTTAACAAGAACATTCTTCCAACAACAAATTGATTGCTTGCTCCCTCTTAATGTCATCCATTTTCTTGTTGAAGCATAGCAAGGTATCTTTAATCATGTTTGTCATATCTCTAAACTCCATAATTTCATAATTTTGAGGCTGATTGGAAGATTGGGCAGAGGTGGGTATGTGGTAAGCATCTTGAGTATGTTGATAGCTTGTTGTAATAGGCTTATTTGGACTAAAATCGACATTATAGCTACTTGGGTATGGCTGATAAGGAGCCTCATGGACAAAATTTTCATAGTATGGTGGTGGATATTCATATTGACTATGAAAATTTGACATTTCTACTCATATAAAGAGTTGGAAAATAGAGTGAATAGCTGATTTTTGTAACATATCAGCACTAGAACTTTTGAAACCAATAGATTTGTACCTTTAGTCGCCAAGTGTGTGTGTAGATCCTACCTCCAAAGGCTGTAAATACTGATTTTCACACCAAAAATCAGAATTATGTGGAAATTTTTTGGACTAGGAGAATCCAAACTATCCCACCGGGGGTGCCAAAAACTATTATCAACTAGGATTGCACCCTATCTAAGCCTAGACTCAGCTAATCCTGTTGAAACATTGGAATATCTCCAAGTTGTGGGTACCCTATACTAAAGATAGACCTACAGATTATGTGTTGGTTTCCCTTTTGATTTTCTAAAGAAACTAATGATTATGCAAGAAAAGAGATAAAAGGGTTTTGAAATGAATGGAAAAACTGAACTTGAAAGGATGGTGATGCACCTAAATGACTATGAAAGTGTGCTTCAACTCACAATCAACTTTTAAAGACATTTACTTTTCACAATTCCATATGAAACATGCAATATGACAGTGATTTGTATGAAGGTTTGAAATTAATGGTTGTTGAAGGACAAACAAATGTTCAATCATAACTTCAACCTACTAATATCACCTAACACAACATACAACCTGCATTACACGAAACTTCTAAATTCATACTTGCAACAATGAGACATAAAAAAGGATTTGAAACTAGAATCACAATTAAATATCAAATCATTAACTGCAAATGAGACAAAAAATGATGAAAAAGGAATGCACTACTGTCTTTTATTGATCTCAAAGGATCTTTTATATCAAACTATGAAAGTTGAGTTACAAAACTTACAAACTCTCTGCAATACTCAAGAGAGGCAAAAGCAAGAACTGAGGAAAAAAGACTAAATCTTTTCCTCTATATACAAAAATAGTTAAAGTGCCAAGAGGTAGCACTTGCAGTTAACTACATCTAAAAATATCTTCTCCAAGATGATCCATGAGGAAAATGGAAAAGGCCACAAAAGAGGGATCAAAACTGAAGTAATTTAAGCTAAAATAGCCTCAAACTCCCCTTTACAATCAGTTTGACCCAAGTGGACTTCAAACTCAGCCATCTAATTGAAAATCATACTTAAAAAGCTCCTATTGAACTCCACTTCTAATTTTTGCATGATTTTTTGATGAAGGTAACAATTTAAATAAATATTAAAGCAATCAATTAAGGATTACTTTAACATGAGCTGTGGATTTGCCTACTCACTGCATTTGCATGACATTAATTAAAGCAATTTATAATTCGATTGCTCTAATAATGTTTACATTATTATTGTTATCTCAAAATCATGAAAATACAAGGGGTAATGATTTTTGTTTAATACTCATGCAAAAAATGTTTAAAACAAAGTGAAAAATACCCCAATGAGGGGTTGGCCAATACATAGGGCATAAAGAAACCCTACAACAAAACCCGTGGCCTTCTTCACTTCACTTTCATTTTGAAAATTTCACTCTGCTTGTTTGGGTGCCACCATTAGGGTTTGAAGTGGAGCTTTTCTGGAGTTTTCTTTGTGAGACCTTGACCCCTCCACGCTAATTTCATGCAAGAAGATTAGCTAAGACTGCGTGGTGAGTTGTCTATTTGCATAGAAACGGTGTAATCTCTCATTTATGTGAAAAAAAAATTGTGCCTTTTCAATTTTGTCACAGAGAATAATAAAAGTGTTGATTATTCTGCATTTTCACTTTGCTTTTTTTGAAATTTTTGTAATAAAAGATAAAAAAAACTTTGTATTTTCCTTTGAAATTTCTAAAAATGTCGACCATACTCACCCTTATTTTGCAAGCCACTTGTTCATTACTGCGTTGTTTTGAAAAGTCTGGGTAAAACCCTTCTGTCATGGCCAAGGTTTCCTTTTTTCATTTTGTCCTCACCCATGCTAAGCATTCATCTCAGTCTCATAGGTTTTATGTAGAAACAACTAGGTGACATTTCCACTATTCACTCTATTTGTTGCATACAACCCCTTTAATGATTACGTATCCTCAATACGGCAGACCTGTATTCTCTAGAAAATATTTTTACATGGAAAAAATGTCAACGTTTTCATCCCTCATAAGTGATTTGTCGTTTTTACAAACATGCTTTCATAATAAGTTTGTTCACATACTTTTTTAAAGTACAAGAGTTTGGTAGAAGCCAGTAAGGTATTTTATCTCATGAAAGAATGAGATCTTGTGGAATATGAAAACTCTATCCTCTGATCACTCCAAATTGCTCCTAATATTGAATTTCCATGTTAATTGCTACAGTCATCCTTTCTTTATGACAATCCTTGGCAAGATGATCCCCATCCTTTATCTCCCATGCTAACTCTGACGTCACACTAGAGCCACCAAGACCATACCGGCTGAGACATCCCTCAACTATATTTTGCATCTATAGTCATGAAGAAGGCATGATTACCATCCTATAACTAATTCCACATGCTCATAAATCAACCATTTGATGTAATTTTGGGCACTATTGCATCATTTTCAATATTGAGAACTATGATCCTAGAAATGGTATTGGAGTTAATACTGTCACTGGCACTATTTTTTTCGTTATTATGAAGCTTGTCTTATATACAACTGTAGACTGAAAATGACCTTATACATTGTGAAAATAAAGTCTTTATTCAAATGACATTGCTCTTATTTCTTGCTCACTGTTTATTCCTCATACCCGGACTGTCCCTAGGCACCTTTATATGGATAGTACTTCAAATGTATGCATTTCATATGATATAAACAACAAGAAATAATGATGTGACAATGTCAATGAAGTGATATAAATGAATGATATGACCATAACACTAAGGCTCATTTGTGATTGTCATTTCAAAGTGAAGGGTTACCTTCATTGCACTCTCTATCTTGACAGTCATGAGTGAGTAGTCCTATGTTAATTATGCACATGGTAACTTGTTGATATGATTGATATGCCTTCTTGAAAGATTGTAGTGATTGCATGAAAACTGGAATGACTTTCATAGATTTAAAATATACTTCAAATCCCTCTTAAAATCCAAGAGGACAACATGTTGGGCTCAACCCTTGTGGGAGCCCATTTTCTCCACATGCTATGATGTTAAAACATGAAAATACGGAAAAAAAATGAGCCTATACATGCACAATGAACAAACAAGTTAGCAAAACAATGAAGTTGAAAGCTTCCAATGATGCATTAATTCTTGTGCCCCTGAATGTTTGTGAAATTTGCATATTTGATCAAATGTTTCATAGGATTAGATTATATATTTGTTGATGTATGCATATGGGGAGAAATTTGATTTTGGGCTCTAACACAGTCTATTTCTGTAGGTATCTCTGGAGCAACCAATGAAGGAGCCAGAGCTGAAACTATAGACACAATTGTCAACTTTGTGATTCGTCATTCAAGCAATGACAAATCAAACTTCCTTTCATGTTCCTACTTCTTCATTTGTATAGTTTACTCTTTATTTTTCATTTCATCACATATTTCTTAGTTACTCCCATAGCTTGTGTGGGACATCATATTTTGTACAATGAATAAAACAACAATTCTTTTATGCAAATTGTGTAATCTTTTTTGTTGTTGTAAAACATTTGCATAATAAAACTGAACTTCATTTGAAAGCATCTTTTGTGTAATGACAAAACTTTTAGCAAAAATTTGTATGTACCTTTTTCCCTAGCTGCAAACTATGTTTCAGCTCTACCTGATTGAGTTGTAAGCGAAAATTAGGTAACAGGTATTTATATGCAATTAATCTAATTTCTTGAAAATTAAATTTCGATAGCTAATATTTGAAATTTGAAATTCAAATAATAAACTGCCCAATCCAAAATATTAAAATTTTGAGCTAGAATAGGGGAAAAAGTCGCCCAAGGCGCTATTGTCCCAACCCTATTTTGTGGGGTGTAAAGTGTCAAGAGAAAAATATTAAATGTTTTCCTTGGTTTTGTACATGTGATTTCTTGATAAATGTTCAAATGGACCACAAAATTCATAATTTAGGAAATTAGGTGTACAATAAGGTCTATGCACATAAGAGGGAGCAAAATCTAGTATGAAATTTTCATAGGTGACGATTTATGATGCTACATTTATCCCCCACTTTATTCAGAGTATGAACTTATGCTTAGGTTCACACTAAAGAGAAAATATGTCAAGAGGTGTTCAATTATCCAAATGTTGAAGAGATGGGATAGTGATGAATTACACAAGCCCCCATGATTCAAGATACCATGGTAAACCAGCATAAGGACAAAGGAACACACATGTATGCAATACAACATGACAAAGAAAAACATACATGAAAAAACATAACACAAACACAAAATGCAAATTGAAATGCAAAAGGAGGGTATGACAATCACATATTAGAAAGCTCCGTAGAAATATTACTAGGATCCATACCTAAGGTGTTCATGACTCATGGGCTAAGAAAGTTTGATATTTGCTAGGTGAACCATGAACCAAAGGCACCACAGGCTAGTGAAGTTTGATATTCACTAGGCGAGCCTTTCAAAATAGTAGAAAAATGAGAAACACATAAAGGGTTTAGTGAGGATCATTTTTCACTAGGTGTGTACCCATGTCAACCATACCAAGAGATAGTCCCAATGACTTTGATAAGGTGCTACACAAATGATCAAAATGTTATGCCAATGCATCACTAAGTCCAGCGTGTGTGAACAAAGTGAAACACATAATGTAATGTATACCCCCACCTTAATGTAATTGCTAAACACCATGCTATGACCAATTTCTTTAAGGTAGAAAATGATAAATGCAATGTGATAAGGTCATGAGAGCTTATTTGGAAAGCCCTATGTTGATGATATTTTTCCAAATCAAGCTAGCTCATAACGAGGAATTGCCCCCAATGTAATGCCACAAACAACACAAAGATGATCACATAAGGGATCCATGAATTCAAGGTCAGTATACATATTTTCTATAATATAACTGAGCTCAAAATTGACATCATTCCCCCAAATAGTAGTGGAACTACGAACATAATAGAAGAATGACACATAAAAGAGAACAGACAAACCTTTGGGTCAACATGGAAGAGACCTAAATGTATCAACACCTTGCATCATCCCCAAAAGTAAAAAACAAGACAAAAATAATGTTTACGACATAGAGAGGAATGGAGATACAAATAGATGAATGTCACAATAGATTTGTTTCCTTTGTATCTGTGTGCCAATGGAGCAACAAGGGTCCTCCAAGGAAAAACCACAAACATGAAAACACATCAAGCAACACAATATGGGAGATCACATCACATGCAAGCAAACATAAATAACACATAAAGCAAACACAAAGAGGTACCACACACGCGAGCCAATCTACAACAAATCATTCACATCCCAATCTTGTTCATCATATATGGAAGGCAGACAAGTAGCCAAAGGGACTACACCAAGTGTCGTACTAGGATTATCACCAGGTTCAACACGTGGTGAATCACTCTCATCAGGAGGATCATCACAGTTTCCCCCATCTAAATCCATAGAATTTGAGAACAACAAAGGTAGTTCATTATGCGCTTGTTCATCAATCTTAGCATTTTCATCCTCATCATCCAAATTTATCATAATGGGTGGTTTAATGACAATATCATTTATATGTTCTTGTTTCATTTTTTGTTTTGGTTGGGACATGTAAGGTTCAATGCCATGTTTTGGTGAAGGTTGTAATTCATCATGATATGTTTGGATAGGTGTTTGATCTTCAGGTAATGTTTTGCTCCTTTCACCTAATAGATGAGAAATAACACGATTTCTATGTCTATGCTCTTTAGCATTTCTATTTCTTCTTGTTTGGTTTTCAATTTGTGGAGTAAGAATGGGTTTCTCTACCATTGGTCTCTTTTCATTCCATTAAAGGAGGAATTGAAGGGACCATTAGGGGTTGGGAAACCATTGTATTCTTAGGTCTATAATTTTGTTTCTCTTTTGGCAACACAAAGGTAATCATGTGATTCTCTTGGTCTTTTGTAGGATATTGGTGGAGGAACTGCAACATAAATGGTTGGTGTATTTGGGGGGATATTTGCCTCGGACATGGGTTCATCCATGACTTGTGGGGTGGGAGGAACAACCATAGCCCTACCATTCTTAGGTGGGATATTGCTAAGGGATAATTTTGTTATGTGCTTTGCCTTAAATTTTTGATATGACCTAAAAAAGAAATCCTCATGAGGCTTAATAGGTTCCATGGGGTAAGGCCAAAAATAGTCCAATGAAATTTTTTCATGGGAAGCCAAAGGTTTAAACCCACTATGATGAACTATATATATTTGATTCTCAAATGGGAACTTTATGCACTTTTGGATTACCATCGAGAAGACATTCATGGAGCATAGCCATGAATAACCTAGCTTCACACAAAATTGGTCCGACGTTGGGATGATGGTGAATGATACATCTAGTTGTTTCGGTCCAACTTTAAGTGGAAGAGTTATTGAACCTACCATAGGGCGAGTGAAACCATCATGAGTTTTTAACCATGCTTTTGGTTGTTCATAAGAATCTTGATAGAGTTCATACACAAACAAGAATTCCTCAATGATCACATTCTCTAGACACATAGGATCAATGAGTATCCTTGGTGTAGGTTTATCATTAATACATCCAGAAATATAGAGAGGACCATCTGGTGCATGTATAGATCCATCAATATGTGTGAAAGTAATGTAAGGTAACAAATTTGTTCGACCCTTACAAGGTTGGATATTTATTATATTAGCCATATTATCTAGACTATCCTTGAATCATAATTCTTATCATCACAATCTTGCACAAATTTAGATGTATGAGTTGACATAGGATTTGTGAAAATTTGCAAGTTTTAATTGGGTGGAGCTATAGACTTGTTTCCTTTATCATTAACATTAGCCAAATGGATGTGATTGGAATTTATGAGGTCTTGCAGTTGATGTTTAAGACACATACATCATTTTGTATCGTTTCCATGTGTATGATGATATTGACAAAATGCTTTTGGGTTAAAGTTTAGAGGCAAAGGTTTAGTCATGTTCATGGGTCTAATAGAAGGTAATTGGATTATGTTCTTACTTAACAATTGTAACATGATCAAATGAAGAGAGTCAAGCACTTGAGTAAATTGTCTATCTTTTGGCCTAAATTGATAGGGAGTTGAAATTATGGTTGCAACTTGTGGTTTAATGTTATTAGCTATTTGAGATGTGTTTATCTTGATAAAGTTCTTGTTTTTCTTCATGAATGGTTGACTATTGTTTTGAGGCATGGATTCATATTGATCAATTAGAGTCGATGAAGGTGTACCTTCATATTGACTAACTGATATATGATAATCATGATGAGCCATACATAAGTGTGTAAAGGATGGATATTTCATCAACAATATATTATATCCCTAATTTTAGGTTGCAAATTCCCTATGAACACCCTTTGAACATCAACATCAGGAAGACTATAATATATTTGCGAATAAAGCAATTGATATCGTCCTATAAAATCTATTACCTTTTTCTTAGGTCCTTGTTTGCAATGCACTAAATCAGTTAATGTTATTTGAGGACCAATGTTTACATTAAAATGTTGGAGAAACACATCAAGTTCATTGAATGAATTTATGGAGTTATTTGGCAATGAGAAAAACCATTCCAAGGCCATGTCTTTCAATGATCTAGAAAAGAGTTCATCTTGGAGCTTATCTTAAAAAATAAAGTCACTACACAATATCGTAAAAGTCAATACATGACTATTAGGAATTTCCATTTACCATTGTACTTCTCAAATCGAGGTATTTTTGTGTTTTGAGGCATGGGTTTTTTCAAGATTTCAATTGAAAATGGGATCCTCTTAAGATATTGTAGTGGTTTTCCATTTTGATTTTGATTCAATGTGGATATTTGTTGTTAAAGTGATGTTATTTTTTGCAAATTTTGGTTTATGATTGAATCATTGTTTGACATGTTTTGGGAGTTTGATGAATACGACAGGATTGTGTAAATGTTTGGGGGACTACTATGTTGTGCATTTATGAGAGGTGAGGAATATTGAGGTGTTACATGTGATGCCACAAAACTATAAGGATTCCCACTAGGAATCCCTAAGCTTGGAGCTATGCCATTAGTGTGTTATATTATTGAAGCTACAATTGTAAATGTAAATGGGAGAATAGAAGGTATAGTTGTGGGGAGGGAAATTTGTTTTCCTCCTTGGTTTCGAGTGTACCCTAATGCCCGAGTGCAACTAGCTGTCGTAGGGATAATAACATCTACTATGTGAGATAGACTATGCAAGACCTCTATGCCTTGAGTATCATTGATCAAATTCCTAAGGTAATCCCTCTAAATCTTTGCCTAATTATTTTAATTTCTCATCGACACATGGACAACAATAGTCTTAATGTCCATAAAGGTGCTTGATTATGAAGTTGTCATGGGTATTGTGGGATTATGAATGGAGTCCAAAATGGGTTGGGTATTAACAATACCTTGCATGAAAGAGTTGAAAGAATCAAGATCCACAATGGATGTAACAATAGTGAAAAATGCCATAAGTCTGCAACTACATCTCACTAGAGTATTAACAATAGGACACTAGGTTGTAAAGCTCATATGAGTTTCAAAACACTAAGGCATGCCCACTATGAACACTAAATTGGAAAACAGTCATAGTGAAATACACAAGATCAAAAATCAGAAAGTAGAAACACACAAAAAACACAAAGACAAAGGCCTGATAAAAAATTGAGCCAAAACTAACTGGGCAAGGGCACCTAGGATTCCTTTTTCTAGGAATTTTTTTTGCAAATTTCAAAGTTTGAATACGTGTAATACTATTTAAGGTTTCTATTTTGTGATTGTGCAGGTGTAATGATGAATATTTTTCCAGAATTTGTGCAATTTATGATTATGCAATGCAAAATGCAAGTGTGCAAACAATTTTCAAAATGTTTAAATAATAGAATGAAGTTACAAATGCAATTTCCATATCTAAAATGCAACAATTGACTAATACTAATATGCAGTTTTGAAAAATGGTCTTTTTATTTTTTTGAAACAAAACAATATAATATTTTACTTTTTTGACTATATGCAAAATGCCTAAATGAGTGCAATGAATACTTTCTAGATCTAAAATGACCTAATACAAATTTTTAAATGCAATTAAGATGTAGATATGACCTATGATGATTGAAATTAACCCTATTGCAACCTTTAATGCAATATGATATGCAATTTTTTGAATCTTTTTAATGGTTTTTTGATGCAATAATGATGCCTAAATGAATAATGCAAAACAATGCAATGCTAATCTTAGATCTAAGATGATATGCTTCAGATTGTAGAAGGTCTATAATGTTAATGTGTCGGGTTCACCAAAATGGTATGCTACAAAAGTGAAACCCTAGGGCTTAACTTAGGATTTCATAATGTTTCCAAGCATGGACCATTGGAATTCATATTGACCAAAGGCTTAAGATTAACTTACAACCTATAAGGCGAGTCAATAAATCCTTGGGATCTAAATTTGGAATGTTTTGTAATGGATTTTGTATGAAATGCAATGATGCAACTAGCTAATGATGACAATGCACTACTTTGATGTGAAAACAACAAATCTAGAAATTGACAAACAAATTTGATTATCAAAAATAGACTAAATAGAATTTTATGCACTTGTGGTTTGAATTTTGGTTTGATTTGAATAGAAAAAATCACCCAAGGAACCTATGTTCGAGTAACTAAATTTGTAATCTATCTTCACAATCTTCAGGTGTTTTATTAGAGGCTTCTTCCTTCTGGATCTCATTGTCAGATCTTCGTCGGATGTCAAGATAATTGAGTTTTCGTATCTTGTCAAGTTGTAGGATTTGAATGCAACAATGATAAAATGGTCTTCAATCTTCCTCCAATATTCTTTAGATTTGTAACTTGCACATTCAAAGAGAGTGGAAGGGTTGTACCATATAGGGGCTTGCCTCTGTCAAATCTCATGTTGGTGTTTCCACCTCTACAATGGAAAAATTGATGATAGATAGCTTATCCTTTTGAGGGATAGAGGCTACATGATAAATGAACGATGAATTGACAATTAGACGCAACTCACCACTCAAATCTTATTTCCTTGAAGGATTGATGTCATGCACATCTCCTCAAGGCTTGATTACAATTTGGCTTGGATTGCTTTAAAGACCTACAAGTGTTATCCCTCACAAACAAAATGTATGCACAAACATGAATAAACTCACATAAAAATTGACATGATGCATTGATAATGAAATTATGCAATATTTCTACTCTTGAATGCCCTTGACTTGATAATAATTGCTTGATCACCAATATTTCCAATAATTGCTTGTTTGTCATTAGTTTTCAAATGATGACATGACTAGGTGTCTAATGTATGTGGTTTTGCTTTGATTGGAAGAATAATAGTACCCAAACAAGATCTAGGCATGTTTTTAAATCCTCTAATAGTGAGATTAGATGGAGATATGTAGATAAATCTACATTCATTTGATTTAAATAATACTTAATGCATATGTTAAGACTTGATCCACTGTCAACTAAGGATCATTTAATATTTTCTTCAACACATTCCACCATCATGTGGAACTTGCTAATGCTTCCTTAAGTACTTTATTAAGTGGAATATCTCTATCCTCAAAATAAATAATGACTATTTGTATGACCAACATACTATATTGAAGATGTAAATAAGTGTGGATTAGGATTAGGTTCAACTTTTAATCTTTTATAAGGCCTTTTGCATAATATCTCCATGAAAAAGGTGATGTGCACACTAAATCCTATAGAGAAATTTTAGCTTGAGTATTTATATCTATTAAATAATATCATACTCTTTATTTTAGCTAAAGCTTGAGGTGTTGGAGGTAAATTAAGTGCATTAGTAGGTATGATAGGTGGTGGAAAATCAACATGAATTGTACTCTTAGTAAACTTTGATGAGTATTGTTGGAAGATAATAATCTTGTGAATTTGAAGCATCATGAAAAGTAGGTATATGATACACATATTTCATATAATAGATGAAATAGGATAAAAATATAAACCATATCAAGCCATCTCTAAGTCCACACTATTCTCATGTGAATTTTGCTAGAAAACTATGCAATAAAAGCACTAGATAAACTAGTCAAAGAAGTGTAGAGAAAACAATATGAATCAAACCATTCTAAAGCATACTAAGTTGGTTGATCATTTAAAAATTCTTCACCAAGACTCATAATATTATCATGCAATATAGGAAAAAGAAATGAAGTCTCGCTAAAATCAATGAGAAGTCAATAAATTCTCAAGACACAAGGTATCATCATGTGAAGAATGGAAAATTTAATGATACACAACCATACAATCAACATGGGATGTGAAAGAATGAACATAAACATGCTTATCCTGTGTAGAAAATAGGGTAATTCATACGAAGAACATATACAAAATGTATTGTCACTAAGTGTGCTAATGTCATGCATAGATGGATCGTTCATATGAAAGATTCTTGCTTAGTATATGATCATCATTATTACAAGGAACAAGCTCATCATGGAATGCAAGAACAAATGAATTAAACATCAATAAAAATATAGGCTATGTACTAACCAACACAAAGAAACAAAGAAAAGGTAATACATGATAAAATAACACCTCTCTAAAGGCACATTTGTATCCATATCATATAACTTTATAAGTGCAACAAGGATATATTTGTCATATGATGTGAAGGATAAAATAATGTCATAGTTTGAAATAAAGACATGTAAATGATCCATGGAACAAACCCTAATAGGTGCCACAATGGTAGGGCATCCTAGGGTGGAAGGGTGGGATAAAAGATAAGTTTGTATATATAAACCAAGCCCTAATCCCAAATATAAGAAAATAAAGATCATACCCTAGGCAACATTAAAAATACATGAAAAATATGAGTATAATGGAATTTGAAAATGAAATTTAGAAATATTAGAAGAAGGTTGGAAAGTGTAATATCATATAGGCTCAAAAATATAAAAGAAAATGGGGTTTCATAAAATGTGTATCTAGGTCAATTGTCAAATAAAATGCATACACATTTAAGCACACACCATCCTACGTCAATAAATGCTAGTTGAGTTGACTTGATTCTGGTAATTTGAAATTACTGAATGTGATAAATTTAAATAGAAAATAAATGTATTTAGCTTGATAATCAACATATGCACATGTAATGAAGAAGATTTGGATTAGATCTGTCCTGGAATTAGGAATTTAACTAGCATCAAATTGGTGATCACCCAAAAATTATATTTTTGTGTTGAATCTATATAGGGATGCATTTAACTTTGAGGGATTAATTTGTGACTATGATCTTGTCTTGTGCCCACAAACTTGACTTGTGTAATTTTCTAACTATTCTTGTTTGCTTCCCTTGAGATAATTTGATTTATTCTACATTTCTTGATGTCTACAAGGGCTAGTGGTATTGATAAATACCTTTGTTGGGTTGTCATACGAATAAGTTGTGAGAGTACTACGCCTTGATCAACCTCTGCTAATTGAACAATGTAAAAAGCAACACCCTTTAGTCATGCAAATAACTATAATTATTAAACAAAGGTAGGTTCCTTTTAAAGAACTAATTGAAGTGTGTATATGCAAATGATATCCAAATTACTTTCTTGATTTCTAGATTTTTAGATGATTAGAATGAATACATTCAATGTGTTTAAGTTAAAGGATAATATAAACATATCGAGAAAACTTGTGTTTAGTTGTCCCTAAGTGGATATATTGACATTATGCACTTAGTGATGATACATTTTGTATATGTCATCCATGTTCTTCACATGAATTACCCTATTTTTTACACGAGGATAAGCATGTACCATGCATAATGTCATTCTTTCACATCCCATGTTGATTCTATGGATATATAATGTACTTATACTATATACACATATATGCATATGCATAAATATTTTCTAAGGATCTTTTTCTTCCTTGTTTCTTATTGACCTCCATATACATACATATATATCTACATATCTAAGAGACATAATCCTTCCATACTCCATGATAGTAATAGGGAGTGCTTCTAGATATATCGATGGATGTAAAGACTACTATGTCAATGTTTGACTTATACAGTTAAGGGCAATTATTTCTTTCACTAATCACCTAGATCTACTAACATTATAATTGTCGCTACTAGTGAAGAGCTACACAGGCTTGAGGCATAAGCAAAGAATATGAAACAATTGATGCAACTTTTTGAGGCACCATACCACATTAGCCTACTTAGGTTGTTCTTCCAACCATAGAATAGACACACATAAATATAACTACAATTCAATGATATATCTTATATCAGAGATAAATAATTCTAAGATTGAGAGTTTGAACCTTTCTCATCCCAATCATACATTTTGATACTAATTTAATTTGTAAAATTATTTACTAAATTTTTCATTGATGTACCCTTCTTCGTTAACAATGTATTGTTATGCTCTTAATGGTATTAACTATTGAAAATCTTTCAAGATTATAACAAAGGAAAACTAGCCAAGGCAAACATGTATAATTGCAAGAAAAACAATGATAAATTGAGAGCGAAAGCATAGCAAAAGAAAACCCAAGGAAATAGACGAGCAGCACAAGAAAAAAGAGCAAATGAAGAACATAAAAATAATTAGCCGATAGGCTATATTTTGTAGCAGCTTTTCACCTGGAAAGTTGTCTCACGGAGGCAGTTGAAACATTCGTCGGCTCACGCGTCAGAACAAATTTTAATTCGCGATCGACATATCCGTTTAAGATGCTGCGAAAATCTTGTCTCGAGCTCAAAATCTAGTAGCTCTAAAACTCCGATATTTTTAGACCTACTTTCCGTTTATTGTGAATAGATTGAAGCAGCAGCTGTAAGGAGATTGGTTTTGGTTCATATCATTTAAAAAAATCCTGTCTTGGTACGGTTTCGTAATAGTTTTCCTGCACACTCTGCCCATTTTGTCTCATCGGCATCGTTGACAGCACGACATTTTGTGCAGAATCTTGAGGTAAGTTACTTGCCATGGTTTCAGCGAGTTTTTTTTGGGTGGGAACCTGTATCAGGCCGGATCATTTTTTGTTGTGTTTTATTTCATTCTAAAACAATTCTGTTATCTGTTAAATGAGGGCACTGGTTTTGTGGTTTTATCAACGGTAGTTTTCATATATGATATTATTGTAATACCTAGTGTTAGATCCCTATTTGTTTCTTCAGTAGAAATATTCTGAACTATGAAATGAATTTTACGTTTATTTGGTGGTTTTAATTTTTGTTTATTTTGTTATCTTTATTCTTGAGGTTATTTTTGTGATAATTCTCCCAACAGAATTATTAAGTTAGTATTGAATGGATACCAGCTACTAAAATGCAATGGTTGCCAGAAGATTTTCGCATACAGTGAATAGTAGAGAGATTGGACCATCTTCATATATTAAATTTATATATTCTTCTTCGCAAACCTTATACATTGTACAGCATATTTCTTCACAGTTTTGTGCCATTATAGTGGCTCTTGTACTTTGGAGACCAAGTGTTACAATGCAAGGGATTGGTGTGATACACAATGACTAAAATTTCAAAAGATTGTATCGAATAAGTGACAAACAGCTTGGTTTTCCAGATGGATACATCCTCTCACATGGTTGGTTACTTGGTTAGGACTCAGTGGTATAATTAGGTACCAATATGCTTTTGATATTATTACATTCTTTTTTGAAACCATGCATCTATATTATTTCAACAAAAACAAGGGCACTACATTTGAGAGACCATCTTCCCATAGACAAACTGAGTTAGCATCTCTGCTTTTGCATCAATTTGCAAAAATTCAACATCCTTTTAGAAGTAATTCTAGACATGATTGTGTTTGGCAGGTCTATCCTTAAAGGATCAGGTTATTGTAACTGCAAATAAGAATTCTCTCTAAATATTTGATTCAAGTCTTCAGTATGTGAAAAAATTTCATAGTTTGACATTTATCTCTTGTGGTCTCCAATCCTCCAGATTTCTTCTCCTAGTGTTGTTTTCCATAGCAATGCACACAACAAGTCTCCTATAATCTGCTTTTTATGCACCCCTAAAAGGTTTTAGTGGCTTTTCACTGCAGAAAGGTGCACAACATTGTTTCTTCTTGATGTCATTTAAATACTGGTAATGTCTGTGAGCCTTAGCTTCTTCAGTCTTATCTTGATTGATGAGTTCGAATGGAGAAGTAATCAACTCAATAATTTCTACTTAAAACATTTTTATTTCTAGTTTTCTGTACTTTGGCACCTATGCAACCATTAATCGTCAATCCTTGGGCTCCACTCCTTATTCAGTTGATAGAAAATATGAAAATTGTGTCCATACTTGTCATACAGAACATTAGTTGCATTAGAGAAGAAAGATTCAAATTAGGCCATCCTCAATCTCTCCAAATAGGCCCCAAAAACTCTATTTACATTTTAGAAACATACTTTGGAGGAGTAACCCTACAGGCTACAAGCATTGGGTATTTTAGCTTATCTACTCCTATATATCTTTGGATATGATGGAATGTTGTTAAATTTCAAAGCATTTTTATTTTTATCTTAGAAACTTGGAAAAGAAACATACTCTTAACAAGTGCTTCCATTCTAGTTTGGTGTGCTTGCCTAGTTGTCCTCTAGGTGTGGAAATTTTCCTAGTCTAATGAGAACCATTAAATCATTGCACTCGGAGAACTTAGGAAGGAAATATAATACCTTGAGCAGAAGTTTTGTTTTCAATGGCTGCGAAGTACCATTGGTAGCTAGCATATATTGCAAATCATAGGGCCCTGGTGGTGGGCGAGAGGTTATTCTATTGGCCAACCTTTGGTAGCCATCACAAAGTGTAAGCTAGAGGGTGTTGATTGTGAGATGGCTCCTAGATTTACATTTTAAAAATTACAATAAACCACAATACGATGACCAAGTAGGTGATGTTTTTACAATACAATGAATTTATTGATTTTGCATGTATATATAATAGAATCCCATAACCTTCCAATACAAACCATATCAAACATTATAGCTCAATCAAATCTTGTCTCTCTCTCTTAACAAATCTCATATTACTCCACAAATTCTAGGGTTGTCAATCATGTAATAGTAACAATTGCCTCAATGTAAGACTCAAACCTTTTGTGATTATTCTCCATCAAACCCTTTTGTGATCTTACTTTATTCTAGAGAATACATGATTTAAAATTAAGATTGCACATAAGAACTCTCAAAGCACTTGGGCTTGTGCTTGAATATTGTCACATTAATATTCAAAACATTTAAAAAAATCGTGTTGGGGATTACAAACTATATGTAAATAAAATGAAGATTTGAATTCAGCACATTGCCTTCCTAGTTGCAAAACCAGGTTAATGCTCTATATGACAAACTACCCACTAAATAAGTGCTAAAAAGAAAGCCAATTTAAAATGACGTGTATAAATGTGACGACCAAACCCGTACGTCAAATTAAAACTTTTGAATTTAACCACAATAAGTAAAAACATTGCCATTTCAATAAAATTTTTCTTTTCAACTTCATAAACATGATATATCATTTTGCAACTTTAACTATTTCTTTCCAAAAGAAACTACAAAGTAAAGAAGAACAAGATACATACATAGCTCATAAGCTTTTGGCACAAATAGAAGTAAGAAGGTCTAGGAGTTCGTCCTGTCAAATCTTGGTCCATCGGCTGCTTGTTGAGGAGGAGAAACATCACTCGGGCGCTTTTCCGCCCCTCGCACATTCATTATTCAATGAATGGCCCTCCCTTCGAAGAAGAGATTGGTAGGGTATCCCTTAACAATTACCAACTGAGCATAGTGTTGTGTTCCTACATAACTAGGTCCTGTGCATACGACAACTCTTGAACTAGTATGTACTTCGGGATCACGGTGAACTGACAGTGTAGTACCACAACTAAGTGTAAGTTGTTCCTAACACTACTTTGGCCAAAGTATTTCCATTCAATAAAGAACGTAGGTCATCTATCACATGCGCTAGCCAGGGTCAATTTGACTTAAGGCTTCCTTACTCTACGTGTAGGTCAGTCTAATCGGGTAATCCGTACCCTAGACGTCCTACATCAAGTTAACTACTAGAAAGGACAGCTTAACAAGTACTCACAAATTTTCTCTCCTAAACTAGACATCTTTCATCCTAGGAGTTTCATTAACTTGACTAAGTTAATCTACTTACTTGTTGTGATCGGTACCTTATTAATCATCCTAATTTCTTCCCTAGTATTAACTAGCTACTTGGAAATCATATACTCCTTATATGGAGTTCATACATATAAAGCAATTCACTCCTTAATTTATCTACGATCCTAGTGTAAATTGTACACTAATTCAAGCAGGTGCAAACAGTAGTAAACATGCAATAGCCGTCTTTAATTCACAAATTACTCCTTTGAATAAAGAACTAAAAGCAATTCCTAATTCTTGCATAATCAGTAGTTATTCTTTTAGAATTACGTTAAGAAAATCGTTCCTTAATATGAAGAATAGGACTAATTATAACTCCCTAACCTTTGTACATTCAGAAGATACAATTTCAGACTTTAATTTGGAAATTCGCTCTAAATTATGAAAGAATAATAGCATGCCTGGATTATGCTTTCCACAGATGATGATCTAGATCGAGTCTGCAACACTCTTAGCTTCCAGCAAAGACTTCCAGCCACTCTCTTACTGATAATGTACTCTTATACACAGCTGAAAGACAATCTCAGCCCCTCACTGTTAAACTCAGAAATGATGAATGATAGCAAAGATTCTTTGTCACTATAAATTGTGCTCTCAGAATATAAAGAAGAATTCACTCTAAATTGATGATACAGGATAGAAATTGCTGAAACTACTCAGAAATAATATTGTAAGCTCTCAGAAGTTATGTTTCTGCTCTCCAAAGAAAATCTAACCCGCAATATGAATTGGTGAGTTGAAAGAGTGAACAGGCGGCTTTATACAGAGCCCCTGCTCAACTTATTCTGCTATTTAGAAGGTAAGAAAAACGCCAGACAGTCCCAGAATAATTCAAACTTGCAATGTGGTGAATTAAAGGGATGATTCGGCCTTTCATGATGACAACAAATGCAAAAAAACTCAACATTGAACTGATAAAATTCAATACTTGACACCTAGAGGCGTTTTTTTGTTTTAGGCACATAAACTCAGCAGTTCGTTTTGATGATTCAACAATGGTGAAAAGGTCAAGTGCACCTGCATTCCAAGTTGCCATTTTATGGGGTTTGATAGCCAAATACTCAGCTTCATCCAAGTCGCTTGACCTGGTCATGGCGTGAGAACTCAATCGCACATTTTTCACTTCACGGGAATTTCCTTCATTTTATTTTATTTTCTTTTTCTAAAGTTTCCCATAGTTTGAAATGAAATATTTCCAGCATGGCGTGATTTGCCAAGGCATTTGATTCATTTTGAAGTCACATCATTTTATTTCATGGAGTTAATCGACTTCCATAGTTTTAAAGAAATATTTATCTTTGAGAAAATAAAGTCTCTTATTTCCAAGTTTTGATTTCCTTTCTACACTTTATGATATTTAAATAAAGTGCCATTTAAAACTTTATTCGATTTCCATTCCATTATCACAAAATAACATATATATTTATATATTTATTTTATTATATTAATATATATATAGTATAGCTTTAATTTACATAATATATATCTATGTATATATATTTAAATTTAATAATTTAAATAAACTTATATACATATATATATATTTTGTAAAAACTATATTATATATATATTTTATATAATATTAAATATATAATTATATTTACCTTTACATATATACATGTATACACACATACATATTTAATTACAAAGTATGTATACTGCGAGCCAGTCATACTTTCATTATACGTACCTATGTATATGTGTATATATGTAGATTCCGAGGTAATGTCAACATAATATTATTCATATTCACATATATACAACAAGTTGGTTGTGGGTATGTATACATGTATATTTGCTTGTATACTTTCCTCTATGTATATGTATTCATAAGTGTATTTATATCGATGCACACATACGAGCATATCCATTTGCTCTCATACGTTTGTATCGACATGAATATACTAATGGATATGTGTATATAACGTATATATGTATACATGCCCACCTCCTAACCAGTAACATTATTCCACATACAGTTACACTGGCAAGCATCACTTATTCATGCATTCAGAAGTAGATAAGACTCCTAATGTCAACAAACAAGCCTATGGATGACTTACCCTTAACTCAACAAACTGACTTAGCTTACTCAGTCTATAGGATGTGTGTGTATGCTCAATTGGTACTCGTTACTGTTTACCCGACCAAGCTCCTCCTTGAGTGATATCTCTCCTCTACCTGAAGGAATGAACCTGTTTCCTACACATCATGACACGACAACATAAGTCATATGCTCAAAACAAGGCAGTATACATAAATCATCACAAAAAGTTAGAATGACATTATTCCATAACTTATATGTCACCTTCATTCAAGAATTACATCAATAGAAGTATCAAACAAATGAGACAATTATTTTAAATAGGACACATTCAATTGATAACAAGAACAATATGTTTTATTCATCTAAAAGATTCAAACATTACAGTGCATTTCCCTATGCAGTAGTAGCTATACAATCGGGGTGTAACAATAAATTAGTAAAAAAGGGGCCCATAGCCACTCTTTGCCAATCTTTATGTTCCCCTTACTTTGCACAAATAAATTGTTTGCATAAAAAAGTTCTAGTACAACCCGCTATAATTTAATTTGGAAGAAGTCAAATAATATATAATTAGTATAGATATCTCAAATACATTTATATGCAACTTGTTGCATTTCAAACTGCAAATAATAGAATCTAAAATAAAAAAAAAAAAAATTGTGGACAAATGATTGCTTAGGAAGAGTAATCTCAACTCCAGCTAGCGTTGGGTTATTGAGAGAGTTTTCAGCAACTTTAGTTAAGTTAATTTGTTTATTTTGTTTGCAAAATCACAGTTATTGACTTGTACATAAAATTGTTTCATGTGCTCTCCATGGGACTACAAGGCTTAACTCACTTTTTTCAATAGATCTTGATATGTAAGTTGGATAGAATATTTTCCTAGAATTTAATTACTTTATTCTATATTTTTTTCAAGTCTTGTGCTTGATACATTTGAGATAAAGATATTTAGTGCTTAAATGAATAGGTGACACAAAGGCCAACATATATAATAAGAAAAGGCCCCTAAAATTTTCCAAAAATTCCTAGCGAACAACTTACTAATTGAGTTATTGGTCTTGGTACAGGTGTGGGTACAGGTATGACGATATGACAATTTCTTTTCCTTGGGTGCGAGCACATGTTCGAATATATATACTATGTATTGAAAAATTAAAAAATATATAATATAAAACAATGGGGTTTGGGAGTGGAGACCCCAGTGGGGTTGAGGGTCAGCACCCCTCATGGGGGTTAAGGGGCAATGCCCCTCACAAGGTTGAGGGGCAATGCTCCTTGTGGGGGTTTGGGGGCGGCTCAAGGGGCAACACTCCTTGTGGGGGTTTGGGAGCAATTACCCCAGCAGGGTCGAGGGGTAGTGCTCCTTGTAGGGTCTGAGGATAGCGCCCCTTGTGTGTTCCTTGTCGCAATATTGGGCAAGATTGAGGAGTAGAGCCCCCCCCACCAAGCCCAAATTAAAGCCTTTGAAACCACACAAACCTTTGTGACATACACCATTTTCACAATTTTATCACTGAAGGGCGAAATTAGGTATGCAGGCATTTTTTTGTTTATAAAAATGTTTTTAGGTTAGTTTTTTATTTAAAAAAAATGCTTTTAAAATTGTTTTTTTTAACTTTTTGGGGCCCAATGGACCCATAGGGAACTTGGGGTGCTTAGGCGAACCCAAGGCCAAACCAGGAGCAAATCCGTACTCGAACTGGACCCATACTAGTATGGGTGGGGGTTCCTGGCGAACCCATATAGGTTTAGAATGAATGGCTATTTTTTTTCAATTTTCCAAAAAATTAAAATTTTGGTGAGTTAGACAATAAATTTGATATCAATTGTACTTTTTGTGTTAAAAATATGCCCCCTTTTTATTTTTTAGTGGTAATAATAAAATCAAATTTGAGTACATTTTTGTTTTATGTTGTCCTAAATCTTAGGAAGGTCTCACAAGTTAGGTGCATCAAATCCCTTTTAGAATGTTGTATAGAGTCACTTGACAGGAATATAAGCAAGGGTATCTTTCAAAAGGGGCTTGAAGCATTGTTTTAACTGTTAGATTAAAATTCTATTGCGGAGGTTGTATTTTCTTGGAGCCCAAATAGCACATCCACAAAGTATGCCGAGTTTAGGCTAAATGAAACTAGAACCATTGATTCATTTCCCATCTGTTGGTTCTCCATGTTAGGAAAAAGGGTGTTGTACACCTTGCACAAGAAAATAAATACATTTTAATTATGAAATAAATATTTATGGGGTGTATTTGAGTGGATGTGTTTAGCTATATTAAATATTTATTCGGGTCCACTTGTAAAGTTGTATTGTAACATTGACTAGATATTATGTGTGGGTTGCACATTGGGAAAATATTTAATAGTAGGAAAACTTAGTATCAAAAAGTAAATGTTGGGGTCAATGGTTTTGTGCTCAAATGGTTTTGAGACACATAATTTAGCTAATACGACTTGGTGGTTTTGTGTGAGCTTGAATCTATAAAAGAAAACATATGTTTAATGGTAGAGTTTGGTTGCCATTTGTATTGAGCTCTTTTGAAGAGTGCATATGTGAAGCATGGCATGGGATGTATGGTTATATGGTTAGCCAATATGCTTGGACACTCGGAGGATGCATGAGAGCTTGATGTTTTAGAAGTATTCATGGAGACATTGTAAGTGTATTGTAATGTTTCATTGCTGAATAATAAATTGAGTGTGGATGCTTTTGGAGGTTGGGTTTTTCCCTCATGAGGGTTTTTCTAGGGTATATCTTGTGTTATCTTGATGGTATGTTTGTCTATTCTTTTGTGTGGTGGATTTTGCTAATGGGGTTATGTGGAAATGTTTTTATTACTACATTTTCTTTTCCTTTCACTCCATGTTTGGGACCCAAATAGCATGTGCCCATGTAAGGTGAAGAACTTAGCCAAGAAGGAATAAGGACCGCCGATTCTTTTTAATTGGGCTGTTGAGAGGAAGATAAGTGCTAAAAATTATTAGAAGAATAATGGTGAATCCAACAAATTATGAAATGTGTGCTATAAAAATTGGTGTGATTGAGACTCAGGTCCAAAAATGTCTAGCAAACATGGTGTGCCCATTTACAATTTTTATAATAAAATTGTGGTAGGGTGAATGAAGGTAAGAAATGGTAAGAGCTTGCAAATTTTGGGCAAATGGGCTGAGAGCCAGTTTGTCTTTGATCAATTTCAAGGGGGAGAATCTAGAAGATTGGCCACTAAAAAATTCCTTGAGGTCCAAGAACTGAGAAAAAATCATAGTTTTATGTAGATATTCCAAAATAAATGAGATGGTAGGATTCAGTGTCAATTAAAATGGTTTGAAAAATATTAGGAAGAACATTGATGAATTTAGGAAAATCCACATGCTTTTGACCAGTTTGAAAAATGAAATGCCATATATCATATGCCTTTTTCTGAAAGTAGAAGATATAATATGCAATTTATTATTGTGTTAAAAATTTGATATGTTCTACTTATATGATTGACAAAAATGAATGTCTTGTAAAATTTAGAACTGAATTTGTATTTAAATATGTCTTATATTTATTTTTAATTGTTATAAGCCCATCTTTAATATTTTTCTTCATATAGTGCATGTGATTCTTTGTATCATTATCAACAACTAATTGTGACTCATAAGGATCTAAAATGTGCTAAGTATAATATTTATGTATATTGTTTTGGAGTGATCGTTTATAGCTTAAATGGTTTTGACCATGTTGTAAACTGATGTTTAGGATTGCTCATTTGATGTAGAATCTGAGTTGCTTTCTATTGTTTGCTCATTGCAGGAAACTCTTCTATTTGATTGGGAAATGGTCATAAATATGTAAGGCAAGTCAATTTATAATTTAAGTATAAGTTTTCAAAATGTTGGATGATTGGGCTTCTTTGCATTCTGCTTCAGAAAGTGGATCTCATACCATCAATGAGTATGCTGAGGTACCCTTTTGCCCAAGTTCATTCAAGAGATTACAATGTTATAGATTATACTTACTTTTGGAGTATCATTTAATCATGGGTTTTTGATTACATATTTTGAATTTTTATCAGGGACACTGATTTAGTTGCTTATGAAGTTTCTCATTGCTCCTAATCTTCTTGATAATATTTTCTCTATATACTTTAAATTGTGTTAGACAATGCAATGCTATAGTGTGGTCCTTTATACCATAAAATCCAAATATCAGTCCACATTATTTAGCTATTAAAGCCATTATTTTGATTTTTAATTTTGTCCTTGTTTTCCTTGGTTTGTCTTGTTGATGTCTTTCCCTACTTGAACAAGGGATTTTTTTAGTGTTACCCCAAGTTTCTGGGATGGGGACGGCGGGACGAGTCCCCAAGTTTCCGGATTTTGAGGTCAAATTTGGGGACGGCGGGGGGACGGCTATATAAAATATAGGGAAATTTTAAATATTCATATGAAACATGGATAAAGCATGCATAATATACATTATAGAACCTTAAGTTATAATACCTCAAAAGCTTTGGAGGAAACCTTCTAGTATTGTCATACTTTTCTCCTTACTGTCAATTGTTTGCCATATTTTTAAGCTTTATCAATCATCCACTCACACCTCTGATAAAGAAGATATTACAATCTAATGATTTTCTCAAGAATAGCTGTCTTCTACCTCAAAATATTGTCATCAAACACACCCTTGGTAATTCATGACTATCAAAAGTTCCTCTTTAATATTCTGTCACTGTACTTTATCATTTTGTTTGCCTTCATCTTCAAAACTGTCCTTCATTAGACTATGTCCCTTTAGCCCAAAGTGACTGCCCTTTCATGGTTGACTGCTCACTTGTCCAAAGTGACTGCCTTTTTTAATAGACAAACCACAGTCATATTTAGCCCACTGTCAAATACTTTAGTGACAGTCCTTTGAAAACTCTGTGCATTGTTCAAAACCACAGTCATCTTGTGGTGAGGTCACTTTGCAAACCTTTTCATCACTGTACTGTCCTAAGACTGTCCTTTTGATCTCTCCTCTGTCATCTTCATAACTAGTATAGGGCTTTTGGAACTGATTGTGATCGATACCATGACCTTGATTTGGATATCTCTCATCATATATTGTCACGTGATGTCTTTCTTTTGGGCAATTTTAATGCTTACACCAAGACCTTCAAGATGCTTCTACGTGATCATGTAGACAATGAGTTTAGTCTAAATGGGTTATTTTGAGGATTTTTGTTTGTAAAGAATCTTAGCTGATGGGAGTAATTTTCTTATGGCCTAGTAGAGGTATGTTCCCTAGTTGGGTGAGTCCCATGGTTTTCTCTTATTTAAGGTATACCCTTTTCTGTGATTTCAATAACTTTACTTGCTTCCCTCATAGCAGGGGAGTGATTGTGGCAGATTATGTTCTTGCCAATGCACCCTTGATCTTCCATATTTGATATTTCCATAACTCCTATCATCTTCCACTGGCTTATCATGTTGGCTTTTTATTCTTTGAACTACCTCTCCATCCTTTACCTATCTTATTGTCACAACCAAGTAAAGAACCAAATATCCAATAACAGTAATATGACAGGAATCAACATAAATGCACAAAACAGGAAATACATGTTGGGCACCAACATATGCTAATATTTAGTATTTCCCAAAATAATGCCCTTGAGTTGGGTCTTTCTGTACAAGGATCCTAATAAAAGGACCCACTTTATAATATCTCTCTATATGACATTCAACCAATTGTTTGCATTGATGCATCTTGATGTTGTGGTATAAATTAGTTAGCTCTACAATAGAAAAACTGAGAAGTGTTTTTTTTCCATTTCAACTACTTTGTTGTATTTTCTTTTTTCCTTCTTTTTCTATTTTGTAAAATAAGAATTTGTATTGCAGGCTTATGGTATTTCTGGAGGACAGAAGAATACAGAGAGCCATATTTTCTCAGTAGACACACTTGAACGATATGCATCCAAGAATCATGGAGTTATAACATGCATGTCAGCAGGAAATAATGCTATACTTGTTGGAACAAATAAGGGATGGCTTGTTCGATATGATTTTGGAGGTGGAGACAATTATGGTATGTGCTTTTTTCTTGATGTATAGCTTTGGAAAACTAATTATGTTCAGGTTCCAAAATCATAAGAAAATTTTGCCAAATATACTTATTTTAAACCTGTCCAAGAATACATTACCTTAGGGCTTAGGCCATACAGAGTTTTCCTTAGGAAACTCGGATAATTGCAACTAAGAGTTGACTGCTTTGGTTGTCTTCTTGAGAAAATGTCACATGAGGCATATGTACTTCAAAGGAAATTGTGGCAACAGCATTGGTAGTTCTCACACATCAAGCTGAGCTTGACTTTGCTGGTGTGGTAAAGTTTCCAAACTAGTCCTTCACTTGGAGCAGCCATCTTCATTTTTCTTCCTTTATGCTATTTTTTATGACTGAGTTTTTGAATAATGTCCCTTTTGTTCTCAAGCCTTAAAACTCCTGTTCACCATACAATCATTACCGAGAGCATGACTTTCAAATAGAATTCAGCGAGTCATCTCCTTCTGGGTTTTAAAAATATCCTCAAGTCTTTTTTTCACCATAGGTGCTATAGTCCTGTAACTACAATTACAAACCACACCTTGAGAAGCATCATGCAAAGAGCATGTTCACATATCAGTCCATTAGATTTTGCTGCCAACGATTTTCTCAAATGTATCAATAACAACCCTCCTAAAATGAAAAAGCAGAAGTGCAAATAAATTTAAGATAGATGTGCCTTTTGTTTCAGCTTTCAGGTTGATTTCAAAATTACAAATAAAGAAATGTCTCATAGGGGGCTTATTCCAAAGGAAGTCCATCTAAGGAAAGTCTTTTCAGGTTCAATAAGAAAGCAAATTTGGAGACCAGTTTTAGATCAATGGATTTAATCTTGTTCTTGTTTCGGCCTTTTTCAAGGATAACCGAGATTTGCAGGAAGGAGATAAAAGCTTGCACAAATTTTTAATAGAGTTATGAAACTTTATCTTCCTATTTAGTTATTTACAATTTTACATTCTTAGTCATTTTATATGGGTATAGGCCATGCCCTGTGTAAAAGAAGAAGGATGACATTTTTTAACATATTCAATGTAATAACCGACCCTATTTTTTTTAATTTTTTACCCCAATTCTCTCCCAATGAAGATCACAACACTAGCATGCAAATGGTGGTAATTTGCTGACATAAAGTTCTGATATTAATAGTCAAAGTGCATATAATTTGGCCAAAATGAAAAAATAACATGACTTGCCAATTAATGATAAACTGCTATCATAAGTGTAGATATTGATAACTGAGTTTTTAACATAGTGCTGATTACATCAAAGTGAACAATACAATTGGCATAGACACTTCAATACCAACACCAACTAGCTGGAATAATAGACTAGCATTGAACTAACAGCAAATACCTTGATTTTATAAGCTGGGTCTGTGTTACCGGATTCGTCCCCTCAACCTGCAGGTTTGGGTCTGATCTGGCCTGGATTTGGATCCAGGTTCAGTTCACAGGGGGGATCCGTCTAGGGTTCTGGGAAAACTCTGTGAGTTTGCCCCAGATGAACCTGTCACGAGTTCATGAGTTTTTTCGGCATTTAAAAAAAAAAATCGTTTCTAGGGATTTTTTGTTTTCGCGGCTGTGCAAAAATCACACGAAAGGACCTTGACAAATCAAGAATTTCGTGAGGTATTCTAGTGGATGGGTTTATCTTGGCTACCATCCTCCCAGCCTGTGCGAAAATGGAGTGCTTGGAAGAGGGTATGGAAATCCATCAAAGCATTATCAAAGGCAGATTTTTGGCGGATGTAGTTGTCGTGTATGCCTGCTTGACGTCTTCTTTTGAAACCTAAAAAATGTCGAAGTATGAACAAGGCACGATAAAATGCATAATGCAAACTTTGGAAATTGAAAGGAGTTTAGTAAAAATTATTTTATTAGTATTAATTAATTAATTTAGTTGGAAATTGGAAGGAGTTTGTGAGAGAGAACAAACTAATAGGAGGTTGTTGATGTTATGATCAGCATCGGTTGTCTATTCCAGCCCGATCTTCTTTACACTGATGAATAAATTAAATCATAGCCGATGGCTATTTAATTTATTGTGATATTGATCCTTGAGGAGGCACCTCATTTGATGACAAACTAATATTTAATTAGTGATGACAAGGCCGACATCTCATAAGCATGTTTTATGAAGAGACGTAATTTCTTGATGAGGCCAACCTCTTGCTTATTGAGGACGCGATTTATTGAAGGGACACATTCTTCTATGGAGGCCGACATGATGCTTTGAAGTTTGAAGGGTCACGTCCTCCACTTCAGCATGTATATATGTTCGATGGCACTTCATTGTTTGTCATTCATTCATATCCATTCATTGTTCTTTATAAGTTCGAGTTTCATACGTGCGAGTTTGTCTCAAGTGCAGATCGATATCTTTGTTGGAGATTGAGATTATTATCAACAGATTGCATCACCTTGTTACTGTATTTGCATCAGATTGTGGTGCTTCTTATTGGCCTTCTTATCGGCCCTTTGTAAAGGAGATATTTCTTGTGACATTCAATATATAAGTGATATATTGTTGCTGGGTTTTTCTTCCTCAATTGGAGGGTTTTCCCAAGGTATCTGCTGTGTCATTGTGTTGATTTTGAATTAATTTCTGTGTTTTACATCTGATCATAAAACTAACAGAGGTAACTAATTTATTTATTAATTAGTTTGGCGAAATTAGTTTGGTGGAATAAGTTAAGTAAAAATTATTTTATTAATAAAAATTATATATTAATATAGTTAAAGAATAGATATTTTAAATAAATTAAATAAACTATTAATATTTTTTTTTTGATACATAAGAGTTTATGTTATATTGATTTAAATATAGAAATATACATCCGTCTGCTAAGCAGGAAAAAGTATTGATCAACCAGAGCTTAGAAACTTCCAAACTAACTGCGTCCAACACAAAGAATAATTTCAAAGCAAATTTTACAAAATTGGCAATACCTCTGCCAGAACCAAAAATCACTACTCGAATATCCTCATCAGACTATAACTAATTTACTGCAAAGTAAGGAAACCATGCAATTCATATGAACCTGTTGAGATTGGCAAAGGACACAAATCCTCCATCCATTCGAATCCACCAACCGCCATTAACCTTAGCAAATTTTGTAGATACTCCATTGCCATAGCCACGATCATTCGATGGCGCATGAGAGCCGTGCCGCTCAAATCCAATTTACTGCAAAGTAAAGAAACCATGCAATTCACAGGAACCTGTTGAGATTGGCAAAGGACACAAATCCTCCACCCATTCGAATCCACCAACCACCATTAACCTTAGCAACTTTTGTAGATACTCCACTGCCATAGCCACGATCATTCGATGGCGCATGAGAGCCGCGCCGCTCAAATCCAAGAGGAAAGGAAAGAATTTGACTGCCTTGTCCATGTTCCGCAGAAGCTCCAAATCCGTAGGACACTAGATCCTCATACCAATAATCGCCGCTTTTAGCGTCTCCTCCAAGCCACCAACCAAATCTTTACGAAACAATTGCACCAACAGCTCCTTCGCCTCCACCTTAGGCACTTGGCTATCAAGCAGAGAGGCCAAAAAACGTGAGATGTGAGCATTATCCCTCCCGTACTCATTCCGCTCAATGTGGCTTCTCCCCACTACCATCTTTACTGTTGCAACCACGAGAGGATCGTTATTAAGCAGAACACACTTTAACCTTTGGTTCGTTATCTCCCGGAACGCGGCCTGCCTTATCTTTGCCCTCAGAGAAATTGGAGTATTGGCACCGAACCAAACCAAACCCTCCATTGAAACTGCAATTACAAATTTTGAACGCCCGGCCGAAGCCATGCTCGAATGACTCTAGCAGCCGAACAAAGGCTTTCCACCAACTCTCCACCTTCCACAACTCACCCACACAAAAAGATTTCAATGCAACTAAACCAACTCCTGCACACATAAATAAATCCCGCGATAGTCGATCAATTCCTGCTTCCCACGAGCCAAACATAATTTTGATGCAAGGCAAGCTGTCCTTGCATGAGCAATTCCATCCTTCCTCCCATGACCCATATACAAAGCTTTCCTTAGAAAATGTGCTCTTAGCACTTAGCCATCATTACATGTACTTGCAAAATCCAAGAAGATTGAGCACACACCCCAACAGCCACCTCCATGTTGGACGCCCACGATTATGCCACCTCACCAACCAACGGTATGCCCTCCGCTAGCTTGGAGGGCCGCCCACCCATCCGCCCACAAATAAACTATTAATATTGGTAATAATTATTCTTAATAATAAAAATTAATAATTATGTAAATTAATTTTAAAATAAATAATATATTATTAATTTTCATAATAATTTTTTATTATATATAAATTTTATTAATATTTTCTTTTTTTGATCAGTAAGCAAGGATAATTTCTATTAATATTTGAAAAAAGTTTTGCATATACAATCTGGACTGGGCTAGAGCCCCAAAATTCATCATAATTCACCATAACTTCAAACTAAGCCTTATATCGATCTAGCACAGTGTAGTCATAGCCACCAAAAAAAATTACAGAACGAAGACTGAGATAATCAGACCCCTAACCAAAATACAACAGAGCAGTACTAAACCCTAATGACACCCAAGAACACCAAACCCTAGTCACCATACATTTTGTTGAGCAAAGATACGAAAATCTCTTTTCCAAGCCGAGTCTACAGCAGGTACCAGCGAAATTTTTTCTTCAGATACTCCGCACCAACCAAAGCCAAACGCCTAAACTCCATAAGCTTTCCACCAGACACATCTAGAATGAAAGGATGAAAACGAACCAAATCTTCTGGGTCATCTAACAAGTGCAGGTCTCGTGGCCGAGGGATTCCCTTACCAATTCGTGCCGCTACCAAGGCTCGGTCTAGGCCAACCAGCATGTCATTGCGAAAAAGACCCTTCATAATCACACGAGCATCCGGTTTCGACACACCAACATCGAGCAAACTAGCTAGAATCCTTGAAGAAATGTTTGAATCCAAGCGGTAACCTTAGGCGTCTTCCGTGAAGGCTTTCCCCGCCAGACACTTGATAGTTGCAAACATCAGGTAATCAGGGTGGTGGATGATATGATGGTGCCGCAAGGAAGAGATGAGCCCCTCAAAAGCAATTTGTTGCTTGGAGCTCTTTAGCTCCATAGGCGTTACCAGCACCCACATCTCTAACTCCTCTGCAGAAACAAGGAGAATAAACCTGCTCATCCCCTTCGTAGGCCACATACACCAAACCACCGTGAATGGAATGAATGAGACAAAGCCACCACACAATATTAAAAACTTCGGAGAGCGAGCACGTCCTTCACCTTACACAAACTGTCCATTCACCTTTAAAAGCCATTATTGCACAAAGAGCCAGCGGGGAATAATGAAAAGAACCCCATTCTAGAAAGTTCACGTGAAAGAAATGCCATGTCAATACCCAACCTTCCCACCCAGCCAGCCACATCAGGACTTACAAGGATGTGGTGGCGCCCATCCTGCCACCCACATAAATTTTATTAATATTGTATAAGACTTTTAAATATTTATAATTATTATATTAAAATATGTATAGTTGTTTAAAATCATATATATATATATATTTTAATTTCTACATGTTTTTTGTATAAATGAACCCAAACCCCCCAAAAAAATTTAGCTGAACCCACGAACTGAACCCTTGAACCCAAACCTGAACCAGTACCAGAACTGGCAACTTAGAGCTGGGTCAATCATGAAATGTCTGATAACACAGAGCCAACTGCTGTAAGAGATGACAGGACTGTTATGCTTGAAAATGGCATTGTTCCAGGTCTGGGACTACCTCCAACAGCCAAAAAGCTCTACAAACACCAGTCCAATCGCTCAGCACCAACACAAACATAGATATGAAACAATTGTTCAAAGCTGCAGGCCTGATATATGACTGTTAATAGTCAAACAGCAGTAGGGAACCTTCTCCAAAGATCTCCTGACTTGCACAGAGCTTTTCCAAAAGCTGATAAACGGCCTCACACATGTCCAGCAACACTAACACCATCAAATGGCATGGAGAAAAGGCAGCTACAGGTCTGAGAGGTAGCAGCCCTGGCAAATATCTGTTGCAAGCCCAATCAGCAAGGAAACCCTCTGTTAACAACCTCCAGCATGCATAGAAACCTCCCAAAGGCCTGGAATTGCACCAAACCAACCCAGGACACTTTTAACAGCTTCCAGTTGAAAGAGAAACTCAGAAATAGATCTTTTATGTATTTTCAGTCATCCCTGAAACTGTACAACAGCCTCTTCTTGGCATCAAACCCTTCCCAAATGACCTTAAACTGTAAACAATGACTACCAATGGTCAAATGCCCAATATCAGCTATTAGATATCTCTCAAATAGCAGCGAATAATCTGTTGAAGATTCATGCCTAGCATCTAGGCGGACAGGTACATTGTACGAACCTCATTGAAATTTGTGCCAGCTGAAAATGCAGCAAATAACCATCACAACAGGGTGCCTTGCTGGGAAGAAGCATTATGCACAATCTTCAATACTTTTTCAGCCCCTAGACTCGCTTTCCAATGCAAACATGAAGGGTATGACAACTAGGGCATCATCAAACCCCAAACTGTATGGCCAGCCTAAGAATCCCTGAAATCACCTTCAAAAACACACAGAACCTGCAAAGATTAGCAAATATCACTTCCCAAATCTGCACATCAAAATACCATAAAAATCTTCATTCCTTGAAACCCTTGTCTGAAAACTCTGTCAACAATGGTGACCCCTGCGTGGAATCACTCCAATCGTCTTTGAGATCTAAAACCATTAACCAAAAGAGGGTTTTCGTTCTTAATTGGTCTTGGAAGAACTCGCAAGTTCAAGCCGACAACATCTTGTTATGTGTACTCTTCTGCATATTCAAATGAGAGCCCAAGACCTTCTTTTATAGAGTCGGAGGGAAAATAATCCAATTTGAAATTTAAAATAAAACATTTCCCACACAAACACCGTTTTGAAATATTTAACATGTCTCATGTGTTAGTCCCCTTCCCTTAGGTGTCCACAGTAGGGGAACATAATGCTACTTTATAAAATTAAAACACTAAAGTAATATAATATAACATTAGTCTTCTAAATTTAGTGCATAAATTAAATATTCCCAACCAAGTTGTGGAAAGCACAGCCAAGGCACCCAAAGCCGAAACTGACTATGCTAAAAAGAAATTGAAGCTGAGGGATGATGACAGGTGCCAAAATGGAAACTTACTAAAAATAGGTGTTCTCCAAGAAGTGTGGAGAACAACCCAGTAGGCCCAAAATGCTTCAGAAAGCATTACTGCATACCAAAATAACAACTGAGCTCAAAACCATCATCAGATGCCAAGAATAATTGAACCCAAGCTCTCTAAGAAGTTTGGAGTTCTCCCCCAGCTCACTAATATGCTTACGGGACAACTCAGAAATTGGTCAAAAGCTCACAAAATAATATGGCATAAAAATGGGGACATTACATTTTATCACAAGAGATACACTCTCTTTTCCTTTGAGAAAGGCTAAATCTGTAGCTTTGTTTATTCTAGGTTGCTCTATCATTATCTTGCTAGAATGTTAATGTACAAAGTTAAATAATTCTAAATGCTTTAGTTTTACCATTTCAAGAGAGGGAACTACTATCTGTCAATCAAGTTCTTGAAATTGGATGACCGAGTGTAAGCAGAGAACTTATTTTTCAAAGCAAGCTTTCCAGAGTAAATTTAATCCATAATTACTGCTTACATGCTCTATGTCTATGTACTAGATTACTCAATGAAATTAGCGGTTGAGTAAAAATATAAGAAAAAAGGTAGTATGGATCACACCTCAAATCATAAGCATGCAGCCAAAAATGGGGATTGGAAATTACTAAATATCACAATAAAATCATTCGTACTTCGTCGAGGTGTTTGGAAGGAACAAGAATTAAATGTTTCCACCAAAGTCACTATGGTATCAATTTATGTTCCACCAATTGTAGCACTCAAACTGAAGCACTTAAAGAGTTGGAGCAATGATTTTCTTAACATTGATGAAAATGGCTTTAATGTTTTTTTAGGGTGTGTGGAGCAATGGGCGCTGTGCACTCAAATCTAGTAAAATATAAACAGAAATTAATGGGGGACAACACCATGAACCAAAAAGGCTAGTATATCAGCTATGCTCCCTCATTGAATACCATGAAGTAGCGAATTTGGATTTCAATTAAGGCCTTCACACATGGTGCATTAGGAGAAAAGGCAGCCAGCAAATAGCTGAGAAGGTGGCCTACTTCATGCTCTTAGAAGAACGGATAAATAGTAGATGGCATAGAACAGACCACTTCCATAATCATACAGTCTCTGATCACCGGGTTATACACTTAGAGATCCTGCTAATTAGACTTTTTGGAACATCTCCTTCAATTTGAGAACATGTGGCTTCAACACCTTGAAATTCATTATATAATAAGGGAGTGTTGGAGGGAAGGGTGCTTCATTTAGGGGTACAAAATGTATAGATTTGTGGGGAGGCTAAGAGCCTTGAGGTATAGATTGGAAGCTGAGAACAAAAAGGTTCTTCAAAACCTATGCTCCCCAACTTTCCAGGATGGGGATGATAAGGGACGGGGGGGATGTGTTTCCGGTATGGGATTTTTCTTTTTGCTATTTTTAAGGGATGACTATTATTATTATTATTATTATTTTTTAAATATAACGAAATTTTAAATATTCATATGTTAACATTGATAAAGCATTCATCATAGACATTATAGAACTTTAATACATAACATTAGACTTGAATTGATATTTCACATGAGAATTGACAAACAAATTAACAAAATTTAAATGCTTTGTTGTTAATATTCATATAAATTATATAAGAATTACAACAAAATGCCCAATGGCTGCAAGTTTCAACTACAAAATGACAAAATCATAGAAAATATATAGCTGTCCTCAATTAGCATTTGTATTTGGCAGGTTTGTATCAAAATCGAAGTCCAAGTCCGAGTCATTGCCACTATAAGGGGTTGCCTCTAGCAATGGAACCCAAAGTAATCCTTCTTGTGCCTCCTCCTCATTAACCTGTAAAGCATCTTTGGGATCAAGATCACAATGTGAGGCTGGAGTTTATCGATACTCAGGGGTTTGTTGATCTTGTAGCCAGAAGGCCCTATGTATGGCTACCAACTTCTCCAATCATCTAAAGGTAAGGTTGTTCCTCTTGATTGAATAGATGAAGCTATATGTGGACCAATTTGTCTTTGTAGCAGAGGAATTGGCAACCTGTGAAAGGAAGTGAGTGGCAAGTATCCTCAACTGTAGTGCACCCTTGGCATGGCACATCCACCATCCAATAGGCTTGATTTGAACTAATGTAGCTCTATTTGTTCTCGCCTTTGGTTTGTTGAAGGTTGGACCACAAAGATTGACAAATGCAAGCCATCATGTGTGAAGTAAAGAAAATTGCTCATCAATATACATTTTTCAAAGGGCTTTCATGAGCCCTTCTTTCACCTATTCA
The DNA here is from genome assembly GCA_007258455.2 of Sequoia sempervirens. Lineage (NCBI taxonomy): Eukaryota > Viridiplantae > Streptophyta > Pinopsida > Cupressales > Cupressaceae > Sequoia > Sequoia sempervirens. The sequence goes on along the minus strand of VDFB02270651.1, from coordinate 283,602,482 downwards.
TCATGAGATGGACGTACTCTTCTAGGCCTAGCTACATACCATTTAGGATTTAGAGTATAGGCTGCCATATGAAGTGGGGTGTTTAGAGTGTTCCACTCTCATGTCACAATGGGCCTAAGATGCTCCTCACAAAATCCCAAAGTAGGATCCATGCTATAAATGGCTTGCTTCATTTGCCAAACATGCTATCAAATGTCTTATAAATCTCTCCAAGATTAGGACCATATGAGCCCACCAATCATGATCTAGGACCAATGCTTTGACCTTTTGAGCCCTTTCTAAATTTGATTGTTTCCATACACTTCAAAGATTGTTGACGATCACAGTGCTTAATGCCTCTTGCACTTTCACAAGTTGTTTCAAGATGATTGTATGTGATGCAAATTGAGTCTCAACAACCCATAGTTCCACAGAGTTTCTTGATGGGGGGATGAGGGTACGAGTTTTGGGGATGAGGGGACCAAGGGCCTAAGTTTGGGGATGATGATGGGGGGCTAGGGCAAATACATTGGGTACTTGGAAAAATAGTTATAAAAATATGTATATGGAATAAGTATAAGAACTACAAATAAAACTTTTTCAAACTAGTAAAACATAAACTACTAAATATTAAACACTAAAGTTGTAAACACATTTCAATGATTGCATTAAACATTTGAATTTTGAAGTGAATGTTAACAATGGAAATGTCAAATTTGAAATTTATATTATATTCAAAATTTCATAATGATGATTATATTAACAAAATGGAGTGAAGTGAGGCCTTTAATCATCCCCAAACTCCTTATCACTAGAAATGTTGGACTCCACATGCTCAAGCTCCTCCAAACCAATACCAATTGGCCTTGTTTGTGTAGCATCATCATCAACCTGTGCGGGCTCCTCTAGCTTTACATCTCACTGCAATGCTGGACTCTTCTTATATGTAAGTGTCTTGCGGTCAATGAGATGCAAGGCACTATGTACAACCACAAGCTTCTCTGCTCTCCGAGAGGTAAGCTTGTTCTTCTCAAGGGAGTGGATGAAGCTATAAGTAGATAGTTCCTCTCAACAATAAAAGAACTAGAAACCTGAGATAGAAAACAAATGGCTAGAGAGGTAGTGGAAGAAGTCAGCCTATGCATATTCCACCACATAATTGGTCCTCTTGTGCAATAGTTTCCCTATCCATCTTGGCCTCTTCAGAATAACCCCTAAGAGGCAAATTTTGTCCACTTAGTACTAGTGATGCCGGCCTTAATAGAATCATACATCTTCTGGATGGCCTTCATGAACCCTACCTTCACCTCAACATCCTATATGGGTGTAATTCTACTAGGCCTTTGTGCTTACCACTTCGGGTTCAATGCATAGGCAGCCATGTGCAAGGGAGTGTTGAGCTTCTCCCATCTTTGATAAATGATTGGCTAAGTATGTTCATTGTAGAATTGCAATGTGGGGTCCTCTCACACGATAATCTTCATTTGGTCAAGCATAGAATCAATGCACTCATACACCTCTCCTAGGCTAGATGCATTGGCATCCCCATAGCTAATCACTTGAAAGACTAGAGTAATGATGGAGACAATATATTTTGCATCACCTGTAATGTTCCCTTTTTAATTCCTTTAGTTTCAAGCCTTAGCACACATAATATAAATTTGCACAATTAATTTTAATAAAAATTTCCGATTTTAACTTGTTGATTTAATAAGTATTGTCAAAATTAACTATATTAAATTATTTTGGATACTCAAAAATCTGCCTAGACTTATATCAGGTATTATTTTCTATATTATTGTCAATTTTCTTCAAGTATACAACAATTTAATGCCTTTGGTAAATAGTTTCTTAATCTAATTGAGTTGGGTTTTCGTCCACAAACTCAGCAAGGAAAATAAAAGGGTTTTTGTCCTTTAATTTTTTCTACGAGGGGTTTCGTCCTTAGTTTAAATGAACCATAGTTCCATGCTCCAAAGGAGTAATAATCACATAATAAAAGATCTATTCTTCATATGATGCCTACTTCTCCTTGTTTTGTGTCTCTTATATATCATTTTCCTTCAATAGTCATGATTCTTCACATGCCCCTTATATATATATATTTTTGATCCGTAAATTTTGATTTTATTGATAATAAAGGAAATCGTTACAAAATATTGCCTTTCCAACATCAAAGAAGCCCTAGATTTAGCATATTTACAAAATGGCGATAACGCCGCCGTGCCCTAATTTCTACCAATTGCACCCACAAGATGCCACGCAAGACAAAGAAAACAAGACATCCATACATGATTTTCATAATTGATGTAGTAAGTGATGCTCCATTTGTAGGGAAGATGTGATTTTGTCCAGCTACTACATTCATCAAAATTCCAAAATTTCAAACCCTGGAATGGATGGCAAGGGACAATCGTCTGCAAGTATTGGATGAAGTTGCCAACCTAGTCGAAGTTGTGAACAGGTTTGAGGTAAAGCATCTTCTTCAAGAAACTCGCTCCCCGCACTGCCCTGGATTTGTGGGACCAAAGAGCAACCCCCTTGATCTCTAGCAAGAATGGATATTGCCGCACTACATTGCCAAGGATGAATAGTTTTGGTAGGTCTATAGGATGGGGGACGCCGATTGTTAATGATAACATACAGCGTCGATTTAATATTCCAGCTTGATAAATTAAATGATAGCCAAGAGGCTATTTAATTTATATATATGGCACGAATTTGTTAAAGAAATAAAGAGACACGTCTTCATCCAAGGCCGACCTCCTTTCATCATTGGCGCGATTACCTATGAGGACGACTTACCATTGATTGGTCACATCTATTTGTAAGAGATATATATTTATTGATTAGCCGACTTGCTTCATAGCAGGAGGCGTCTCTTCAATATGTATATATAGGAGTTCACTTTATCATTTGTAATCATCAAGTTCAAAAAGCAAGTTCGATTCGTTTCATTCAAGTGCGAATTTCCTTAAGAGCAGGTTGCAAATTTATTCAAGGGCAGAATTAGATATCAAAGAAGTACAGATTATTATCTGTCATTGCATCTAGTGTAGGTGCTGGATATTGGCCTTGTGATTGGCCTCATTTTAAAGAGAATTGTTGCCACTATTTATATATATAAGAGAGATCTTTGTTGCTGGGTTTTTCTCCCTCAAGAGGAGGGTTTTCCCAGGGTATCTGCTGTGTTATTGTGTCTGATTTGAATTAATTTTCTGTGCATTAAATCTGATCATTAAAATTTACATGGTATCAGAGCGGGTTTGAGAGGATTGTGATCAGATTATTGCTAATCAGCATACCCTATTTGTTCACTTATCTACATCAGTCAAGATGGTGAACGATTTGAAGGTTGAGGATAGACTCGAGGGTGCATCTAACTTCACTTCATGGAGATTTAGGATCATGCTTACCTTGCGTGAAAATGACTTGGGTGAGTTTGTGGAGTCTAGCGCTTCTAAACCTGAGGAGGAAGAAGAAAAGTTGCAGTGGGTGAAGAAAGACATTAAAGCAATGAAGATATTGGTTGATTCTGTCAAGGATCATATTGTTCCTATCATCTCTAAGTTGAAGACAGCCAGAGATATGCTCAAGACCTTGGAAGAGATGTACGAAATCAACAATACCAACCGAGCACTTGCACTAAAGCATCAATTGCATCATGTGAAGATGTCAAAGGGAGAATCTGTTATTGCATATTTCATGAGGATTTCAGATTTGAGAGATCAACTCTCAACAATAGGACACATGGTTGATGACAAGGACTTAACCATGCTCGCTCTCAATGGTCTACCTTTGTCTTGGGAATCTTACATTCAGGGAATCAGTGCAAGATCAAAATTGCCTAAGTTTGATCGCCTAAGATCTGATTGCATTCAAGAAGAATCAAGGTTGGTGGCAAGAGGAGTTGGTCAAAGTTCAAAGAATGAAGACATTCATATTCTCGCTTCCCATGCTTCAAAGAAGAAATGAAAAGATGGAAGGAAAGGATTCTTCAAGAGGAATCGGGACAAGGAAAATGATGATGCACCTCCATTCAAGAAGAAGAGGGATATGTCCAAGATTCAATGTTTTAGGTGTGATAAGTTTGGGCACTTCGCCAAGTATTGTCCAACTAGACCTAAGCAACAAGTTACCGTTGCAGATGTTGATGATGCTTCTCCGCAAAAGGATTCAAGTGAATATTTGTTCTATTCGGCATTATCAAGCAGTGTACCTTTTGACACCAACACTTGGATAATCGACAGTGGTGCTTCACGACACATCACCGGTTTTAAGGAGCACTTATCAAGTTTGGTGGAAAAGGAGTCTTCTGAACAAGTCATCATTGGAGATGATGCTAGCTACTCTGTGAAAGGAATTGGGACCTTTACACTTCATTTGGATTCCGGCATCTCACTTCAGTTGGGTAATGTTCTTTATGTTCCTGGAATCAAGCGCAATCTTATTTCTATTTCAGCTTTGGAAGATAAAGGATATCAAGTTGCCTTCTCCAAAGGCAAAGTTCTAGTGTGGATGGAGAACTCTAGCTTCAAGGATGCTCAAGTAATTGGAGTTAGACATGAAAACCTTTACAAGGTCTGCACACGTTCTTTACAAGCTTTGGTTCATGACTCTTCAAGTCTATGCGATCTTTGGCATCGGAGATTGGCTCACCTACACTTCGAGCCTTACCTATCATGGAGAAGATGGTGTCGGGCCTTCCTAAGTTCAACTAGGAGCACGAAGGTACTTGCAAGGAGCGCATTGGGTAAGAATATAAAAGCCCCTTTTCATAGTAGAGAAAATAGATCTAAGTGTATTTTAGACCTTATTCATTTTGATTTATGTGGCCCTATGTCTATTTCCTTCTTCGGTGGATTCTTGTATTATGTTCTTTTTATTGATGACCACTCTAGGAAGACTTGGATTTATTTTTTGAAATCTAAAGAGTCGAGGAAGTGTTGGATAGGTTTAAAAGTTTAAAGCCTTGGTAGAAAATCTTTACGGTAAAAAGAATTAAAAGTCCTCGAGATCGACAATGGTGGAGAATACACCTCTGGCGGAGTTTCGAGCCCTGTATTTATCTGCGGGGATTAAGAGGGAGTTACGTGTTCCCTATAATCCTCAACAAAATGGTGTTGCAGAAAGAAAGAATAGGACGATCGTGGAAGCAGCGAAGGCCATGATTCATGATCAAGATTTGCAAACCTTCCTATGGGCAGAAGCTTCCAGGACAAGCTGTATGTTCAGAACATAAGTCCTCATAAGATCTTGGAGAATATGACTCGGAAGAAGCCTTTACAGGGAAAGAAGCTGAAGTTAGTCACTTGAGGATCTTTGGATGTCATGTCTATATTCATGTTCCAAAGAAAAGAGAACCAAGTTGGAGCCTTCTGGCAAGAAGGGAATATTTGTGGGCTACAGTGAGACATCAAAAGCCTACAGAATCTACATTCCAGGTCAGAAGATGATGAGATCAGTAGGGATGTCACATTCGAGGAAGATGTTGCATTCAGGAGATCCAGGGGATTCATATGGAGATTGATAATGAAGAGTCTCCTCAGGATATGGAAGTTGACCATACTCCTGAGATTCAGAGGGAGACTTCAGAACCAAAAGAAGATATTGATCTTATTGAACCCTTGGAACCTACTGATGGGCCTACTGACATTGTTATTGGGAGAAAGAGACCTCTATGGGCTAGGCGTACTATGGAAGAGGCTGAAAGTTTTGCAGCTCCTAGAGGCACATTCAGAGAAAGCAAAAGGCCACATAAGTTCTCTAGTTATGTTGCCTTGATGAGTCGGATATAGAATCGAGCCTACCGTGTTGAGGAAGCATCTAGTCATGGGTTTGGAGAGATGCTATGCCAGAGGAGTATCAGTCAATTCTTAAAAATGATGTTTGGGACATTGTTCCTAGACCCAAGGAGCAAGTCTGTGGTATCTTCTAAATGGCTATTCAAGATTAAGCATGCTGCGATGGAAGCATTGAAATACAAAGCAAGATTTGTGGCTCGTGGGTTTTCTCAGAAAGAGGGAGTTGATTACGAAGAAACATTTGCTCCTGTTGCTCGCTACACTTCTGTCAGAACCATCATTGCTATTGTTGCATCTAGAGGATGGAAGATTCACCAGATGGATGTGAAGACAACCTTTCTCAATGGAGTGATTGAGGAAGAAGTTTATATAGAGCAACCTGATGGATTTGAGGTTCATGGGAAGGAGTCACATGTTTGCAAACTAAAGAAGGCCTTGTATGGTCTTAAGCAGGCTCCTCGTGCTTGGTATGAAAGGATTGATCGTTACCTGTCAAGCTTGGGTTTCTTGAAGAATGATGCTGATTCGAATCTCTATTTCAAGGTAATCAATGGTGAAGCATTAATTTTGGTTTTATATGTTGATGATTTGATCCTTACTGGAGAAGATCACCTGATTCTTGAGTGTAAGAAAGAGTTGACCTCTGAATTTGAGATGAAGGACCTTGGGCTCATTCATTACTTCCTTGGCCTAGAAGTTTGGCAGAAACCAGATGAGATGATTCTAAGTCAAGGGAAGTACACCATTGATATACTTAAGAGATTTGGCATGATGGATTGCAAATCCATGTCTACACCTATGGAGACCAACCTACATAAGTTGAAGGAGGCTGCAACTAATTCAGACTTGGTGGATCCTACATTGTATAGATAGCTTATTGGATCTTTGATGTATCTAGTTAACACTAGACCTGACATTTGTTATGCAGTAAGTGCACTTAGCTAGTTTATGTGTGATCCAAGACAGATACATCTTGTTGCAGCTAAACATATCCTGAGATAGTTGCGTGGCACAGTTGGATATGGGTTGAGGTATTCTTCATAAGCAGACCTGGAGTTACATGGTTTTACTGATTTTGATTGGGCAGGTTGTGCCACAGATTGAAAGAGCACCTCTGGTTGTTGCTTCAGTTTGGGTTCTGCTATGATTTCCTGGTGTAGTAGGAAGCAGTCATCTGTAGCATTGAGTACAGCAGAGGCAGAATATATTGCAGCTTGTCTGGCAACTCGAGAAGCAGTATGGCTTCGTAAGCTCCTTGCAAGATTGTTTGGACAATCAATGGAGCCTACCATCATTCATTGTGATAATCAGAGTTGTGTGAAGCTTTCTGTCAATCCTATGTTTCATGACAGAACCAAGCATGTTGAGATCAAGTACCACTACATTAGGGATATGGTATTGAGGAAGGCTGTACAATTGAGGTACATCAGCACTGATGAATAGACGACAGATATTCTCACCAATTCTCCCGCCAGGATAAAGTTTGTGTACTTCCGAGATAAGCTTGGTATGGTGGAGAATCCAACCTTGACTGAGTAAGAGTCTCAGTATTAGTGAGCTTTGTTTAATGAGTTCTTCTCTGAGAGAGAAGTTCGAGGTGAAATCCCTTGTTTAATGCATTTTCCTCTGAGACGGAGGAATTTGAGGTGAAAGCCCTTGTTTCCACCCTCTGAGCCTGAGTCATGGTGGATGTCATGTGTGAGACTCCATGACACATCTTGTACTTGTGAATGTCACGTTGAGGTGACAACATCACGCAAGTGATGAACACTTGTACACACCATAGTATGGTTGTAGCCATTATGGTTGATATCGTGTTGAGGCGATGTCTAATATCACATTGAGGTGATATTCTTCTTTTCACATCTGGTTGTAGCCAATGTGATGGACATCATGCTGAGGTGATTCATCTTGGACAGGTGGAAGTATTCTCTCTAGTTGAGAGGGAGTGTTAATGATAACATAAAACGTCGATTTAATATTCCAGCATGACAAATTAAATGATAGCCAAGAGGCTATTTAATTTATATATATGGCACGAATTTGTTAAAGAAATAAAGAGACACGTCTTCATCCAAGGCCAACCTCCTTTCATCATTGGCGCGATTACCTATGAGGACGACTTACCATTGATTGGTCACATCTATTTGTAAGAGATATATATTTATTGATTAGCCGACTTGCTTCATAGAAGGAGGTGTCTCTTCAATATGTATATATAGGAGTTCACTTTATCATTTGTAATCATCAAGTTCAAAAAGCAAGTTCGATTCATTTCATTCAAGTGCGAATTTCCTTAAGAGCAGGGTGCGAATTTATTCAAGGGCAGAATTAGATATCAAAGAAGTACAGATTATTATCTGTCATTGCATCTAGTGTAGGTGCTGGATATTGGCCTTGTGATTGGCCTCATTTTAAAGAGAATTGTTGCCACTATTTATATATATAAGAGAGATCTTTGTTGCTGGGTTTTTCTCCCTCAAGAGGAGGGTTTTCCTAGGGTATCTGCTGTGTTATTGTGTCTGATTTGAATTAATTTTCTGTGCATTAAATCTGATCTTTAAAATTTACATCGATCCCTAGCTGGGAGATGACAGTGATGTCCTCAACACCACGAAGAAACTCTGGCTTGACCAGTAGACGAGTCATAGCTAGCCTTGCAACTTTTGAAACTTCCAGGTGCAATAACAATGCTACAAACCTTGAGGAGATATCAAAATTAACTCGATATCTTTCTTCTGCAACCAAAAATTCCCTCCTTAAGACTAACTTGATTGCTTCCATTGCAAGTTGGTCATCCACCATGAAGACTGATTTCAGCCGCTTGTTTGTTGACAACCCTAGGAAAGACATCTGCCTTCAGAGCCTTGTTAGACGGATTGGTGTATCAATTGAAGCTAATAGAGTTGTGATGCCACAGAATGAATGAAACTCTCTTGGAATGGTTGATTTAAAACCCATCACATGAGCCAGTGGTCGAAGGGAAATTAATGCTAGTCCTCTTTCGTACTATACGAGTCCCTTCCACTGGCGATAAGAGCTTACAATTGAGCTCTAAATAAAACTCACTCATTCGAATTTAATTTGGACATTAAATGCGTTATCCATTAGAGTTAGGCCTAGATTACAACTTGCCCAAATCCCCACTGGACCATCTGAATTGACAATTATCACTCCCTTGATGCCTCCAGATGGTCGACCCATTTAAGATTTATAGTAAGCGAAGTTGCTGATTGCCAAATGTTGAAATAATCAACCATTTACTTTGGAGCCCCGATTGCAGAGTAAACTAAATTGCCATTTTTAAGCACTATGCTTGATATGAATAGGAGATATTTAGTAGCTTTTGAGTTCTTTTATATGCAGTCCATCCGCAACTTTGTTTGCCAGAATGTCTGGTTCTCAATTACTTTCGCGGTTGACGTGATTGATTGTGAAATATTCAAAGGACTTTAGGAGTTCCAACACTTCCTCGAACAACACCTGCAACCTCCAATTGTGCACTTGGCCTGTTCGCACCGCATTGATTAGTAGGGCTGAATCACCTTCGATATCTAGCATTTCTACCTTCAACTCTTGACAAATCCTGAAACTCAACAAAATTGTTTGTTCCTATGGGCAGTGGAATTGAGCTTCTTCCTAGCACCTTGCCCTCTCAATCTCTTACAATGCAATCTGCCCCTAAAGGGCCAGGGTTGCCTCTAGCTGCTCCATCGAAATTTAACTTTTTCAAACCAAAGCTGGGAGGTTTCCATTCTGACTTGCTTCTTTGTTGCTGCGAGGTATGACCCCCTTGTCCCAAACATGGAGGAATCTTAAGCCCATACCGATTCTGTCTCATTTTGGCATCCCACTTTGAGAAATTATAATTTTTAGAACTCTGATCGCTTGCCCTATTGTTCACAACCTCTACAATCGCTGCCTCTAGTTTATTTAAAAAAGACTGTAGATTTAACTCCTTGTTTAGAAAGACTCCTCTATTTCTTTCTTTCCACACTTCCCAAATTAGCAAAGATGGGCTTGACACCCACAAACTCGAGAACAATGTAGATTTGTTTAAAAGTGGCCACCCTTGGAATAAACTTAAAATGTCATTAAGGAGGGCTGACTTCCAACCAAGCTTAGTGCATAGCCATCACCAGCATTCAAGGGAGAGTGGGCAGCCAATAAGCAAATGATTCATTGATTCGTCTGCTCTTTTGCATAGGACGAACCTTGAAGGGCCACAATACCCAAGCTTTAAAAACTTGTCTGTAGTCAAAATTTTGTTTTGTAATGCTGCCCATGCAAACATGCCAGCCTTTGGTAGGCATTGTTTGCTCCAACATAGTTTTATAGGTAACTGAGATTGTTCCTCTTCATTTTTGACCAGCGGACTATATCCATCCTTGGCATTATATTGCCCTAATTTGGACCCATTCCACACCAAGCTGTCTTTGCCTTCACGAATGAATATGATTTTGTTTTTTAGGATTGCTTCAAATTTTGATGCAAGTCTAGAAGAGAGATCTAGTGTTCTCACGTCCTTTGACTGCCAACTTCTAAGGCCATTGGTGACTGTTACTTGCAAATAATCCCTGACATAAACACCTCAACTTAGAGATGTAGCTCTTCTCACTTGATCTAATTCCTCTATCTTGTCTAGTTTCAGATAGCCGCTCCATGAATCATCCCAAAAGAGGATAGTTCTGCCATCCTTTATGCCCCATGTCAAATAATCATTTATTAGAGATTGACAATTACTCATAAAATTCCAAATTCTAGATCCATAAGGGAGTGATCTAGAGGTCAAGATACTCCGCTCATCCTCATCAGGATATTTGCTTTTCAAAATCCTAACCCACTTTAGGTTTTGGCATGTATACATTTTCCATATCAACTCTGTTCCTAGGGCTTTGTTTTACTTTAAAAGGTTCTTCAATCTAACACCCCCAACTGCCTTTGATTTGCACACTTTGTCCCATGCTATGAGGGGAATTTTGTTTTGTTCGGAGTTGCCTTGCCAAAAGAACCTCTTCATGCTCTAATTGAACTTCTGACTACATCCAACCGGTAGAGCAAGATAGGACATTAAGTAGATTGGGAGTGCAGAAATCACAACTTTTAGCATTGTGAATTTGCTCGCCCAAGACAACCATCTCCCTTTCCAAGAGGCAACCCTTTCTTCCAATTTTATTACCAGAGGATCCCAAAGTTTGCTCGAACTTTGCCTCGTTGCCAACAAAAGCCCTAGGTATTTGCAAGGTAGCGTTCCCTTTTTAAAGTCAAGAATTCTTAAGATTTGCTGCTCCCATCTTGGATTAGTAAAAAGGAAGAATACCTTTGACTTTTCTATACTTACCTCTCATCTAGAGGTTGAAGAGTAAAGATTCAATATTTCCTTAAATTGGTTTGCTTCTCGATGTTGAGCAACTTCAAAGAGCATGGTGTCATCAACAAACTGTTGATGAGTAATTGGAGGCATGTTGCTTGTGATTTGGATCCCTGTAAGCTTACCTCTGTCAAATGCCCTGCTTATTGATCTGCCTAGGGCTTCTACCATGATTATGAAGAGGAATGGTGATATTGGGTCCCCCCTGCCTAGGCCCATGTGAAGCCTTAAAGAAACCTTCTGGAGTGCCATCGATGAGCATGGAGTACCTCAGACTGGCCACACAGTTGAAAATCCATTCTAGCCAATGTTTGTTAAAGCCAAAAGCTTCCATGACTTTGAAGAGAAAACACCAGTCCACACTGTCATAAGCTTCCTTTATATCCAGTTTTAACAACATGCTCTGTTTTTTGTCGTTTGAATTGAGTGTATTGCTTCCTGAGCTATAATGACCCCATCTAGAATGGATCTTCTCGGAACAAACCTGGTTTGCTCGTTTGAGATAATGACTGGCAAGATGTTCTTCAGTCTGTTAGCTGCTGCCTTATACATTATTTTATATATAGTGTTGCATAAAGCAATGGGGCAATATTCATCCAAGGTTGTTGGTTTCTCCTTTTTCGAAAATTAAGGCTATGAATGTATTGTTTATGTCTTTCAATACTTCGCCATTCTCTCTTGAATCCTCAATAGCCTTTGTTATCTCATTGCCCACTATGCCCCAACACTTTTGAAAGAAACCAGCTGAGAACCCATCCGGACTGAGGGATTTGTTTGGATGAAGTTGACTTACTGCTATTTTAATTTCTGCCTTCGAAAACTTCTTTATGAGCATTGAATTTTGTTCTTTTGTGACTAACTTGGGAATGCAAGACAAAACTTGATGCTGAGCCCTGAGGTTTGAGCCAACCTAGTTATTGAGTAGATTTTTGAAGAAGCCAATTGTTTCTTCTGCTATCTCTTCTGGTTTCTCTATTAACACGCCATTAGCTGACTTGATCATTGTGATCCTATTCGTGTTTCTCTTAAATTTGTGACATTATGGAAGTATTTCGAATTTTTGTCACCTTCCCTTGTAGAAATCTCTCTTGAATTTTCTCTCCAATGAATCTCTTCTTTTGCTAGTACATCCTCCATATTGCTTAAAAGCTCTTTTTCTCTCAGAAATTTCCTTTCATCCATGCCATGAGCCAAAACCTCTTCATTAAGAGACTGAATTTCAGATTCCAAGCGCCTTTTGGTTTCAAAAATGTTTTTGAAACTGAGTTTGTTCCATTCCCTCAACTATTGTTTTAGCAACTTCAGTTTTACTACTACTTTGGACATTTTGGACCTTGCTGGGTTGTTGGCAGATGGTCAGCTCCCCCCTCGAGATTCGTGACAAGGGACTAACCACCTCATGTGCGATCCTTGTCTCTACCATTTGTATTGGGTGTTGATAGATTGATCCTTTGACGCAATGACAAACTGAGGCCAACAATTGGTATCAAAGCGTTGGGTCACGGGTTCAAATCCCCTTGGGTAACACTGAGGGGGAGATTGTTGGCAGATGGTTAGCACTCCCCTTAGGATTTGTGACAAGGGACTAACCGCCTCCTGTGTGATCCATGTCTCTACCGTTTGTATCAGGTGTTGATAGATTGATCTTTTGATGCAACGACAAACTAGGGCCAACATGGTTTTGATTCATCCCACCATTGTTGAACCAGTTTGAAGAAATCTTTTTCCTTGAGCCACACATTCTCAAACTTGAAAGGGCATTTGTTAGGTCTTTTTTCCCCAAGATATTCAGGCAAATCAGATAATGATCCGACCTTGAGTGTGGGAGGATGCTGCCCTCCATTGAGTCGGGGAAGGATCCCAAATTCCCTCTAAAAAGGAACCTATCAAGTTTCTTGGCTATATTACTAAACCCCAACCTCCCGTTATTCAAAGTAAAAGATCCATTTGCCAATTAAATATCTAGTAGCTTATTTCTTTCTACAAAACTCTCGAAATCAGAATGAGATTGTTGTTTTCTTTGAACCTCACCCCTTTTTTCTTGGTTATGGAGGATGGCATTAAAATCCCCCCCCCCTAGGAGACGATAATTTGGAGATGTGTTTTCCCACAAATATTCTAGTTCTTCTCATAGATCTCTTTATTGAATGCATGACGTAGGGCCATATATATTAATTAAAATAAAACTTAGATTTGAAAGAAGGCTCTTTACCTTACAACCTAGCCAGTTTTTGTTTGCAGCTACTTTCTCCATATGCACGGATTAGGATTTCCAAAGTATGACAAGACCTCTAGAGGCTCCTTCCGGACCGACCGCCTCCATGCTCCGGTATCTTAATCTCTTCCCAAATTGCTCAGCTTTTGTTTGTGATAGTTTGGATTCTTGGATCATGAAAATGTCCAATTGAGACACTTCCAATTGGTGCTTTAACAGAGCCTTTTTGTTAGGGGCATTTAAGCCCCTAACATTCCACGATATGAGCTTCATTGCTCACCAAGAAGGGTAATGCCCTTTTCTGATTTGAGTAGCATTGTTATCTTCATCTACCCCTATGCTTCTCCATCCCAATTTCTCTTCTCCTGGGTGGTTTTCCTCTCTTTCCTTTTTCCTTCCCCGCAATCTGGGGATCTCCTTTCTGGCTCTTTTTGTTTTATGCCCAGTTTTTCCTTGTTTGCTGTTTCATTCTCCAAGTCATTGGTTGCTGTTTTTCTTACTGGAGTAATTTCCCCTTCTTCCCATTCATTCTCATTTGCAATGAGTTCGACCTCCTTTTCTAAATTTCTTTGATCTGAATAGACAATTTCCCCTTGTTCAGTGATTGGCAGCTCCGAGTAACCTCCTTGGAGAGCCCCATTAACTCGCATCGCACTTCCAAGATTGAGGTTAGCATATCTTCGTCTTGGTTAAACTCCTTTAACAAGGGAGTAGGATTAGGATCTTCCGCGCTTGTTTGGCCTAGCTGTTCATCATTCATTGGATTTATGACATCCAACGGGGCACATTCCTTGCCAGAATCCATTGTTTTTGCTTTATAGGGGTTACCCAGTTGCTCATTGGGCATGTCCTAAGCGGCATTCACCCTTTCTTCCTAAGATGCATCCCAATCTCTGAAAGCTTCATCGCTACCCTGTTCACCATGACTACCTTCCCCTAGGGATCCAATCAGTCTTCCTCTTGGATGCATTTCTACTTCCAGTTTTTGAAACTAGCACCCTTCTGTGGTGATTATCTCCAACTCGCTCCAATGGGTGCTATTTGCCTTGATCTCCACACAAATCCTCACATGAGAAGCTAATTCACTCAGATCTATTCTTTCTTCTGAGCAAATAAAATGCCCTAATTCACTTCCAATCTTCTCCAATGCTTCATTATGCCAGTATTCTAGGGGAAGTTTGTACCAAATCTGCAAACACTACATTTTGTGTCTTGTTGCATCGACATTAGGCTCCCACTCTTTCATGTAAAAACCAAAACCTTCCATTCTCATGCATTTCTTCTTCATTATCGATTCTTTTAGATCCTCCGTCTGACAGTCTATGATAAAGAAGTTGGAAATGCAAATAATCCTTACCTTTGGACCCAATCTCTCTTTCCACCAATCTTCCAGTTTCTCTCTGTCAATGCTGTCCCCATACTACTTTGCTATGATTCCACAACTCTTCAAATGGGTGGTATGTGATTACATGATTGACAAAGGTAAGCAAATTGCCTTACTAATCACAGTTTCTTTCCTCTAGCCGCCTCCAAACTCTTGCGGATTCTGGCGCCTTTCATAACCTCTCCCTGCTGCCAAATCTTTTGGGTAGGGTTTCTCCAGCCATCGTGTGAAGATCCCATAGGAATTGCATTGGCTCTGGTTGCAAATGGAGGAGTATTTTGTTTCCCGCCATACCTCTACCTCTCATTCCAAGCTCTATTCCCTTTGTTTCCTTTCACTCCCTTGCAGACTTGGTTTGTTGTCTTGCTGCCATGGAAGCTACGCGTTTCTTCCTGATGGTCAAGGTCCCTTTAGCCAAACTGTTGTGGGAGCTCTGCTTTGACTTCGTCTACGCATGACCCCTTCCTTTCGCTCCTTTCGCACCTTTGCGCCATCTCCTTGACCTTCAAGTTTCTAAAACTTTAATTTTAGATTTTACAATTATAATGTATTTTATATATTTTAATTTATTATTATTTTAATCTTATTTTGAAAAGGGGAACATTATAGTTTGCCCTCCCCAAGATTGCTTGTCCTCAAGCAATCACAAACTAGGATACTTTTAGAATTTCTTCTTCACTTGACTGAATCTTTTTGAAGATACCTATCTGTTGATAAGTCTTGTCGAACAACTTTGTCTTCAAACAATTTTGCTTGATGACTCGTATTGTCTTGCAAATCTTCCCATATTTTTTGTAATAGAACTCTTATATCTGCAAGTTCTTTTCTTTGTGTTTCTAAACACAGCTGAAATTCTTTATTTTTTCGAGATGCCTTTGCATATTTTTAGACTTGTCATTTTTTTCTTCTATCGAATTGGAACATTGCCAACTTTCTTGATCTAGTTCAGAATGGTTCTAGTTAATGTTTTCCTTTGAATTTCAATGTCTTTATCCACTTTGATCTTTAAGAGATCACTCGGACTCCACATGCTAAAATAGTTTGAAACTTGAAACAAAGAGTCCACATGCCCTATATTGCAAGTTGTATCCCTTGCTCTATCAGTCCTTTTTGCATGTTTTCCATGGTGACAAGAGTTTGGTAATGACATAGGTAGCACCAAGTTTGAAATATTCTCATACCGTAGGCTGCGAACAAAATGCTCATCCTCATTTGTTGAAAAAAAGTTTTTTGAGGTATCCTCAACACCTTCATTTTTGTAACACAAAACTATTGAATTTGAGCCGACCAAAATGTCCTCCTCAAATGCATATTCATCTTCAATGCTCTTTTGAAAATCAATCAATGACTCAACATGTGGAAGTTTGAAAGATTGTGCATGATTTAGTGCATCTTCCTTCAACTTGAACTGTTCTTGTTCAATAAGTAGAACCTCTTTTGTCTTCCCTTCATTGATATTTTGGTGACGTAATGTCCCCTAGTTGGGGTATGCCTAATTTTGCCCAGAAGTAACAATTCCAATAATATAATTTGTTTTACAAATAGTATTCAAAAATTAAATCATATAAAAGTTATTGAACTTAAGGGTAAATGAACAATTAATATAAATAACATCGCCTAATTGGATCTGATCTATAGTTTCATTTCCAATAACCAGTCATAGAAAGGATTGGAAAGGAAAGCACAATAGGGCACCTGGAGACTGTTCATCACAATTAAGCCCAAGAACGTGGCAATCACCCCTTGACCCCAAGTGGCAAGAACTCTCGTTGCCATCCAACATGGGGTGGTCTACTTACATTGTGGAACCGGTCTACTGCCTCTCCCAATCGTGTTCCCTTGCAAATCCATGCCTGATTGCTTATAGGGAAACTAATAGATTAAATCAATAATTATATGAGCCTTAAATAGATTAGCAATTCCCATTAGCAACTAGGTTAAAGATACATAAGAGATACATATAAAAAACATTATACTCCATCATGATGCATACCAAATACTTATATTCAATGGCTGCTGCCTTTCTGAATGCAGATGTTTATTTATTTTCTGATCTCCTTCGATGCCTTCTCCATTTGAAATGTTCCTCCTTTTATATCCTCCATGGTGGGGAAAAGACATAGCTTTTTATCAACACCCTTCCCTTGGTAAGGGACACGCCCCTCCACAACCTTATCGCTGCCTTAAAATCTTTTTATTCATTATTAATTATGTCCCTTTGTAGAGTCGCTACCCATGTCTAGTGTTGATTGATTAATTAGTCTTGGATATAAGTACGGGTCTTTTTATCACTGCCTGCAATTTTAATAAAGGCTGTGATGGTGGTCTGAAACCTGACGGGGGCATGACAGTCTGCCCTTCCCAATATTGCTTGTCGTCAAGCAATTTTAAATTTGGATGATCAAAGATCTTAGCTCCTTCCCAAGGGGCATCTTCTATAGGTAGATCCTTGCATTTAACTTGATACTCAGGAATAGACTTATTCCTCAATCTCTTTTCTCGCATATCAAGAATGGTTTCGGGTTCCAAAATTAACTTAACTTCATCATCGAGCAGAGGTAATTCTAAACATGGAATAACATGCTGTCCAACACCTTTTTGAGTTGAGACACATGAAAGACATTATGGATTCTACTATTTGCTGGTAGTTCCAACTTGTAGGCAACCTCTCCTATCCTTCTTAAAATTTTGTATGGTCCATAGAATCTAGGTTTGAGCTTCTTGGCTCCACTTACCTTGATTGGTGACTGCTTATAGGGTTGTAACCTTAAAAAAACCAAGTCCCGAACTTCAAATGTCCTTTCGGTCCTTCTTCTATCAGCATATATCTTTTGTTGGTTTTGTGCTTGATGTAGATTGTCTTTAAGCTTATTCATAATGTCCATATTTTGTTGCACAAAGTCTTTGGCCCTTGGTACACGATTTCCTTGGAGGATTAAACTCCCAATCGAGGTTGCCTCACACCCATACAAGGCCTTGGAGGGACTCATTCCTATTGTCATATGGTGGGTTGTGTTATAACAAAGTTCCTCGAGGTGCAACCGCTTGATCCATGCATTTTGTTGCCTCATAACATAGTTCCTTAAGTATCCTTCCACCCATTTGTTTACAATTTTCGTTTGCCCATCATTTTGAGGATGGTATTTTAGAATTTTGTAGTTTTCGGGATTCGATTTTGAGGATGGTAACTTGTACTTGGCATGAGTTTTGTTCTTGCTGGTCGGAAGATTTCTTGCCAAAACAAGCTAAGGAATTGGCTATCTCTGTCGTTGACTATGTTTCTAGGTAGGCCATTTAATCTGAAAATCTCCTTGAAGAAAAAATTGGCTACTTGAGGTGCTCTATAGTTTATGGATATTGCAATGAAATGTGCATACTTGGTAAGGCGGTCCACCACTCCATATATACAATCTTTGCCTTGCACTTTGGGAAGTCCGGTTATGAAGTCCATGGAGACACTTTCCCATTTTTGATTAGGTATGGGTAGGGGTTGATAGGTTTGTTTTGTCTTGTTCCTTTGGCAAGTCATGCATTCTTGAACATGTTTTAGAATGCCTTTCTTGAGACCTTTCCAAGAATATTTCCCTCTTACTTGCTTATAGGTTTTATAATATCCTTGGTGACCGGCTAAGGGGTTGTCATGGTAGTCTCTAATGATCTCTTTTATCTTTGAGCCCGATACAAGATATATCCTATCTTTGTATAGGACGAGTTCTTCCACCACTTTATATTCTTCATTTTGTAGATTTCCTTCTAGGATGTTACTTGCTTGTGGATCTTTGACGTATTCCGCAATGATTAAGTTCTTCCAATCTGCATAAATGCTTGTTATGGAGCATAAGTAGCGTTGGCAGGACAGGGCATCAACTACAATGTTGTTCTTTCCTTTCATGTATTCTACATCAAAATTATAAGCTTGTAACTTGTTGACCCATTTTTGTTGACAGTCATTTAAATCTTTTTCATTTAGGAAAAACCTTAGACTGTTGTGGTCGGTTTTTACAATGAACTTCCCACAGACTAAATATTGTCTAAATTTGGCTAGTGCATGCATAATGGCTAACATTTCTTTGTTATAAATGGAGTAATGTTTTTCAACCTCAGTGAGTTTGCGACTTTGGAATGCAATTGGGTGTTTGTTTTGCATGAGTATTGCTCCAATGCCTTCTTCGAAAGCATCGCACTCTAACTCAAAAGGTAATGAAAAGTTAGGAATGGCTAGAACGGGACAAGAACTCATTATCTCCTTAATTCTCTCAAAAGCTAGTTGGGCTATCTCATCCCATGCAAAGGCTCCCTTTTTAGTTAAGTTGGTGAGTGGAGTGGCAATTTTAGAAAATCCTTTGACAAACCATCGGTAGTAGCTGCATAAGCCCAAGAATCCTCTTAGATGGGTTAGGGTTCTTGGTTTTGGTCATTCCCTAATAGCTTTATCTTTTCCTCATCCACACTTACTCCTTGTGCACCAATTTTATGTCTCAGATATAAGATCTCTTCTAACCCAAATTCACATTTGGAGGCTTTAGCATATAGTGATTCTTGTTCAAGAAGCCCTAGTACTTCATCAATCTGCTTAAGTTGTTCTTCCCATTTTTTGCTATAAATCAAAACGTCCTCAAAGAATACCAATAGGAATTGCCTTAGTTGTTTCTTGAATAAGTGATTCATGCATGATTGGAATGTTGCAAGGGCATTGGTTAAACCAAAGGGTAGGACCAAGAATTCAAAGTGTCCATAGTGACATCTAAAGGTGGTTTTGGGGATATCTTCTTCCCTCATTCTAATTTGGTGGTAATCAAATCTTAAGTCAATCTGCGAAAATTATCTTGCTCCATGAAGTTCATCAACCAGTTCATTGACTCTAGGAATAGGATAATGGTTTTTTATAGTCTTTTTGTTCAAAGCTCTCTAGTCTATGCACATTCTCATAGTACCATCCCTCTTTTTAACTAATACTATTGAGGATGCAAAAGGACTTGAACTAGGTTGAATGTGGCCCATTTCAAGAAGTTCATTGATGGTTTTTTCTATTTCTTATTTAAATTTTTGGGGGTGCCTATAAGGTGTAGTGATTACGGGTTAGCCCCTTCTTCAAGTTCTATGGTGTGTTCAAAACCTCTTTTGGGAGGAAGTCCTGGTGGAATGTTGCCGAATACCTTTTTGTGTTTCTGTAGGAGTGGTTGGATGTCAATGTGTATGGCTTTACCTTGAGAGGAAGATTTGTCAAGAAT